>CM076580.1:1175631047-1176169206 GCA_034641835.2 Pinus albicaulis
CCTCCTCATGAAGGCTGTGTTCTAATGAACTGAGAACATTTGGATCAAAAACTCTGTCTTCTTCATTCCAGATGATCTCAACAACAGAGTTCTCCTTTATGGGATTCAACACAAAGTATTCTTGATCATCATGATCTGAATCTAGATCTAAAATAGTTGTCTTGATTTTATCACATTCTGAAATTGAAACTTGACTTTTCTGCATATTGTCTTCTTCTATGGACAGATTTGAAACAAAATCTTCCCTTTCATCATTTTCCATTGTACTATGATCTTCATCCTGCTGCAAAGTTTCCTGAGCATCTTGTTGAGTATCTTCTAAGTTCTCTTTATGCTGCTGAAATGGATTTTCGTACAGAGCCTCGATGATCTCATCGTCCATGAAGTCATCATCTTCATAAAATTTTCAAGATTTTCAATAAAACTATGAACATGGCTACAACAGTTCTAAAATAAAGTCAAGGATGGATAAGATTCCTTATACCTTTCAAAGAACATGGTATGAAAATCCTTTAAACAGTAAATACAAGCATGCGGCAAGCTTTCATACCAAGATCGAGCTTCACCTTCTAGAGTGGCCATGAATATCTTCATCAAGCAATCTTCAGGAAAATAAACCTTCAACTTGCGGATATGTATGTGAAATCTAACCAGATGTAAAGCAGCATCCTTCCTATCATCATCTTTAAACATAGGAAAATTCCTTTGCCAATCTACCTTAGGAATTTTATTTGGAAAACCTGGAATGTGATCTCGGCTCATGGGAGCATACCTTCGATCCAGTGAAACCATTTTGATAACAATTAATTCACTAATAAATTCCTCAGGCTACTGATTCTTGAAGAGTAGAGTCGCCATAAAAATTATGAACCTTAGTATTCTTTGACACTGGAGTCGCCAGGTGAATGATTTCAGCCTTGCGGTGTCTGATCGTTGTCCACCATCAACGATCAGATCGAACTTGATACATGTACTGGGGCAAGACAATCTACAAGTCGAGTGTCACGTTCACAAGCTAGACCGGAGATTGACTGAAGTAGCGTTTATCTACTTTCGATAATGTAAAGAAAAAGCGTTTCGAAGGCTACCTGGCGTAACTTCAGGCTTCGTCTGTAGCTTGTAAACGTAACATATAACTTGTGAATTCCCCAGTATGGTCGCCGCTATGTTAGTTCTCAAATCCACCTTAGGCTGAAATAAGGCGAAAGAAGGACAACACCAAACCACGCTCATTCTCGTAGCTAGCCCTACGAGGACAGGAGAGGGCTCTCTCGGGGTCAATCTCAATGAAAATATTCAAAGGGGCTTGAGATGATGATAAAAAAAACTGATATTAGGCTAGGTAAACAAATAGGAGGGTTTGATTTTGATTTTTTGGGATTTTTGTTGGAAAAAGGGAAAAACAATTTCGGGCTTGGGGATGAGGCCAAATTCTTGCAGAGTTCAAATTGGGGCGAGGTAGGCAGCGGCTTTGATGTATTAGATCAAATGAATGGATTGAAAAGACTGCTGAGGAGCTGAAGAGGGAAAGAGAGTACAAGTATCCTCTTCAAACTGACAAGAAACATGAAAAACTAAAAAAAGCTTAAGGCAGAGCACCAACAAATCAATGAATTCTACCTCAATTACTCATTTGTTTAATTCAGAAGCATAGAGAAGGGAAATGGCATACATATAAAATTAATGAAACTTACAATAACATGAGAATAACATCATCAAAACTCAGAAGCCACAAGGATCCCAACAAGTGATGCAAAACTCTGGTCTTTCCTTTGCCAAAAATTTGAAATGAATGTACAATGAGGTGCTAAAATTTTCCCAAGTATCCAACCCTGAAAATGTCTCAAAAAATACAATATATAGACCATCCTAACCCCTTCCCATGCCTCTAGGGGTCGAGCTCATCCTTCTAGGAGCTGTTTCAACCAATTCTAAACATGGAGCTAAAATCTAGGCAGCCAAACAACTTGCCTCTATATGCTAGGAAACTGATCCATTCACTTAATTTTCAGTTTTTGGTGAATGAATCCTTTAGAACAAGTAAAAACATGCCAAATTTACATCATAGTCATCAAATTTACATCAAGATAGATCAATCATCACATGAAAAAGTAAAACTAGTCAACACTGGGCGAATTTCTGAGCTGAAGAGTGAAAATGAGGCAAAATGTCTCTATGCGCCGCGCTCAAAAACTCAATGCATCGCGCCACTTTGGACCTATTTTTGGGGCACTTCTCGGAGTCAAAATTGAGATCATGATAGCTCTTTCGAAAGCCCTGGATGTCTGCTATCCAACCCAAGTGGAATTTTTCAATTTGGATGTCATTTTCCCCTCCAAAACTGCAATCTCCCAAGACTGGTTCCTGCTGGTGCAAAAAGTGGCAGAAAGGCCATTTTCAAGGTGTTTTTGGCCTTTTAGGTAGCCCAGAATTTGATGAAATTCTTCGGCCATTCCTGAACATACATAATATATAATGAAAAACCCAAAAATGTAAATTTTTCCTCCTGAAGATGTCCCAATCATAAGCGCGCGTCGGGTGGCGCAACACGTCGGGCGGAAAAACCTGTTTTGCAACCAAAATTTTCAAAAATGACAAAATCTTATCCAAATTTGCTGAAATTTGGAGTGAAGGTCTCGCATCATGTCTCATGCTCAGCCAAGGAAGCTTCGCCCAAGATTCGGAGTGGATCCAGCCTTTTCTGACGTTTTAGTGCTTTTCTCAACCTCGCCTTCAAGATCTTCATTTTTGCTCTGCAAACGTGTGTGCAGGCCCAATAGTGATTCTTCATATGTCTGAGCATGTATTTGTCCCTATTGGCCTTTGCCAATAGCTTTTCCAGATGAATGTTGACGTGCGTAAGGCAAGTCTCTTGCTCAACTGGTGTCATGTCACCTGGTCTCTTTCGGGCCAATTCACGGTCTTCACGGATTTTCCGCAACTCTATGAGTGTTTGCTGATCCTCCAGTATTTTATTCCACTGCTCCAAGTAATTTATAACCCAATGATCTCTCTACAACTTCACGGTCAAAGTGTCAATCTCAGCCTTTTGTTCCTGGATGATTTCTTTCAGCTTTGAGCTAGGAGAGCTCGAATCAACATCGATCAAAATAAAATCAGTATCTTGGCCTCCCGAGGGGCCCTCATCGTGCATAGGCTTCTTGCCTCTGTCCTGTACCTGTGATGATGTAGAAGGCGAGACCCCTTCCACGCCATGTGGAGATAGTACTCGCGCTGCTGTCGAAGATAACGAGACCCCTTCCACCCTGGGTGGAGATAGTACTCGTCGTGCTACTGCGAATAAGGCTTTGTGGCCTCTCTGGTATGTCATACACCCTGGAGCACTGATAGGCTCAGTCACGGGAACCTCAAACTGGTGTGAAGGCTCTGCCTCCTCATGAACAATCTCGGGAGGAGGCTGGGAGGTTGCAAAGAAGTCACGGGAAATGAACTCATCCCATGTGATGCCCTGCAATCCAAGCTGATGTACTACAATGATTTTAATGAGCGCATAATGATAGATGTTGTTATGTTGCTGCTATGGAGTCTTCTTCTGCACTAGGATAGTCATCCGCTCTATGTTTCGGCACATGAAGTATGGAATATTCATCAGTCGCACTCTCGTGAAATGCATCAGAAGTCTGATATGATATGCATAAAGGTGCGAGAATCTACCCTCACTGCTGAAGTACCTGATGATGAGTTTCATTAATGGCGCATGGGACTCCTTCAGAAACTGGAACGGGAAAACTCTGCTCAGCTGCCTCAAATATCCAGGTCTGATGTAAGGTTCATAATATGCTCTATCCAGCTACTGTCTCTTATTCCACTCCTCACCAATGTTCGGTATCCTGGTCGCCTCAGAAATAGTCTCTGGTGTCAAGGTGAAGTTCACTCCAGCAAGATTTACATGACCATCACGCAAATGTAGGAAAAATAAGCGAACCAAATCTGGATGGTGCTGAATCTGAGATATCATCTCGCAATACCGAAAACATGAATGTTGTTGAAAGCATGTCATTGCAAGCGGGCAGGCCTGCAATTGAACCAAAGAAGTGGGCTCCTCCCTGACGTGCCTGCCACTTTTATGAGACCTCCTCGGTACATTTAGCTTTGCGGTTGAATCACTGTCCTGCTCATATCCCTGCTCATATGATGAATTTGTTTCTGACATGATGCTGAAAACAAGGTGTTTGACAAATAGGTGGTGATATATGTATGGTGAAAACAATAGTTTGGTATATGCTTTAATGTCACATGTGCCACATATGAAATGAGGTGTTGTGGAGAAATGTCACAATGGGAAAAAGGACTGTCAAGTAAGATTTAAGATTTAAGTATGAGGACAGTCACTGTTTGAGGGACTTAGGGATTTAGACAATTTACAAGTGATATAGGAAAAAGTGACAGTGATGGGGGGTAGTTTTAGGAACAAGAGTCAATGAAATGGTAACATATAAGTGAAATCAAGGATATGGAGGTAGTCCTTGAATGTGGAAATTAGGATTTTGTCAATGGAGGGAAGTGATGGTAAGTGATAGGGTTTGGGAATTTAAAACATGGGAACAAAGGGTATAAGGGATATGGGACAGCGGGTATAGGAGAAGGGATCGTGATATAATAATATGACAATACTAGCAGTGATAACAATGATAACAAATGACAAGAGCACAAATGAAAATGGAATGAGAGTTTAAACACCAAACACCTCTTTGCAAACCCTTGGGAGTAGATTGCAATATGGGTATAGGGTTTATACTTGCACCAATTAAACTCTTTCAATACCTCCTTCAAATGACACCCAACGGGAATTAAAATCAGATAGCAAGCACACACAACTTACTTGGAGGCAAATGAACTGAATTGATTTGAGTTTTGATGAAGGAAGATGAGTTTCGACCTTTGGGGCTTTGTGCGTCGCGCGCACACCCAGTGCGCCGCACTCAGTGGGTGCTCCGCGCCCTTAGAAAAATACATAGAGTTTTTCGGCTCTATGCGCCGCGCGCTATGGGTGCACCGCGCCCTTAGAAAAATACACAGAGTTTTTCGTCTCTATGCGACGCGCGCTATGGGTGCGCCGCGGCCTATCCCAATGCGCCGTGCGGTCTTCAATCACAAGTCTGCCCTTCTAAAACATAGTTTCGCTCTTCAAATTCAAACTCGACTTCTCTTTGAGATTTTCTCAATGGCTCTTGTTGCAAATGAATTAATAATCTTGGGAAATATCTCATATAGACATGGTTTTAATTTTTTCTTCTTCAAAACCCATTTTGTAATGTTTTTTGACTTTGGCACTTTTTCATTTAATACAACTTCTGTCTTTTTGTTTCCTCACTGACTTTCTGAGCTTCGAATGATGAAATTGGTTGATTTTTTGCAGGGATGTTGGCGTCGAACCTTGGCAAAGGATGACCAGAGTCTGCATGTGAAAAACTTCATGGTGGAAAACTACATATTTATTACAAAAACAATTTTGACAATTTCTTCTTCAAAACAGAGTTTTGAAGAAGAAACATCCTCGAGCATATTTGACGATGAAGATCTTGAAATGAAAACTTATTGAAAAACTCCTCATGGCCTGCGGGCATTATTTAACATTTCGGAAGACCACACCCTAGACCTAGAAACTAGAATGACTCTTTTTGACCAAAATAACCATCTATGACTGTAAATGACATGAACTCAACTTTGATGAATTTTGATAAATTTTGACCAACCTAGCAGGCAAAAACATGAGAGAAACTCGTGAAGAGACCCTTCCATCAGATAATAGCATGCCCCTAACGGACTGCAGATGAATGAGCGGAATGAGACACCTAAAAATGAAATGCAATAAGAGAAATGATCTCTGACGGAGGGATGTAAAGACCGACTCTAACATTGGCTCCAATGGGGATGGTAGCTCCTTGGAGGTGCCAAGAACGGCAGATCTTCGGGAGAGCAGACCAGTGCCTTGTCCATTGGGCTATGGAGTCAAAACTCAAACTAAAATGCATGACTGAAAACCGACACAAACTAACTTAATAACAAGACTGAAAACTGACTTGCAAATAACTCATGACTGACTTAACTAAAACAAGTACTTACAAAGCTTTTTAATGGCAGTAGTCCATCAAGATTCGAGGGTTTCAAATCATGATGACGACCAACTACCAGCTGATGGAATATGTACAATCATGTGTAGTTCGCCTTCAAATGTAACCAATCCAGCAGATGGCTACATACCAAATTTTTGCTCTCACTTTTCTCGAGCAGGCGGAACGATGAACCTGTAGGCAACTCGAAATAACCACTGAAACCAAAGCTTATGATAATGAACCAGGCAATATTTATCTTTTCTAATTCTTGCAGAAGAATGTCGAAGGGATATTGAAAATACCGAAGCACTAGTTGGTCTTGAGATCCAGCAGCAAAAATACAACTACTCGCTTCATTCTGATCTGAAAGAACAATTGATTGCCGAGTGATAGGAAGGCACAGAGAGATATAAGCTACCTCCTTCTGAGTGTTAGCTGTAAGTTCCTTGACCATGAAAAATTCTGGCATATTCTCTCTCTCAAGCTCATATTCCTCAACTTCATGGTCTAGGTCATTCTTAAACAGAGAACAATCTTCAAGATTATCAAACATGACAGCCTTATCCGCTTCATGAAAGAAAATTTCATCTGTTTGCTGATCTATAAAACTGATTACAAGACCGTCATCATTTTCAAAAGAGGAAGAAGTTTCACCAACACTTTCTTGACCATGTGTGCACTGCAAATCTGCTTTAACTTGGGCTGTAACATGACCTTTCAAGAGTTGATCTATCTCATCTTCAGACAAAGGAGATAATTCCTTTTGTTTTCTTTTGCTCAAACAGTGATTGTCTTCATGAAATAACATTTTAAAACATGAAAAACCTGAATGAAAGTCCTTAATTCCCTGATCTTCTGAAATTTGAAAACATTGTTGATCATCTTCATATGACACGACAATCAGATCATCATTAACCACTGAGTTATTGAAAGAAGATTTGTCACTTACTCGAACAAATATCTCATTATGTTTTTCATGAAATGACTGGATTACCTCCTCATGAAGGCTGTGTTCTAATGAACTGAGAACATTTGGATCAAAAACTCTGTCTTCTTCATTCCAGATGATCTCAACAGCAGATTTCTCCTTCATGGGATTCAACACAAAGTATTATTGATCATCACGATCTGAATCTAGATCTGAAATATTTGTCTTAATTTTATCACATTCTGAAATTGAAACTTGAATTTTCTGCATATTATCTTCTTCTATGGACAGATCTGAAACAAAATCTTCCCTTTCATCATTTTCCATTGTACTATGATCTTCATCCTGCTGCAAAGTTTCCTGAGCATCTTGTTGAGTATCTTCTAAGTTCTCTTTATGCTGCTGAAATGGATTTTCGTACAGAGCCTCGATGATCTCATCTTCCATGAAGTCATCATCTTCATAAACTTTTTCAATATTTTCAATAAAACTATGAACATGGCTACAACAGTTCTGAACTAAAGTCAAGGATGGATAAGATTCCTTATACCTTTCAAAGAACATGGTATGAAAATCCTTTAAACAGTAAATACAAGCAGGCGGCAAGCTTTCATACCAAGATCGAGCTTCACCTTCTAGAGTGGCCATGAATATCTTCATCAAGCAATCTTCAGGAAAATCAACCTTCAACTTGCGGATATGTATGTGAAATTTAACCAGATGTAAAGCAGCATCCTTCCTATCATCATCTTTAAACATAGGAAAATTCCTTTGCCAATCTACCTTAGGAATTTTATTTGGAAAACCTGGAATGTGATCTCGGCTCATGGGAGCATACCTTCGATCCAGTGAAACCATTTTGATAACAATGAATTCACCAAGAAATTCCTCAGGCTACTGATTCTTGAAGAGTAGAGTCACCATAAAAATTATGAACCTTAGTATTCTTTGACACTGGAGTCGCCAGGTGAATTATTTCAGCATTGCGGTGTCTGATCGTTGTCCACCATCAACGATCAGATCGAACTTGATACATGTACTGGGGCAATACAATCTACAAGTCGAGTGTCACGTTCACAAGCTAGACCGGAGATTGACTGAAGCAGCGTTTATCTACTTCCTCTAATGCAAAGCAAAAGCGTTTCGAAGGCTACCTGGTGTAACTTCAGGCTCCATCTGTAGCTTGTAAACGTAACATCTAACTTGTGAATTCCCCAGTATGGTCGCCACTATTTTAGTTCCCAAATCCACCTTAGGCTGAAATAAGGCGAAAGAAGGACAACACCAAACCACGCTCAGCCTCGTAGCTAGCCATATGAGGACAGGAGAGGGCTCTCTCCGGGTCAATCTCAATGAAAATATTCAAAAGGGCTTGAGATGATGATAACAACAACTGATCTTAGGCTAGGTAAACAAATAGGAGGGTTTGATTTTGATTTTTTGGGATTTTTGTTGGAAAAAGGGAAAAACAATTTCAGGCTTGGGGATGAGGCCAAATTCTTGTAGAGTTCAAATTGGGGCAAGGTAGGCAGTGGCTTTGATGTCTTAGATCAAATGAATGGATTGAAAAGACTGCTGAGGAGCTGAAGAGGGCAAGAGAGTACAAGGATCCTCTTCAAACTGACGAGAAACATGAAAAACTAAAAAAAGCTTAAGACAGAGCACCAGCAAATCAATGAATTCTACCTCAATTACTCATTTGTTTAATTCAGAAGCATAGAGAAGGGAAATGGCATACATATAATATTAATGAAACTTAAAATAACATGAGAAGAACATCATCAAAACTCAGAAGCCACAAGGATCCCAACAAGTGCTACAAAACTCTGGTCTTTCCTTTGCCAAAAATTTGAAATGAATGTAAAATGAGGTGCTAAACTTTTCCCAAGTATCCAACCCTGAAAATGTCTCAAAAAATAAAATATATAGACCATCCTAACCCCTTCCCATGCTTCTAGGGGTCGAGCTCATCCTTCTAGGAGTTGTTTCAACCAATTATAAACATGGAGCTAAAATCTAGGCAGCCAAACAACTTGCCTCTATATGCGAGGAAACTAATCCATTCACTTAATTTTCACTTTTTGGTGAATGAATCCTCTAGAACAAGTAAAAACATGCCAAATTTACATCATAGTCATCAAATTTATATCAAGATAGATCAATCATCACATGAAAAAGTAAAACTAGTCAAAACTGGGCGAATTTATGAGCTGAAGAGTGAAAATGAGGCAAAATTTCTCTATGCGCCGCGCTCAAAAATTCAATGCGTCGCGCCACTTTGGACCTGTTTTTGGGGCACTTCCCAGAGTCAAAATTGAGCTCATGATTGCTCTTCGGAAAGCCCTAGATGTCTGATATCCAACCCAAGTGGAATTTTTCAATTTGAATGTCATTTGCCCCTCCAAAACTGCAATCTCCCAAGACTGGTTCCTGCTGGTGCAAAAAGTGGCAGAAAGGCCATTTTCAAGGTGTTTTTGGCCCTTTAGGCAGCCCAGAATTTGATGAAATGCTTCGGCCATTCCTGAACATACATAATATATCATGAAAAACACAAAAATGTAAATTTTTCCTCCTGAATATGTCCCAATCATAAGCGCGCGTCGGGTGGCGCGACACGTCGGGCGGAAAAACCTGTTTTGCAACCAAAATTTTCAAAAATGACAAAATCTTCTCCAAATTTGCTGAAATTTGGAGTGAAGCTCTCCCATCATGTCTCATGCTCAGCTAAGGAAGCTTCGCCCAAGATTCGGAGTGGATCCAGCCTTTTCCGACGTTTTAGTGCTTTTCTCAACCTCGCCTTCAAGATCTTCATTTTTGCTCTGCAAACGTGTGTGCAGGCCCAATAGTGATTCTTCATATGTCTGAGCATGTATTTTTCCCTATTGGTCTTCTCCAACAGCTTTTCCAGATGAATGTTGACATGTCTAAGGCAAGTCTCTCGCTCAACTGGTGTCATGTCACCTGGTCTCTTTCGGGCCAATTCACGGTCTTCACGGATTTGTCGCAACTCTATGAGTGTCTGCTAATCCTCCAGTTGTTTATTCCGCTGCTCCAAGTAATTTATAACCCACTGAGCTCTCTGCAACTTCACGGTCAAAGTGTCAATCTCAGCCTTTTGTTCCTGGATGATTTCTTTCAGCTTTGAGCTAGGAGAGCTCGAATCAACATCGATCAAAATAAAATCAGTATCTTGGCCTCCCGAGGGGCCCTCATCGTGCATAGGCTTCTTGCCTCTGTCCTGTACCTGTGTTGATGTAGAAGGCGAGACCCCTTCCACGCCATGTGGAGATATTACTCGCGCTGCTATCGAAGATAACGAGACCCCTTCCACCCTGGGTGGAGATAGTACTCGTCGTGCTGCTGCGAATAAGGCTCTGTGGCCTCTCTGGTATGTCATACACCCTGGAGCACTGATAGGCTCAGTCTCGGGAACCTCAAACTAGTGTGAAGGCTCTGCCTCATCATGAACAATCTCGGGAGGAGGCTGGGAGGCTGCAAAGAAGTCACGGGAAATGAACTCATCCCATGTGATGCCCTGCAATCCAAGCTGATGTACTACAATGTTTTTAATGAGCGCATAATGATAGATGATGTTATGTTGCTGCTCTGGAGTCTTCTTTTGCACTAGGATAGTCATCCGCTCTATGTTTCGGCACATGAAGTATGGAATATTAATCAGTCGCACTCTCGTGAAAAGCATCAGAAGTCTGATATGATATGCATAAAGGCGCGAGAATCTACCCTCACATCTGAAGTACCTGATGATGAGTTTCATTAATGTCGCATAGGACTCCTTCAGAAACCGGAACGGGAAAAATCTGCTCAGCTGCCTCAAATATCCAGGTCTGATGTAAGGTTCATAATATGCTCTATTCAGCTGCTGTCTCTTATTCCACTCCTCACCAATGTTCAGTATCTCGGTCACCTCAGAAATAGTCTTTGTTGTCAAGGTGAAGTTCACTCCAGCAAGATTTACATGAAGCAAACCAACTATGGATGGTGCTGAATCTGAGATATCATCTCGCAATACCGAAAACATGAATGTTGCTGAAAGCATGTCATTGCAAGCGGGTAGGCCTGCAATTGAACCAAAGAAGTGGGCTCCTCCCTGAATTTCCTGCCAATTTTATGAGACCTCCTCAGTACATTTAGCTCTGCGGTTGAATCACTATCCTGCTCATATCCCTGCTCATATGATGAATTTGTTTCTGACATGATGCTGAAAACAAGGTGTTTGAAAAATAGGTGGTGATATATTTATGGTGAAAACAATAGTTTGGTATATGCTTTAATGTCACATGTGCCACATATGAAATGAGGTGCTGTGGAGAAATGTCACAATGGGAAAAAGGACTGTCAAGTAAGATTTAAGATTTAAGTATGAGGACAGTCACTGTTTGAGGGACTTAGGGATTTGGACAATTTACAAGTGATATAGGAAAAAGTGACAGTGATGGGGGGTAGTTTTAGGAACAAGAGTCAATGAAATGGAAACATATAAGTGAAATCAAGGATATGGAGGTAGTCCTTGAATGTGGAAATTAGGATTTTGTCAATGGAGGGAAGTGATGGTAAGTGATAGGGTTTGGGAATTTAAAACATGGGAACAAAGGGTATAAGGGATATGGGACAGCGGGTATAGGAGAAGGGATCGTGATATAATAATATGACAGTACTAGCAGTGATAACAATGATAACAAATAACAAGAGCACAAATGAAAATGGAATGAGAGTTTAAACACCAAACACCTCTTTGCAAATCCTTGGGAGCAGATTGCAGTATGGGTATAGGGTTTATTCTTGCACCAATTAAACTCTTTGAATACCTCCTTCAAATGACACCCAGCGGGAATTAAACTCAGATAGCAAGCACACACAACTTACTTGGAGGCAAATGAACTGAATTGATTTGAGTTTTGATGAAGGAAGATGAGTTTCGGCCTTTGGGGCTTTGTGCGCCACGCTCAGTGGGTGTGCCGCGCCCTTAGAAAAATACACAGAGTTTTTCGGCTCTATGCGCCACGCGCTATGGGTGCGCCGCGGCCTATCCAAATGCGCCGCGTGGTCTTCAATCACAAGTCTACCCTTCTAAAACACAGTTTCGCTCTTCAACTTCAAACTCGACTTCTCTCTGAGATTTTCTCAATGAATCTTGTTGCAAATGAATTAATAATCTTGGGAAATATCTCATATAGACATGGTTTTACTTTTTTCTTCTTCAAAACCCATTTTGTAATGTTTTTTGACTTTGGCACTTTTTCATTTAATACAACTTCTGTCTTTTTGTTTCCTCACTGACTTTCTGAGCTTCGAATGATGAAATTGGTTGATTTTTTGCAGGGATGTTGGCGTCGAACCTTGGCAAAGGATGACCAGAGTCTGCATGTGAAAAACGTCATGGTGGAAAACTACATATTTATTACAAAAACAATTTTGACAATTTCTTCTTCAAAACAGAGTTTTGAAGAAGAAACATCCTCGAGCATATTTGACGATGAAGATCTTGAAATGAAAACTTATTGAAAACCTCCTCATGGCCTGCGGGCATTATTTAACATTTCGGAAGACCACACCCTAGACCTAGAAACTAGAATGACTCTTTTTGACCAAAATAACCATCTATGACTGTAAATGACATGAACTCAACTTTGATGAATTTTGATAAATTTTGACCAACCCAGTGAGTACAAACATGAGGGAAACTCGTGAAGAGACCCTTCCATCAGATAATAGCATGCCCCTAACGGAATGCAGATGAATGAGCGGAATGAGACACCTAAAAATGAAATGCGATAAGAGAAATGATCTCTGACGGAGGGATGTAAAGACTGACTCTAACAGGAGCGACAAAGGTTGAGGATCTTGTGTATGTTCATTCCAGCCATTGTCTTCTATCATATGTTGAACCAGAGTATAAAAAAGGTCAGAGTGAGATGTGAGATGTGGAGCTTGAGATATTTGACTTGAACTTGACATTGAATGCCATGAATCTCCTCAACCTTCTTGAGGATATTTTTCCACTACCAGTCCAACCTATTGATGCAAATTCCTACATTAGAGGACCCCCATAATCTATTCATGATGTAGAGTTGCAATATGCAGAAGATAATTTAGATCCATCATAGGGTATGTAGTTAAATATACTACACATTATGATATTAGTAGAGTGATCATGGATGATACACACTCATTTTTTTACTTAATGCTATCATTTATGATATTTTATTGTTTATATGAGGTAGGATGCATCATTTCAGTGTTTAAGTCTTCATATTTATAATATATCTAATGGTTTTAGTTATAAATGTTGTGATTTATAAATGGAATTTATTTTTGAAATCAAAGTGTTTTAAAAAAAATTGTAATTTACACCTCCCCTCACATCTACCCAAGTAACCAACCAACTAGGGTAAACATGAGATGAGGGGAAGTTATGACCAGACTTAACCTCCTTGGTAAATTTAAGGAGGTGGAATCAACAGAAACCCATAACACAAACCTCCTGTACCTAATACAGGACCCCAATATATTATCCCGGTCATCCACCTCACCTATCCTTGGGTCCAAATGAGTTTCAGTGAAGAAAACTCCTGGATGCTCCCTTGATATGGGCAAGGGTGCATCTAGGAGGCTTTGGACGCTCCCACAACATAGTCATGCATGCGTCCAGGGACGTTTTCCCTCAAACTTGTGCCAGCGTCCCCAGAATTTATGGCACTTTTTAAGCCCAGAATCCTGGTCACTGCCCAAAACTTCTCGTAGCTTTCAGAATCCATCAAACACATGATGACAAGGCTAATGAACCAAAAACTGACTCCATGACTAGGTCTAATCATCTCGAACCAGGACTTACATTATGTCCAACACTTGGCATCAATGCAATCTACAGGTCTAGGATACAACACAAAGCATGAATGACTGAAAAATAGTATGAGACATGACAAGAAGGATCACTACCCTCTCCCTTGATCTATTATGACATAAATTAGGTCTTGCATCCATTATTTTTACAATTACAAGTAAATACATGAAAAAACTGCGACTTGAACAAGTCATATAACCATGCTTATAACCAACATAAAACCATGTAAATACAAATGAGAAAAAACTGTTAAATCCACATATTACCCAGTACCCATGTTGGGCGTAGCCCAAATTGGCCAAAATTTTGGCAAAGACTATACATTTTGTCTAGCGGAGCGCATCATGGAAGATAGAGCAGAGTGCGAAGTGGACCGCGTAACATAATATTTTAATATACTGCGCAGTAGTGAGGGGCTTCAGGGTGGGTCAAAAAGTGCACAATTTGGTAATGGGTATTGGGCTATAGTTGATTGTTTTAGGGATTCCATGGTATTTGGACCATAGTATTGTGGTGATGTTGCCCCTAAACGAATTGTATATAAATAGAATCAATGTAGCTATGAGAAGACATGTTGTATGTAGATAAGATGGAATGCTAGTTTTATGGTTGTATCTTTGTAATCTGTAGTTTGTAGTAAGGGCGAGACTCGACAGCTGAGTGCACATAGGCCTAAGTCTATAGTTGAGTGCACATATAACCTGCAGCTTAGTGAGCACGTTGAAGATCGGTTTTATTCAAATATTTAATATATAAATAAAGCAATAATGTTCTTATGTGTTTTTATTTGTATATCTATTATATTTTATAGTGAAGCTGTTATTGTATTTGCATTTTACTTCAGCACTGTGATGGGTTATGTTTAAGTGTTTTGTTGCGATTAGAATTCACACTAACACATTTTCTGCTATAATGTTTAATAAGAAGACTCTATGATCTGCTCATATTATATGTGTTGATGTATCACTGCATTTTCCAGTTTTATGTTCTATATTCTTATATTTTCCATTTTGGAATATTACACCTTATCAATGAACTCCTTCAATCTGTTGTCTTCCAAGACTGCTTCCATCATGTCTCTCTAGGAAATATAATTCAAGCTACCCTCAAGGGCATACTTGAGCATCATACCATAGAACGTCATCCTGATCCTACTGCTAGCTCTAGAGAAGATATTTGTAAAACGTGTTCCTCCTGCAAGTACAAACTTGTATTCTTCTCTTCTATAGTGATTTCAGCTCTTATACCATGTAGAAAATCCACGTATATTCAAACTACTAATTGTAATTTACTAAAAAAATAGACTTGAATCTACTCTACCAATTTTAGAAACCAATTTAAATGGTCTTGAAATCACAAAGCATACAAGAGAAATAGTTCAATCAACACATTACACATTGATTTCCTGGGGAAATCCTCAGCTAAAAACCCCACTATCTATTTATTGCATTAGTCAGAAAATATGAGAAGATTACAATGCTTTTCTCTAACCTGAGAAACCGCTGCATTATCTCATTCTGTCTCACTGCTTCATAGACAAGCCTAGGCCAATACTTAGCCAATTTTTTGCTTGCCTAGATTCCTATTTCCTTGGGTAATTATATCATATTAATTAGGGAAATCCCTATCCAATATATGTACAAACATATATGTACATGGTCTCCTCAACGCGGGATAAATGTACAAACTTATATATGGATAAAATGTGCCAATTTTTTTTTCTTTTTTTTTATAGAATTATATTATTGGTTTTCAAAATTTTAATTTAAATAATATCATTATTTCGTGAAAAAGTTATTTAATTATTTGAATTTTAAAATGAGTTTATCAAATTAAAATGATTAAGTAAATTAGTCATAAATTACAATATAAAATGTATTTTTAATTTAATAAAATTAAATAAAATTAGTTATAAATTAATCTATTGTACATTTTAAAAAACTATTTCTTATATGTTTATTTGTTTTGAGACTTTTTAATTTTTTTTGAAAGTTTTTAATTGATGTTTTATTTTTCCATAGGTTACCAAAGTGGTTGAGTTTCAAGTTTTAATTTTGCATATTTTAAATTTAAATTTTATGTGTTGATAATAAATTATAATTTGAATTTTATATGCAGTCACTCAAGACTACAACCTATATAAATGGAAGCATCAAGACGAATGAAGGGGAAAACATCAAAACATACCCAAAAACTTCTCTATGGCAGTATGTGGAGATTATTGGAAAAAATCTTGGAGGTGGTTCATATAAATGGAAGTGCAATAAAATCCAAGATATCAAAAATGCCTCATATACTAGAGTGAATTCCCATCTGACTAGACAAACTAACACAGCGGTGCAAGTATGCATCGAGCCAAAATACGAAAATGCAGAACCTAGCCAAGGTTTGAGTCCTTGGAAAATGAAATTTTATGCATCTTTGCAAGATGTTCCTGATAGGAATCTTGCTAAGAGAAAACATCTTGTAAGAAGCTCTACAACTAGGCCATCATTACCATCTAGTTCTTTTGTCACAACTTATAAATGACCCACTCTAATCCCTCTTCAAGCAGCTTTCAATAACAAGGGTAGAAACACAACCAATGAACGCGTAGCTCGTTGCATATATGCATATGGGCTGGCACTCAATTTGGTGTGTTCTCCTTATTGGAAAAAAATGATTAAGGTAGTTAATGAAGTGCCAAAAGGGTAAAAGAGCCTTGTATATGAATTGGTCTGCATTACTTTGCTGGAATCAGATACAATCCGTGGATAGAAAAATACATTCAATCTAGGATATCTGATTTGAAAATGAAAGTATTTGTACTACTGTTAAAAGTATTCATTTCCATTTAATTAAGTGTGCAAAGTGTTTGTCATGTCTTGCAAATTAAACAAAGTGTTTTTGGTAACTGTTTTTGAGTTATGTGTGATGGAATGTTAATTAAAATTACTATTTAACATCTTAAAACTGAAATATACAACAACATAACTTCACCATAACAACATAGCAACATGATGAGGCAGTTCACCCCTCCTGGGCTACATCTGCAGGGTCCAAGGCTCCCAATGGGCATGTCCTTGCTATATTATGATGCTCAAATTGGTTATACAGTGATAAAAATTCATAAACAGGAAAAAAAAGATGTGAAAATGAATTCAGAAGGTAGAAATAAGCTAAGAATGACCCTTATTTCACCTCAAACAGTGAAGCATATCCCAATGCAGCTCCATTTCCCTCATGGCCCTGATGGCTCTCCAAGCTTCCCTAAAGAAAAAATGGCTGAAAAACACCAATGTTGGCTCTGCAACCTATCCCAATGGCTCCAGAATGCTCAGAATACCCAAAATTGACCAAAATTTCCTCCAAATTGGTCCAATATTAGAGAAGTTATGATCAAAACAAGATTTCTGCCCAATTTCATGTGAAAACCCCACTAAATGTGGGAGAAATGCAGATAAGGGTGCTAATTTTTGCACACTGGCCAGAATTGGTGGAACACGCCAGGTTATGCGGAACCCACTAGCAGTTAAATTTAATGTTGAGTGGGGCGAGGTCACATGGGACCACCGCCCTGGCCGCCAGGGAAACTGCTACATATCCGTGGCTACAAAACCGTGGCATTAACTTGTTTTAATATGCTAGCCACATGGCCGCATTAACTGCCGGGATATAGTTTCATAACCCATCCATACTGGCATTTAACATTACATTGGGGGCGAAAGCAGTCACATATAAAATTATGGTTAACCGTTGGAGCCGCAAGGTTAAGGACTTTGCCACAGTTACAACGCCCGGTTCTATGGTGTATGGGGGATGGCCCCCTTTGCCGCCCAAAGAAAACCAATGTAAAATTCAAATAAATTTTAACTCTGTTACATGTTAAGAACTTCCATGTGGCCTAACAGTAGGCGCTTGTGCTAGTGGTAGTGAGGTCCGGGGTTCGAACCTCGCGGACTCACATATATTTTGGAACGCCATTCAAATGCAGCTTGGGGCCACGTGGTGGGCCCGCTGATTGTCCGAAATACAAATAGTAAAACCATAATCCAATCTGCACTTGCCACTTGTCAAAATGTGATAGGCTCGCAGTGAATATTCCTAGAATATTCTTTGCAATATTCTTTTTTTAATATTTTCCGAAGTCAAAGTCAACTCTGGTCAAACTAGATTTTTGAAGGTTACTGAAAACTTCAAACCTGCATAACTTTCACATACGATGTCGGATTTGAGTGTCGTTCACGGCGCCAGAATTGCAGTGATGAGGCCTATCCGTTCATTTAGGTTTCAACCAATTCTGAGATATTCCATTTTTGAGCATTGTTTTCCACTTAGACATGATCACTTGATCAATATATGGGCAGAAACTAGGGTTTCCAACTTTTCTTAAGGATGGAGGGTCCAAATAATGTACCTGTTAATTAATGTTATTTAAATATGCCCCCAAGGGGAAATGTTTTTGAAGGTTATTGATTGCAGTGGAATAGATAAATATGCATCTTTCATTTCCACAATCCTTATTGATGCAATAGAAAGTATGGGCCCACATAATGTTGTCTAAGTCATTACAGACAATGCACATGTTTGTAGAGTTATAGGTTTGATTGTGGAGGGTCTATATGATCACATATTTTGGACTCCATGTGTAATGAATTCATTGAACTTTATGCTTGCCAAGATTGGTGATATTGAATGGATTAATGGAATATATTATGTAACAAAATAAATTCAAATGTTCATAACCAATCATTTAATGCCCCATGCCATATATTAAGGTTTTGAAAAGTTAGATATAATGAAGGTAATCTTTTTTTAATCAATATTATTTGTATTGGAAATTCTTAATTTTAATTACAAATTTATATATGGTTTCTCATTTAAGATATGAATTTTTGAAACTTGTAGGTTGTTAAAACCCATTTTTCCTCCCACACTCTTGTCATAAAGAGGCTTGTGGAGGTGAGACAAGAATTATAAGAAATGGTCATTGCTCTTTGGGAATCACTGAGGACTTCCACTTCTGATAGAGGGAAAAAAATAAAGTCCATCATTCTTGATGATGCATGGTGGGATAAGTCCCAATACCTTCTATAGTTTATTGAACCAATCATGACCTTGATCAAGACATTTGACACAAATACACCCTGCTTGGGGGGTGTTTATGAAAATATTGATAGTATGCTGGAGAGGATAAGGGAAATTATCAAGAAGAGTGAAAATACCCTTTTGAAACATTTTATTGTTTAGTGCTTATCGAAAGGTGGAACACAATGACCACACTGTTACACCTTTTGGCCTAAGAATTGCACACCAAATATTATCATTCCAAAATTTGTGTTTACTTGGTAAAGAAATGCCAAATAATGATTCCAAAGTGGTACAAGGATATAAGAAAACTTTGAGGAAAATGTATAGAGATGTGGGAGTTGCAATGGAAATACGTCAATAATTTGGATGATTTGTACAATATACTAGTAGCTTTTCAGATCTAGTAGCTATGGATGATCGAGGGAAACTTGATCGTATTACTTGGTTGGGATTCCATGGTGGGGATAGAATTTATCTCTCGACTCTAGCCCCTAATTAGTTGTCATAGGTTGCTAGTTCCTCATTAGATGAGAGTAATTGGAGTACATATGACTGCATCCATTCAGTGAATCGAAATAGGTTGGGAGAAAAATTTTTGAGGATATTGTGTATGTTCATTCCAGCCATTGTATTCTATCATATGTTGAACCAAAGTATAAAAAATTTCAGTGAGATATGAGATGTGGAGCTTGAGATATTTGACTTGAACTTGAGATTGAATGCCATGAATCTCCTCAACCTACATGAGGATATTGTTCCACAACTAGTCCAACCTACTGATGCAATTTCCTACATTCGAGGACCCCCATAATCTATTCATGATGTAGAGTTGCAATATGCAGAAGAGAATGTAGATCCATCCTAGGGTATTTAGTTAAACCTATTGCACATTTTGATATTAGTAGAGTGATCATGGATGAGACACACTCATTTTTTTACTTATTATTATCATTTATGATATTTTCTTGTTTGTATGAGGTAGGATGCATTATTTCACTGTTCAAGTCTTCATATTTATAATATATATAATGGTTTTAGTTCTAAATTTTATGATTTATAAATGGATTTGATTTTTGAATTCAAATTGTTTTTATTTTTTTTTGTAATGTACACCTACCCTCACATCTACCCAAGTAACCGACCAATCGAGGTAAACATGAGATTAGGGGAAGTTATGACTAGACTCAACCTCCTTGGTAAATTTAATGAGGTGGAATCAATGGAAACCCATAACATAAACCTCGTGTACCTGCTACAAGACCCACATAGGCTATCCCTGTCATCCACCTCACCTGTCCCTAGGTCCCAATGATTTTTAATGAATAAAACCCCTGGATGCTCCCTTGATATGGGCAAGGGTGCATCTGGGAGGCTCTGGACTCTCCCACAACATAATCATGCATGCATTTAGGGACTTTTTCCCTCAGACTTGTGCCAATGTCCCCGAAATTTATGACACTTTTTAAGCTCAGAATCTTGGTCACTACCCAGAACTTCCCCTAGCTTCCAAAATCCATCAAACACATGATGACAAGGATAATGAACCAAAAAATGACTTCGGGGCTAGGCCCGATCATCCCAAACTGGGATTTACATTTTGTCCAAGACTTGGCATCACTGCAATCTACAGGTATAGGACACAAGAAAAAGAATTAATGACTGAAAAATATTATGAGACATGAAAAGAAGGATCACTACCCTCTCCCTTGATCTGTTATGACATCAATTAGGTCTTGCATTCATTATTTTTACAATTACAAGTAAATACATGAAATGACCATCAATTGAACCAATCATATAACCATGCTTATAACCAGCATAAAACCATGATGTAAATAACAATGAGAAAAAAATCATTAAAGCCACACATTAACCAGTACCCATGTTGGATGCAACCCAAATTGGCCTAAATTTTGGCAAAGACTTTCCATTTTGTGGAGCGAAGCGTGCAATGGAACATGTAGTGGAGCGCGAAGTGGATCACACAACAAAATATTTTAATATATTGTGTGGTAGTGAGGGGCTTCGGGGTGGGTCGAAGCCCCATATTTGTGTAAAAGTGCATAATTTGGTAATTTATATTGGGCGATAGTAGATTTTTTTAGGGATTCCATGGTATTTTGACCATAATATTGTAGTAATGTAGCCCCTCAATGAATTTTATATAAAGAGAACCAATGTAGATTTGAGAAGACATGATGTATGTAGATAAGATGATGTGCTAGTGTTATGGTTGCATCTTTGTAATATGTAGTTTGTAGTAAGGGTGAGGCTCTACAACTGAGTATGAAAAGGCCTAAGTCTGCAGCTGGGTGTGCAGGTCGAAGATCGATTGTATTCAAAGGTTTAATATATAGATAAAGCAATGATCTTCTGATGTGTTTTTCTTTGCATATCTGTTATCTTTTATAGTGAAGCTGTTATTGTATTTTCATTTTACTTCAACACTGTGATGGGTTATGTTTAAGTGTTTTGTGATGAAGTAATTTATGATTTCATACAACGAAGTAATTTATGTATGTTAAAGGAAATAAAACATAATAATACCACATTCCCTAGTCCCTCAAGGATACAAAAACCTAGCTCTGCATCCTCCCATAGTCACTTCGGGTGAGACTATGATTTTCTTGTAGGTCGTTGCTGAAAGGGCTAGTGATTGAGGGTTTTGTTGGTGTGTAGTATAGTTTGAACCTGGGTCAACCCAAATCAAGCCAAAAAATGGTTTTGTTTCTGGGATCAGGATCTATTTGAGGGATATCTGGATGTGACACCCGTCAAAGAAGGAAATTTGAGATTGGATAGTCCTGAAAGAGCGAAAATTTGTAGATCAAGGAAATAGAAACCATTTTCTCACATTCAAATCTTGGCTACAGAATTATATTTTTAGAGAGAAATACAAAATTCTCTTTGGTTCATTTTTTGTCGAGTTGTACGAGTCAATCTCAAGGTTGACTGAAAGCAAGGATTTTTTTAAGAATGACAAACCTATGGCGTGGACTCTGTTAATCATAAGTATTTTCCACCTGTTGATGATGACTAGTTTCCTAAGCTGAGTTTTCTAAAAACTGATCTCCAAACTGTCTAATTTGTCATCTATAAAACACCCCAAAACAATTTTTGTCCTCCTACCCCTTCCAGTCAGCCTATGATGAGAAAAAACCCATTTGTCAAGTCCTATATGGTTTCAGCAAAATAACCCTGTCCATAGTTGCCATAGCTGAAGATTATGTACTGTCATTCACCCTTATTCCTCAAGCTATTCATTATCCAATTGTTGACAAAATGTTTGCAACCCTATCTCTGGTCATATGTCATTTGGAAATCTAATCATACCCAAGAAACACTCAGAACATGTCAAGATCGCCCCTAAGTTAGATAGTGGTGTTTTAGGGAGTCCTTTCCTTGGGAAAAACATCCCGAGCCAAAAACCTCTGTTCAGTACCAGTCAGCCCTGATTAGTTCCTATTCTGAAAAACAAGTCTTGTTTCATCCATAGGTCACACACCACTAAGAGGTTACTATGTCTCGTGTCAGAATAAATTCACAAAGTTTCAGATCATGAAAATATAAGGTTGTTCACTATTTGATGAAGTATGCTTCGCTCAGGCGAAATCTCCATAAGACACCAAGGAAGCTCTCGAAGGTGCAAAGTCATGATGAGTTAGTTCGCCATCAGTAAAACAAATGAAATACAGTGAGTAAAGGGCTACTAATGGGTGTAGTATGAGAGCCAAAGTTGCCTAAAGAACAGAGAGCAGCCTCCAAGTCATATAAAGGAAAAAAGCTGATGTTATGTTGTTCAGCAGTGTTTTAGCATCTCCTCCAGAAAAGAAATTTCAGCATGCCTCTACAAACAAAGTCAAAAGAGGTCAATCAACTAGGTCTAAACAAGCAGCTACTCTACATATACAAGTCATATGGTTTTTGTTCTAAAGGTTCATAGGAATATTTTACAAAGAAATACATATCTCATAAAGCAAATTGTTGCCTATTTGACACAATACCAAGCAGAGACATATGATTTGCAGAAAGGTGATATAGTTTTGAAATAGATGAAATATCATATCCACAGTGCTAACCTCCTTCATTAAGAGCAGATGGTTAAAATCACTATAATAACCTCCTCCAGACAAGAGCAGATGGTTAAGAACAGGGTAATAGAACCTCCTTCATTTAAAAGAAGATGGTTAGGATGTTTTGAGTGACTTCAGAAATTATAGGCCACCTCCTTCCCAGGAATGAAACAAAAGATGCAACAACATTGGTTACAGTGGTGTTTGAGTGATTTCTCTATGTGAAAGACAAGGGTGAAATTCAGTGGATAAAATGAGAATTTATAGTTTGAAGGCCTGTGTTTCATCATCATTAAAGCAATAATATCATAGTGTCAAAAGGTCTTCACTTTTCTGTTTATAAAGGCCTCCTTCAAACTGTAATATAAGGGTGAAACTTGGGCTAAGGACAACCTTGTATAAATGGCCCAGAAGGTAGAGCTAGTTGGGTTTCACAGAAATTTCTACAACTGAAAAACAAAGAGATCGTGTGAATGAAAAGGGGTATTACACAGTGCTCCAGGTTTTAAGATAACCTTTGAAGAGATACATCACAGTATCAAAGAAAACTTTTGATATGAATGAAAACAAACACTGTTGTTTTTTATATGATTTTAAGAAGTTGCATTGATAGGTTTTTGAAAAGTCGCCAGCCTTGATAAAACAGCAGTGGGTCCAGTCTCAACTTAAAGGAACCTCCTCACTTCAACAAATATCAACATAGGGTTTTAAGGTTGTATTAATTGATATTTTCATAAAAGGCCTTTTCGAAGGGCAGAAAAACCACTCTAAGGGGCTGCAAAAGCACAAAAGTTTTCTTCTTTTTTAAAGAAGTAAAATGCCTTTAAAAGGGCCCTCATCAAGTTTAAAGACTCGAAACAAGCATTCATTAACCTCCTCACCAAATAAAGAAGCATTTTTCGGGCGATTTTGAAGATTTTAGGCTCAAAAGCTTTGCGCGATGCACCTGTACACATGCACGGCATGCCTGTGGGTGCCCTACCATATAAATTACATGGAGGCACAACGCGCCTATAGCCTCGTGCGGCATGCCTGTGCCGACGGTCACTGGGCGCTCGAGGCCGACCCAACACCTTTTCTGCGCAGCGCGTTCTCCTCTAAACGCCCGCTCATCCACCTGTTTTGAACGTGTTTCTTTGCACACTGCACCGACACACAAAGGGCCTAAAAAACTCATGTTTAAAGGTATTCCTCGCCTCTTAGTTAGGTTTGGAGTTCAAAGGAGAGTTTTAATCAGTATTTTCAAAGGAAAATATGTGTTTTCTTGTACTATGAAATAGTGAAGGATTTATACAGTCTCCAGTAGAAAACAGAGTTTGTGAGGGTTTTTCAAAGCAATTTAAAGAGATATTTTAACAAAGGTTTCAAAGAGCACTTTGTTTGCATCATCAAAGATAAACGGTGGTTAGAGGACAGGGTTTCTGTCAAATTTAAAGGAGGTTTTCTTGCTGTATATTGCAAAGGATAAAAGACAGAGATTGAAAGTGAATATACTGTGTGTCAAAATCAAAAGACAGTTGTCTCCAAAATCCACAAACAATCCTTGTCAAAGACCTCATTTCTTGAACACAGTACTGAAGGGGTGAAATTATTTTCAGTCAGTTGATGCTTGTTTGCTAAAACCTCAAGAAAAAACAATGATCCTTAAGGGAGACAGATTTTGTTTTGACAGGCCTATTACTCAGTGACAAGGGGGGTGCCTTTATGTTTTAGAAAAAAAATGATCATCAAAGAATGGAATTTTACTCACAGGGATAACACAGTGTTTTTCTAAAAAAGTACATTCATAGTTTCAAAACAGTCCCTTAAAAACAAGGATATCAAAGAGACAGTGATTTTAAAGGGACCTCTTTCTTGCTTCAAACAACCATAGAAAACAATGAATTAAGGGAGAGGAATTCATATTGTCAAGGTCAGAAAGATTTGGTTTCATTTGAACAAGTTTGTTCGCTAACTAAGGATAGACTTAGGTTTTCTCAAAGAGTAAAGGGTGTGTTGATTGAAGACTTAGTTCAGTGATCACTTAAACAAGTTTGCCTTGGTGAGTCAGCAAAGGATCTCAGAATCAAAATGCCTCCTAAGCAAGATGGTAGAAGTGGTCTTCACAAGAGGTATGAGCCTTTTTCAACTTAAGAATTGAATGCATCCCCTTCAGTGCTCTTTAACTTTCATGAAGTAGGATGCTTAGAATTTTGTCAGAAGTTTCAAGAAGTGAAAAGTCATCTTCCTTTGACACATCTATTTGCTTTAAGGCTGCAAGGGAAGCATGTTCATCTAGCAGGTTTATCCTTCAAGCTCTCTCCTAGAACTATCTCCAAAGCTACCAAAATTCCATATATCGGAGAAAAATGGTTTAAGCAAACCTACCTAGATTCCAATCAATACAAACTCTTCTTGAAACCAAAACATCAGGATGCATGCCCAGCTATTTTTCCTTTTTCCTACTTATTGAACAACTATGCTCCTCTCATGAAAATCATCATGAAGTATTTCACATGCAAAGGGAGGTTTTCCCAGGTTTATGCTTATCATATCAGGCTACTCATGCACTTCACAAGAACTCAATTGCTAAACCTACCCATTTTCCTCTATAGAAGCATTGAAAAGATGGCTTCAACTGTTCAAAAGAAGCCTTCCTCTCAGCAGCAAGCTTTTCTTTTTCATCATTCCCTTATCAAGATCGTCATCCTCCATCAACTTGAGAAAAAGGGAGTTTCTTGGGACTCTTTCATTTCACATCCCGATTTCGCCACTGCTTCTTCATCCCATGCACCTCCCTCACCATCCACTCATCATGTTTCTCCTTCTTCTAGTAAATCCACTGCTAAGAAAAAAAAATATCCTATGATTGAAAGTGAAGAAGAGTAAAGTGAGAAAGATAAAAATAGTGAAGAAGAGCAAAGTGAGAAAGAGCAAAACAATGAAGAAGAGCAAAGTGAAAGGAGGCAAACAAGTGATGAGGAAGGACAAAATGAAGAATCCAAACATGACAATAAGCATAAAGAAGGGAATGATGAAGAGCTGGAACAAGTTGATGAAGAACACAACAGTCACAAATAGAAAGCTATTGGTAGCCCACACAGCAGTGAGCATGATGATGATGAGGCAAAAAACTGTGAGGATACAGAGCCTAACAGTCATGAAGAAAGCAAGGACAAAAGTGAACAAGGAAACCCTCAAGGAGACATACAAGGTGACAACCAAGGCACTTATGAGGAGGGTCAAGACAGTCCTCAAAAGGACACTTTTGATGAAAAACAGAAAAGCCCTCCAGCCAGCAAGGATGATGAAAAGCAAAACCCAAGCAGTGAGCATTCTAAAGAAGGCAGCCTTCAAAAGGAGGAAAACAATGACAAAGATGATGAGGGGAGCAATAAAGTTAAAGACCAAATAGAGCATGTGCTAGTTGCCTCTCCTAGGCAAGGGGCCATGCCGTCTTCTCCAAAGATAACAAAGCCCCGAACTTCAAGAAAGAAAGTGGCTCAAGTTGTAACTCCCAATGTTACTAGAGCACTCCGAAGCAAAGGCAAGTTTCCCAAGCAATCCATTGTTGAATTACCAAAGAAGAGGAGAACCAAGAAGGCCACCCAAGGAAAGGGAAAAGAGAAGGAGGAAAGTAGCCATGAGAAAGAAATGGATTTTGATATAATTCAGATAAACAGTGATGAAAGTGACAATGAGGCTAGAATCCTTGAGTCCCTCTTGCGAAATAGAGAAGAACAAATTCATAACCTAAGAGCTAATCTAAAGAGGTCTAAGGACCTCATACATTTTATGCAAACACAAAACAAGCAAATGAATGTCCACATGGTAGTTTATGAGGCACGACCTTTCAAGTACCAAAGGGAAGCCTCCAAAGCACAAATCAAGTTGGAAGAAATTATGGGCGAATTCAATGAAACTGAAGAATAAGATCAGCCAAGGAGGCAGAGGCCTAGGACCATGGGGCTCAAAAGAGCTTTGTAGAAACAAAAAGAGGAAGAGGCAACCCTTTTTCGATCTTTTCCACTTACTTCTTTATTCACCCAAGAAATAGAAAACAATAGAGAAGCATGGCTTGAAAGGGTGAATAAAAACTTGGAGGATAAGTTAGAAAGAGCTAACAGAGACTTAAGCCTTCAAAGGAAAATGATCGGGCACTACAAGAAGCTAAATCAATTTGCCCGAAGGAAATTGAAGGTTGCACAAGAAAAACTCAAGGTGGTTCGAAAGAGGCGCCCAGTGCAAAAAATGGGAAAAGGCACATAAAAGCTTGAAATTTTTTCCTCCGCTTCTCTACATGCTTCTGAAAACCCATGAGGGTTATGCTCACCAAAATTGGGCATAATTCGACAAGTTTTTGTTTTTTGACATTTTTGGGCTTTTTGCAAAAAATCATGGGCATCACCATTTTAGTTTGAAGCATCCTCAAAGGTTGAAAGTGGTATCATTGGATGCATTAAATTCAAGGGCATCTACCTAGCAAATTTAAGATTAATTGAAGATGTTTTGGTCCCCCAAATAGGCAAAAAACAATCACTTTTTCAACACTCTGCCTCACATATCAGCAAGGGCTAATTTCTGGGTTTTTTCACACAGGTCAGATTTTCATAAGCTTCCAATGATCATTTTGGGCAAAAAAAAGTATTTTCAGAAACTAGAGATCCATGGCTTTCCAACAAGCTGTCACAGGCCTCGTTTCGACATCGAGAGGTTCTTCAAAAGTTGTCCACAAGACAGGGAATTTTTTGTTGCTATATTTCTGAAGCATTTTAGTGAAAAAATGCAGTTTTCTGAAGTGGCTTTTCCAAATGTGTGTTTAGCATTTTTTGGCCATTTTCAGTTAGGAAAAGTCAATTTAATTTCCTTTTTTAGCATTTTTAGGATATTTTTATAGATATTTTGTGCCTTGGGCTTTGCAAAGCCTCAAGGACAAAATCAGATATTTGTGATGGGCCAATGAGCTTGCTAGTTGCACTAGGAGGTTCTCCTTCACTTTGGCCTATATATTCCAAGAGATTTCATTGTAAACAGGGCTAAACTTGATGATATAGAGCAATATATGGTTATACAAGCTTGGAAGAAATACTTTGTCTCATGCATTGGATAGTTTCTTGAATGTTTTGGATGATGAAAGAGGATTGCTATAGGATTCCTTGACTTGGTAAAATGGTATAGTGTTCCTCTCTATTATGTTTCCTTAGTTTTCATACATATTTTCATATTCTCTTGCTTGTTGTAGGACATTAAAGAATAGATTTGAGACATGCCCATGGAGGCACCTTAGATTTCCTGATTCATTACAGCTTCTATGTTTGTCTTCTTTCTTAGTTATGTCAAATGAATTCTTAAATGCTCTTTGATACCCTAAGAACTTGTTTTCAGTTGCATTAATGGTTATTATGTGTGCTAATTAGTATGATTCATGGTACACCCTGTTTCCTCCTTAGTTAACCAAAACCCCATTACTGAAACCTTTCTCTGAATGTTAGATTGTCCTAGTTAAACCGAAGAGGTCTTGTATCGATCTTGCCCTTTGCCTATACTCTGCAATATTAGTTCAAAGTGCCCGATAGCTCAAATATTATGCCTAGGAGTTCCCTCTTAGTAGTGTGAGTGTTCTTTTTATCTTAATTGTTCTTCCCCAAAGTCTGATAGTGATTTTCCTAAAGTTAGAGAGTCATATATCTCTATATATCACTTGAATGTTTATTTTATGCATCTTTCAGTTTGAAGTTACATTTATCATGATTAATGGTTAGCCCTACCACAGAGATGTCTGTTGTTGAACTATTTATGTCTAAAAGTCTTTGTCCTTCACAAAACCTGGTGTCCATCCCATTTCATTCCACCTAAAAAGATCCCTTTTACCTTGATCAAATCGGCCCTTCAATATACCTTGTCTGCCATCTGAGGCTTTCTCGACATTTTCAACCCCATAGCTCAGTTAATCTAACAATATTTTTATCTATTTAAAACTTTGATCAGTTCATCCCTCAAAAACCTTAAAACAAACTAAAAACACACTTAAAAACTAGCCTAAAATAAAAATACATAAGAAGAAAACAACTATACATCCCTTGCACAAATAGAGAGAGCTCTCTCTCAGTCCAGGAAGGATAGGTCCTTGGGCTCCAAAGTTGGTTTGATGTTACCCTGTCACTTGGCTTGCCAATCTGCAAAATCACGGGACCCTAACAGACTCCTGAACCGATACAATGACTCAAGAGAACTGATAATAGGATTTCAAGGGTTTTTAATTTCTAGATTGATAGCATCTTGGTCAGATTCATTACAGAGTTCATAGAAGACTCGACTGTGTCCTTCAGTAAAGAAGAATGAATATTATTCAAAAGACTGTGAGGTAAGTATATTAAATATTTGAAATTGTGGATTAAGATGCCTCTATATGAAAATGGTTTTTTACAGATGCAATCATATTTCTAGTTTACTTATGTTTGCGGGAAGAAAAAGTAAATATGAGCCAGAGACAGGTGCAACGAAAAGTGGAAATAGATATAGAGTAGACACCAGGAAGAGATATCATGGAAAACCCAAAGACCTTTGTAGAAACTGATTATAGTCCTCTTTTGAGTGAATCTGAAAGTGAAAGAGAAGATAACCCCCAGGTAACTTCGCAATATTCCCCCTTCCATCCTGAGAGTTCACCAAAGCTAGAATCCAGTAATAGTCAAGGTGTTGGTGGTTTCCTTGCTCCCCCTACCCCTCCCTCTCCCCCTCCTCCCAAACAAGAGGTATGGTTGATGATATTAAGATACATGTTTTTAGAGGAACTAGATTGAAGGATCTAGAAAAATTTTGGTTTTTATGCGAAGCTGTATGGGCAGTGAAGCATGTCAATGACGAAAATATAATTAAGGCGCGGCTTGTTACGACACTACGCAACAGAGCATTGGCTTGTTATATGAAGTATACCACTAATCACAATAGAATGGTCACATATATTAAAACAACGCTAGTAAGATAATTTAAAAGTTGAAATCTCAGTCGTAGTCCATCACTAAGTTGAAGGAAAACAAACAGAGACCTACTGAGTCTGTTTGGGAGTTAGATCAAAGATTTAAATTGTTATTGGATAAGGTAAGCTTTGACATAGCCCTGAAACAAAATTGAGAATGGTTTATAGTTGCACTGCTATCGCATATCATATTACCATTGATGCAACATAAGATAGGAAGTCAAGTCGAAGCTCTAGAGATTGCGATGAAGTTGGAAGCTTCACCTATAGGAGATACTAATGCAGACATGTAACATATTCAGAGTCATTTGGCGAACTTTACCATACATATACAATAAATCAAGAAAGGTAAAGAAGTTAGAGAAGAATTATGGTGCACAAAGTGCAGACCGAAGGGCCATTCTAAAGAGCAATTCCCTATCTTCCGGGATTACATTGCTAGTGGGGCACCAAATCTCTTGAACACAGGATCCAGCTTGTGGTGCGAAATATGTAGGACCAGAGGCCAAAATCACCAAAAGAATGTTACCTGTTGCAAAAATATGTACAGAATCAAAAGAATCTATTTTGCAAATTATTATTATTATTATTTTGTACAGTGGAATCGGCAATTGGGGCAGCCTCGCGACTCGCGTTACACGGGGTCGATTCTAACCGCTACCACTATAACCACTGGGAACATGCGCCCGCCCCTCTCCACACGCTCCGTTTTAGTCTGGGGGGATTTGAACTCGTGACCTCCTGTACGGAGCTCGCTTTACAAATGAACTTCACTGCATTTAAATTACCAACTCACCTACCCTTGTGGGGCTTTTTTCAAATTATTTAAATTAGTAGGACATGATGATAATAATTGTTGGGCTTATGACCTAATGATGGAGTGTGATACCGATGCTTATAGAATGTAAGCAGAAGAACATGGACATGAGGAAAATGGACAACGGGGTGGTAGAGGAGGTTTCCAAGGAAGAGGTCGAGGTGGTGGAGCTGGTCGAGGATGTGGACAGATCATTTGCTATAATTGTGGCTAGCTAGGTCATTTTGCAAGATATTCTCAGAACCCCACTACAACATGTAAGTACTGCAAATATTTTGACCATGCGATTGAAGAATTTCCTGTATTTATGGCAAATATGCAAGAAAAGAGGAATATGTAGCTGATGCAAACATTCAAATGATGAATACTAAAAGAAGGAATGATGAACCAAAAATTAGCATTGTTACTAGAATTGGAGCTGCAACTAGTAGTGATAATACAGATGAAAATAAGGAATTTTAAAATATAGGTGCATGGGTTAGAAATACTTTGGAGAAAGAGGCAGAACAAATGGAAACAAAGAGCACAACACTTCCATCACCTCTTCCACCATACATGCTACCCAGGAAACTAAGCACAAAACCAGTCAAATATTCAAAGGATGTGAAGTATGGCACCTTTACATTTCTATTGCAAGAAAAAGTGTCGATTGATGGATAAATACTTAGGAAAATTCGACAGTTGAAGTTCGTAGACTAAGATTTGAACGATAGAAACAAATACCCACAGTTCTCACTAGGAATATATTTGAGGCATGTACACTACCCAGAAAGTGGTGTCACAAGGCTAGAACCACAATAGTGGGCGACTGAGTTGGAGAAGTCTAATTTATTAAACATGTTGAATGTGCCGCACTTCGACAAAAGCTCGGGGAGCAGAGCATGTGTCATATAATTTCTTGTATTGATACATGATGGATTCATTTGGATGGAAAAAAGGATCCCCATCGATCCAATGCTCATATGGATAATTACAAGGTTGTCATATCAAGGACAGGACACCGTAGAAGGATATGACATCAATTCAATCAACAACCATGACGTCCGCTTCACTACACACACATTAGCCGGGAAGATCATGAGAAAGTGTCAAGCCAATGAAGTCCGTGCAGAGGTGGTTTCATTAGCTACGCAGTCCACGAATGAGGTTTAGTACAAGTAGGCTGGATATCTCTACAAGGAATTCCTAGATGAGTGCATCGAATTACAAGAGAAAGGTACCACCGTTCATTATGAATGGTTTATTTTAATAATAGAAATGCTGGCATAGAAAGAGCCAGAGGATTTGCAATTTCCCCTGGTAGAAGCATATGTTTGTGAAGTCGCGAGGTATGCCTCATTGTGGCATACCAACAACAAGTTGTGAGCATATGATAACAAGATGGTTTTCGTGATATCTCACATGAATTTCCATATGTTGGTGAACCAACATCCTCGCCTTTCACCGATATTGTATGAGAAATGTAAATATGTTGTGAAGTTCAAGGCCGATTTTCACAGAGTATATGTGTAGGCTCGAAGAGATACAATGAAGACATGAAATCCTCTGTCATAATTAGTCGTAGAAGATGATATTATTACAATGATACAAAATTGGTCCACAGAATGAATGATTACGTTGGAGAAAGAGGCAGAAGTTAGTAAGAAAGATAAGGAAACATAGGAGCATGGAGGACCGAGTGGAAAATATATGAAAAAAGGATGATAAAGGGAAATAATAGGAGAATTAATATGATGAGGGTCAGCAGGATCCTGATGAGAAGCATAAGTAGAAGATAAATATAGAAAAGAGGAAGGTACACAACGTAGCTTACCCGACGAGCAGAAATAAGAAGAAGGCAGATAGAATGAAGGATATAATGCCACTAGTCCTCATTAAGGGGGACATGGATCAAATTGGGGAAAAAGTTAAGGAGGTGATGACATAATTGTGGAATAGGTTAGAACACTATTACGGTTCACTTCTAACCAGTGTCTCAGAGCGCGTTTCCGAACTCAACATTTTGGCACAAACAGTTAGAAATTCGACGCAGATAGTAGAATGGATTGGAGAAGAAAGAGTAATATAGCCTACACTTGGGATGTGTTTGACGCAGATACCTGTCGGAGCCCTACAATTCAACTCTGTCGAAGTACAAAAATAGGTGAAATAATGGAGGTATGTCAACATGAATATCACAACAGTATCATTGCATAAATTACATGAGCTGCATCAAGGAGTTATACAAGAGCTCAAGCATCGTGAGCAGTTCACTTCAAATGTGAACATTCAGTTGGAGAGAGAACAAAATGTGATGAAGCAGAAGCTCAACCAAGAAATCCAAGAAAAAGAGTAGGCACTGAAATAACAACATAAATTTAAAGAAGTGGTTGAAGCAACATGCAGGGATATTTCAGACATCAGTGTCCAAGAGGAGGAATTAGTATAGGAAAAGGTCGAGAAGCTCGCCCTCATGATAAAAAGGGTAGAAGGAAAAAATTGTTGAAGTGCAATTTTCTTATGAAATGAAGATCAATGAGCTGCAAATTAAGCTGCAGCTAGCCATGCCACCACAAGTGTGAGAAAAAAGGTAGATCGACCTAAATGCTACAGTGGCAAGCATCTTCGCGATAGTGGCAAAATGTGGAAATTTGTTGAATGAAATTTTGTAGATTTGGACTTCTCTACAGGAGGATCCGAATGTACAGAAAATACAAGAAAATGTTTAGCAAAAGAAACAACAGTTGGAGGAGATTTAGGCAACTACGCAGACCTTACTAGTCTCGCAGAAGCTCGTCAGGATTATTGAAGGAAAGTTCCTCCAGAAGGAGATAAAATAGCTAAGTAGAGAACTCAACCATGGCAGGATGAGGCTCTCCAGTTGTCCTAGGAAATGGATGGGAAGCTCTAATAGCTTTTACAAAGGAAGGAGAAATGTTGCAGAAGACTACATGATCAGTGATAGAGGCACCACTAGAAGAAGTGTGCAGTGAAGAGAATAAGGTCACAACTATACTGCAATAGTATAACAGTTCCTACCATAACATTGCAATAAAAATCATAGGCAAACCAATTGACTGACTTGGGACGAGTCACATGTGAGTGTTGGGGGCCTGTTGGGCGCAACCCAACTTGGCCTAAATTTTAGTTAACACTGGGCATTTTGTGGAGCAAAGCACATAGTGGAACATGCAACAGAGCGTGAATTGGACTGCGTAACAGAAAATTTAAATATATTTCGTGGTAGTTAGGGGATTTAGGGTGGGTCAAAGCTCTGTATTTTTGTAAAAGTGCATAATTTTGCAATGGGTTTTGGGCTATAGTTGATTTTTTTAGGGAGTCCATGGTATTCGAACCATGTTATTGTAGTGATGTAGGCCCTCAATGAATTGTGTATAAAGAGAATCAATGTAGATTTAAGAAGACATGATGTATGTAGATAAGGTGATGTGCTAGTGTTATGGTTGTATCTTTGTAATCTTTAGTTTGTAATAAGGGCAGGGCTCTACAGTTGAGTGAACAGAAGCCTAAAATGAGTTGAGTCTACAAAAAACTTGCAGCTTAGTGCATAGGTTGAAGGTCGGTTGTATTCAAAGATTTACTATATAAAGAAATAAGTGATGCTATGATGTGTATATATGTTATATGTTTTAGCAAAGTTGTTATTGTATTTTCATTTTACTTCAGCACTGTGATGGGTTATGTTTAAGTGTTTTGTGGTGAAGTAAATTATGGTTTCATACAAAAAAGTAATTTATATATGTTAAAGGCAAGAAAACATAATAATACCACATTCCCTAGTACCTCAAGGTTGTAGAAACTTGGTTCTGCATCCTCCCATAGGAAATTCAAGTGAGACTGCGATCTTCTTGCAAGTCCTTGCCAAAAGGGCCACTGATTGATGATTTTGTTAGTGCATAGTATATTTTGAACCTAGGTCAGCCCAGATCAAGCCAAAAAAAAAATCAAGAGAACTTAGCTTTTATTAAACATAGGCAAGAGCTAACTAGGTTTGGAACTTCCATGTACCACTCGACCATAGACATGGATGAGCCAAATATCTCTTCATCCAGTCACCCCCGTTCCATATTCCAAGCATGAATGTGGGATCTCATGGATAAACCAATCCAAAAACAACTAAGGGAATCCAGAGGTTAAACCACCTCCACCCTCACCATACCGTGATCACACCTAAACCGGTGTCTAGATCACAAAACTGAACTGAGCTTGGAATTCCTCTAGAATCCATCACTATCCTTGAGGAATTTTTTGTCTCCTTGTCTCTCAGGATTTACTGTAATCAACATTAAATAAATAGGGCCTAAACTGAGACACCACCCTAAGGTTTTACCATGTATCCCTCCAAAACTAATCAAGGGATTCCTAGGCCTTTGGGAATTTCCTAAGACCACCTCTACCTCGTATTCCAAAAATCATCCGTCAATTCCAAAGCTCAAAACCGAGATCAATCCCATCACACCATGGCTATCTGGAAAAAGGCAAGGCAAGGCTAAATACCAATGTAAAAACCCTGAAAAACCATGCCACCAACAGCAAGAGAACCAAATACCAACATGCATAATCCATGCATGTCCAAACCAGCTAGGAAATCACACATGCAACATGTTCCCTGCAAGTATTCCTATTGACGCTACTAGATCCTGATCTTCCTTTCTTGATCCTTGCTTTCATTTTCTTTCCTTGTCCTTCCTTTGCTTGATTTCCTCTTTCTCGGTCCAATGTTGGAATGCTCCAAGAAAACTCTTAGTGTCCAAGAGTGTCAGAGAGAGAGAATATATAGAGAGAGATATCCGAAACTAAACTAAAAAAAGGGTACCAACTAATCCTCATAGTCCCTTTTATTAATGAGGCCTCTATTTTCTTCATTTTCCTCCTTACATGCAACTTATGACCTTTCACCTTCCTTTTCTTATAATTTCCTTTATTTTCATATAAAATATGCCAAAAATATTTTTTTCCTTTTTAATACCTTAGCCATTTCCTTTTCTCGTTTCCCTTAAGCCGTAAACACATCCAGTGATGCCCACTAGGATATATTTTCCCAACATTCAATTTGGAATAAGTTTCCCTTAATAGTGGTCTTATTTGTTTTCCTTTATTAGCTATTATTACCTGAAATTTTAGCCCGAGTCTGTTACATAACCCTCCCCCTTGGGGAACATTGTCCTCAGTGTTAAACCACACCTACAACTCATCAAAACCGCTAAGAATAAAACATATTTCCCATGTAGCTTTATAACTTATCTCATTTCAGTATTTACAATGAATTACTTGCTCAAAGAAAAACATTATGATAAAATGAACATATGGCAACCATACCGCTTATTGGAGCTTTATAAATTATCTCATGATGGAATTTACATCCATATACATATGTACATATACCAAAACATCACGAAAACATATGCCATAAAGATACCAAACATTGTACCAATACTTCTTTGCCTCAACCGGAACCATGTAGCTTCATCAGGCCCAAAGTGCTTCCACTACACTTTTACTAACTCGATATCTCTATTCATGAGCATGAGCTGCTTTCGGCACAATATGAACTGAGGTTCCTACTGTAATTATCCTTTTTTCTCCACCTGCAATATAAACTAATCAATAACACGATCAACATCCTTTATATATGTTTTAAGTAATGAAAAATCAAACACATCATGGAATTTCAGTATTGGAGGTAGTGCAATTTTATAGGGCATTGGTCCAATCCTCTCAAGGATCGCAAAAGGCCTAGAATATTGTGGTTCCAACTTGGCACGTGATATGATCCTCAAGGATCTCTTATTGGGCTTGATGTGCAAATAAACATGCTCGCCAACTTGAAACTCCTTAAATTCTATGTTCTGGTCTGCACAACTCTTTTCTCTTGTGTTTCTTTTAGATTCTTATTTAAAAACTGCATTTCATGTTCCATGTCTTCCAACATGTCTAGTCTAATAAGTACCATGTTAACTGGATCGCTCTAACTTATGGGAGTATTACAACTCCTCCCATACAGTGCCTTGAAGGAACTCATCCCCAATGAATCTTGATACCCATTGTTGTATGCAAACAAAACCAATGTTAGAAACTCTTCCCACTTCCATTTTTGATGCATGACATACATCCTCAGCATGTCCTCTAGGATCTTGTTGACCCTCTATGTCTGTCCATATGTCTGTGTATGATAAGTTGTACTGAAGGCCAACTTTGTGCCCAATGTTGCAATCAACTCCTTCCAAAACTTAGAAGTGAAATTTGCATCCTTGTCTAACATAATATTATTTGAAACACCATGCAATCCAACCACATATTTGATGAACACATGTGACACTTCACTAATTGAATACATAGTCTTCACTGGAATGAAGTGCACAAACTTTGTCAACTTGTCCACAACAACCATGGTGGAAACATTTTGTCTCACTGACCTTGGAAAATGTGTGATAAATTCCATGGAAATAACCTCCCATTTCCATTATGGAATCACAATAGGTTGTATTAGACCACCTGGATGCTTAGATTCCACCTTTACTAGCTGAAAATCCAAACATATGGCTACAAAAGTTTCCACATCCTTCCTAATATTCGGCCAATAATAGAAGATATTCACTTCAGTCAACCTCTTCTTATATCCTGGGCGACTTGAATATGGTTTTGCATGAAACTTCCTCAATATCACCTTCTTGAGCTCGCTACTGTTTGGCACATATTTCCTGTCTCTAAACCTAACCAGTCCATATTTCATGAGATGATAGTCCACATCCTGTACACCTACACCTGTACCTATACGTATACCTGCACCACTACTTATACATGTACTTGTACCTATACTCTGCTAAAATATGTGCCTAAGCTCCATATACCTGACATCCTGCTAACTTGCCTACAAGATCCTATCATGTAAATATGTCCCATAGTAGCTCATAGTAGAAATGTGATTAACCTATATCTACCTGCTAAGAGCATCTGCGACCCTAATCCCCTTACCTTTGATGTACTTGATCTCAAGGTCAAACTTACTTAACGTATCCCACCATCTAACTTGCTTGGTGTTCAGATTCGATTGGTCAAATGAATACCTCAATCCACTGTGGTCACTCATCAGTACAAAGATCTCGCCAAGAAGATAGTGCCTCCACATATTCAATGCATGTATGGTCGTTGGTAGCTCAAGACCGCGTGTCAGATAGTTCTTCTCGTGATCATTCAATTCTCATGACTCGTAACATACCACCTATCCATCCTACACAAGGACTCCACCAAGTCCTCCCTTTCAAGCATTTGTACATACTACAAAATCTTTGTCTGGATCTATGATATTTAATGGTGAAGCACGTGTGAACAACTGCTTAAGTTGCTCAAAACTAGCCTCAAACTCCTCTGTCTACTCAAACTTCATACCTTTCCTCTACAATGATGTAATAGGATAAGAAATCTATGAGAAGTTACTAATAAACCTCCTGTGATAACCTTCCAATCCCATGAAGATCTCACATCATCTACATTTCTAGGAGCTTCCCATTCCATGATAGCTCTTACCTTTTCTGGATCCACTACTATGCGCTCCTTAGAGATAGCACGTCCCAAGTAATGTACCTCAGTCTCAAAGAAACTACACTTGCTAATATTAGCATACAATTGATGCTCTCTCAAGAATCTCAACATTGTTTCCAAATGCTCGGCTTTCTCTTCCTCATTTTTAGAATATACCAATATGTCATCAATGAACACAATAACAAAATTGTCCTAATAAGGACACAACACACTATTCATCAAACACATAAAGGTAGCTAGAGCAGTAGTCAAACTGAATGGAACTACAACAAACTCATTCCCATACATGATCTGGAAATTTGTCTTGTATATGTCCTCTTCATTGATGCGTAAATCTTAGAGGACACTCTTCTCCCTTCATCTGATCAAAGAAGTCATCAATCCTTAGCAATGGGTACATGTTCTTGATGGCCACTTTGTTCAGCTACATGTAATTAATGCAAAATTTGAGAGTACCATCCTTCTTCTTCACGAACTATACTGGTGTGCCCCATGGTGATACACTTGGCCTAATGTATCTGTTATCAAGCACTTCATTTAACTACAACTTTAACTCTACCAACTCAGGTGTGATCATCCTATAAGGTTCTTTTGATGATGGATTTTCCCTTGGTACCAACTCAATAGAAAATTCTACTTCCCTCTGAGGTGGCAACTCTAAAATTTATGTTGGAAATACATCTTGAAACTGTTGTAGAACTAGGTACCTACTCAAAACATATAGATCATCAACTTCATTACCTTTGTCACTAGAGATATATACTGAAAATAACGCACCCTTTCCTGTGACTACGCTTGGCCTTCATATCTCTCACCATCCTAACTGATGTGGCTTTCTCCTTTCCCTATAATACTCTTGGTTCCCCATTTTCATCCAAGCACTCAATGGGTTTTTCATAAAAATCCACCATGTTCTTGTGAAGGTGTTAACCCATACCAAATGGCATACTACATGATCCCAATGGAAATATGTTCAAGTGTGTTGTCGTAGACATGCCATTCAACTTGAATGCACAAGCTCTTACCCAATGATGAACTCTTTTCTTTGTACTTGTAGCCAACTACACTAACCAAGATTTTTCATGCACTTCTTTATTCAAACCACACCTATCCACCAGTTCAGGATTAATATAACTATAAGTAGATCCAAGATCAATTGAAATAAAAATAATTTGATCACAAATCTAATTGTCCATCTCAATGATAGATGCTTGATGGTTTACCTTCCTGTTTTCCACAACTGCATAAATCCGAGGAATGTTATGACCAACATCCCAAATTTTTTGTGCCTTATGTGCACTATATATCTTGGGTATATCACCCTAATACTGCGAACAATCCCTCTTACGATTATCCTTGCCACATGTACAACACTGAAACGGTACTCAACCATCACCTCTATTTCTCTGCTCTCCATGTCCCTTCTCAACTGTATTGAACTTCTTGTAAGGAACCATATTTTATTTCTCACCAACATCTTGCAGTATTCCCTGATTTGGTGGCCATATTCCTTTAGCTTTCTCATTTACTTTCAAATAACGCTTAGTATCGACTTTGTGTTTTTATTACTCATAATAATGCTTCAAATTTCGAATGGCCTCCTTCAACTATCTAGGCTCATAGAACTCAGTCAAGTCTCTATAGGCTACTGGCAACCCACTAATGGATATTTGAACCTTGTCCTTCTCCTCCTTGAGGTAAGGCACATATCTCAACAACTCCAAGAACCTACTAGTATACTCATCATTTGTCATGGAACCCATCTGCAATTCATAAAACTCCTTAACTCTCACCTCATAGTACCTCCATGGTAGACACTTCTTCCGAAATAACCTCTTGAACTCATTCTAAGTTAGTTCCTGCTCATAAATACCCCTGAAATTCTTCACATATTCCCACCAAATATCTTCTTTACCGTGAGGCTAAATGTAGCTATTATGGCTTTCATGTTTTCTGAATAATCATGTAACCTGAAGAGATTACTCATACCAAGCAACCATGCCTCTGCATCATGTGATTTCTTTATATCTCCATCAAATGTAGGTGTCTTTTATTTTATAAACTCATCTAGAAAATATCCTCTATCACTCCTTGTGTAAGGATGATAACGATGAAGATCATAATTCCTATCATAATCAGAACTAGAGTAGTACCTGTGTCTATCACCTCTCTTATCCGGAGTGTCTAAGAACCTGCCATCTCTGATTGTGTCATCTCTATTTGACCTATGAACACTAGGAGACCTACTGCCATATTCCCCATTAGTCCCATCCTCCTTTCCATATCTAATCTAAAGTGGTCCCTGACACTGCAAATTTGAAAAACTCTGAAGGATTGCCACATTTACTTTTTCTTTTTTTTCTTGTGCTTGTATGATTTTGTCAAGATCCACTTTACAACTCCTTATTTATTCCTTCAAACTTCTTATTGTGTCTGCTAATTCAGAAGAGTTCCCAACACCATGTTTCTCATCTGATTCATAAGGATAATCTTTGTAGTCTACCATCTTGCTAGTCATCTTTGAGTTCTTCTTGCAAGGCATCTCATGTCAGCTTAAACCAAATCATAATAAACCAATGTACCTAAGCATAATTTGGGGAGGATATCTCATCTGCAAGATCAACCAATCATAGTAATACATGTATAGACATAATCATAACATCATATAGACTTATAATGCATAGGTATACCAACACATAAACAACATTCTAGCTAGATCTCAGTCATCAATGTGTGACCATATCAACTACACACCATGACCTCATGCATGACAACGTCAACCTTACCAATGCACATTTGACAACATGTAAGCACATGACATGTATAACTAGTCATATGCTCACGACAACACATTCCCAACAACACCATCATCCCTCTAATGGCGACATCGCTACCACCATGACCAACACCATGCTGATGTAATGAGTACATAGACCACAAGCATGAGAAACACATACACAACTAACATGAATGTTTGACAACAACAATCTTGAGAACATCATACTTTTCCAAAAGAGAACACAATTTGACTCTGATACCACCTATAATGTACATCTCCCCTCACATCTACCCAAGTAATCGGCCCACTGGGGTAAACATGAGATGAGGGGCAGTTATGACTAGATTCAACCTCCTTGGTAACTTTAAGTAAGTGAAATCGACAGAAACCCATAACGCAGACCTCCTTTACCTTCTATAGGAACCCCAGAGGCTATCCCAGTCAACCAACTCACTTTCCCTGGGTCCCATTAAGTTTTAGTGAATAAAACCCTCATACGCACCATTGATATGAGCAAGGGTGCATCTGGGAGGCTCTGGACACTCCCACAACATAGTCATGCATGCTTCCAAGGACTTTTCCCCTCATACATGTGCCAGCATCCACAGAATTTATCACACTTTTTAAGCCCATAATCCCAGTCATTGCCCATAACTTCCCATAGATTCCAGAATCCATCAAACACATGATGACAAGGTTAATGAACCAAAAAATGACTCCAGGATTATGCCTCATCATCCCCAACTGGGATTGACATTCTGTCAAACACTTGGCATCAATGCAATCTACAGGTCTAAGATACAAGGCAGAGCATGTATGACTTAACACCCTTATGAGACATGACAAGAAGGATCACTACCCTCTCCCTTGATTTGTTATGACATCAATTAGGTCTTACATCCATTATTTTTACAATTACAATTAAATACATGAAATAACCATGACTTGAACTAGTCATATAACAATGCTTATAAATAGCATAAAACCATGTAAATACAAATTAGATAATAAAAATTAAAGCCACATATTAGCAAGTACAAAAGCAAGAGAACTTATCTTATATTAAACATAGGAAAGAGCCAACCAGGTTCGGGACTTCCACGTATCACCCAACCATAGACATGGTTGAGCCAAATCTCTCTTCAACCAGTCAACCCCGTGCCATATTCCAAGAATGAATGTATGATCTCATGGATAAACCAATCCAAAAAGAACCAATGGAATCTAGAGGATAAACCACCTCGACCCTCACCATACCGTGATCACACCAAACCGATGTCGAGATCACAAAATCAAATCGAGCTTGGAATGCCTCTGGAATCCATCACTATCCTTGAGGAATTTTATGTCTCCTTGTCTCGCAGGATTTGCCGCAATCCACACTGGATCTCTAGGACCTAAACCGAGACACCACCCTTAGGATTTACTATGTATCCCGCCAAAACTAGTCAAGGGATTCCTAGGCCTTTGGGAATTTCCTCAGGCCATCTTCGCCCCTGATTCTAAAAACCATTTGGCAATTCTAAAGCTCAAAATCAATATCAATCCCATTACACCATGTCTATATGGAAAAAAGTAAGTCAAGGCTGAAAACCACTATCAAAACCCGACAAAAACATACCACCGACAACAAGAGAACCAAATACAGACATGCATAAGCCATGATGTCCAAAACAACTAGGAAATCACACATGAAACATGTTACCTACAAGTATTCTCATTGAAGTTGCTAGATCCTTCTCTTCCTTGTTTGATCCTTGCTTTCCTTTCCTTTCCTTGTCCTTCCTTTGCTTGCTTTCCTCATTCTTGGTCCAATGATGGAATTCTCCAAGAAAACTCTAAATTTCAAAGAGTGTGAAACAGAGAGAATAGAGAGAGAGCTCCAAAAATGAAGTGACAAAAGGGTACCGATTGATCCTCAGAAGGCTTTTTATCAATGAGGCCTCTATTTTCTTCATTTTCCATTATTTTCCTTCATTTTCCTCCTCACATGCAACCTGTGACCTATCACCTTCATTTTCTCCTATTTTCCTTTATTTGCATAAATAAATGTGCGAAAAATATGCTTTTCCTCTTCAATGCCTTATCCATTTCATTTTCCAATTTCCCTTTAGCCATAAGCACATCTAGTGATTCCCACTAGGATATGTTTGCCCAACATTTAGCTTGGAATAAGTGTCCCTTAACCGTGGTCTTATTTTTTTGCCTTTATTAACTTTTATTACATGAACTTTTAGCCCAGTTCTATTACAATTTTAAAATATTATTATATTTTTTGTACTGGACATATTCTTTCCATATCCGGATCTTAGATTTTCAAAAATATAGTAAATTTGGATATGGGTCCATATCTGTAACCAAATCCTGGTAACTTAGGCAATTATATGTATACAACTTGTATAAATAATAATAGTAATAATTTTACTCATTATCGACCTAAATACAGTAGAATATAGTTATAATATGACCTAGTTAGTCTAATCCATTATGACACTAGTGAATCAATATAGGTAAATTCATTATTACTTATTTATACCAAACATGTCTACTAGCAGATTGTACACTACAAAGCCTACCTGATATATTAGCACTATATAAAAATGATGAGGTATTTCTTGTGTGATAATAGACTAAATATGATTGGAAAAACCTCGTAGTAGTTAATGCCTTAGGCCTAGGTCACACCAATACCACCAATGGAAGTTGTTAAAGCACCAGTAGCACCAACAACCGCAGAGACTAAAACTAGGGATCGAGATCTAGTACCCAAAAAAAAAAAAAATTGACCAATGAAGGCTACCTCCTACACCCTAATTAATGGATCTCTCTATAAGATTGGGCTTGATAATGTACTCCATCCATGTGTTTTAGAGCATGGAAGACAGTCCATCATTGAAGAAGGTCACTCTCAGCTTCCTGGAGGCCATTTTCATGCAGACACAACAACATTTCCTTTAAGTAGGAGGTCCTATTTTGGCATTGTCAATTCCCTTTAATTTGTTAATAAAGATACAAATGTTATCTAATCATAGTCACTTTACCCATTTCATTTTCATTAGAGCACGAGACGAAAAATATTCAATTTGTGTGTTGTAATCTCCAGAAAATCTGACGCTATCAAGAAAAGCATTTATTCCTTTGAGAATAACCTAGAAATATGCATTGATCTATTATGTGAGAGGATCTGAACATTCAGAAAGAAAATATGCACTTTTCTGTAATTCTTGAATTGCTCATTTCATTTGTTCTATTTTCTCTGATCCATGTATGAGATGAAATTGCCTTTCGTTTCCCTCTAGTATTTCTAGAGATAACATCTAAATCGCTAAGTGAATATTTTTAATTGCTACATTCAAAATATTCGACTCTTTGAGAACTGTAACATGACCCGTGGCGAACCCACCCCTGATTTCTTCATCCGTGCCTTGTTACAATGTCATAAATGAAACTGACCATAAATACTTATCAAGAATTGCAAAGAAAAATACAAGAATACTGCAAATGAATATAGTTATTGTCTTCACCCCAGATATATCCCTCAATATAACTCTACTCTTGTGTGAGGATTTCACCTTCTTAGGTGGAGAAATAAAAGCACTGAAAAAAAATATTGCAAGAAAAAAAAAATTATTTTGAGTTAGCGAAGGAATCTTCATTAGTGGGTTCATATTTCTGGAGGGGCAAAACCATGATTGTGGACCCTTGTCGAGTAACTTCAGGAGTAGCCCTGCAACTCATATACACCACGAATCTCAAGCAATGGATGTAAGTAGTTAGAATATATGTTGTGAATCTTAGGCAATGGATGTAAGTATTTATATTGTGGGCATGGAACTTTGTGGTGGAACAGAGTGGACCCCTCCCCACTCCTTGCTAACAACAAAGGGAGGGGGAGGGGAATTGTTGTGAGCTATCAATATGATAACGAAAGTATTAATTAATATGATGACATTAATGATAACATTAATGTTAATGTGACAATGCCACGTGACAAGCCAAGTGGAGGAATTTGGGTAATGTAATCAAAGTAATGACAACCATATATCCCATTTGGTATGGGGAGCCAAGGTTAATGATTGTGTTAGTTGTGGCCCGATGTCAATATTGGTCGTTGGATCCAATCAGATGTGGAAGGTTAGATTAACAACTGCATAAGCTATGGTGCGATACAACCCTCATTAAAGGCATAACATAGATAAATACAAGCTTATACTCGACTCCATTTTTTTTCGAGAAATAATGTTCAAAATGTGAAGGATTTCATTGATCAGAGTAAATTCTATCTCCAACTCCCTATATGTAGAAAATAATTTTTAGTTTGATCTCTAGAATATTGTTATTGAATGTGGAGTAAGCAAAGATTTATGTTCTTAATCATACTACAATTTTCTTACTTAATTTTATTTTTAATAAGAAAAAGCTCACATGTTTTCATTAAAAGTAAAACAGTTATATTTTCACATATTTATCTCATCCCCTTACATTATTGCATCCCATTTATATCCCTCAAAACATAATAGTTGAGAATTATCCCTATTGGCCCTCCATCATTTTCTTTTGCTTTTTCATACTTCGACTCGCTATTAGATTAATAGCTTCTTAAAAGCATTGGTGGTGGCCACCACCACCAATTTTCCCATCAAAGTTTGGTTTTGAATGCAAGTAGCTTCAAAACATAAAGCATCATTATCTCAATTATTATATTAAATAGTTTGAGAAGAAGAATCCGTGTATCACATTAAAAAGTGTTTTTGTGTAGAAGAAGTGTTAGGAGGCGTTAACGTCTCTTTTGTATATTTCTCCTCCACCACACTTCCCCACTTCGACGCACATATAAATATGATATGTTAACGCAAATGGATCACTAATTACATACACATAAAATACAATTAAAAAAGCTACCACATTACCTTGAAGATAAAAGGTTAAATATTAATGCTAATAATGCTATAATATAAATATAAATTGCTAATGTTCTTAGCCCCCATTACAACGACCACCATATACAAAAGTTACTAGGCATACCATATTCAAAGTACGCTAAATGGTTAATCCTTAATAAGAATTCACACAACTAATAAAATGAACACTAACAAGAATACAATAAATTCAATATTATAGAGATTATAAATAACACAACAATATTTACAATGTTATATTTTAGATAAATAAATAAATATATATCAACTACATTAATAATTAATAGATATATAATATAAAAATAACTATTAAAAATTGACTATTTATAATTTTTAATAATTATATAAATAATAACAAATTAATATAGAATTATTATACTACTTATTATACTATATTAATATAATATTATATTGTTACAAAAATATATTAACATAATATTATATTATTACAGAAATATATTAACAGTTGATTTTCCAAACTACAACTTAATTAACACGATATATAATATTATATTAACTTAATTAATATATATTTATTAGTCATACTAATAAATTTTATTAGCAGAGTAGATTCAATACCGTAGAGGCTATAATAATATACTTCAGGATCAATAATGGCTGCGTCAACGTGGTTTTAGTATTAGGCAGATAATAGAGTAATGACATGGTTACATGCCTCAGGTGATTTCACCCGGGTTAAGTACTAATTCTAAGATTGGTACGTACTATCATGATTACAGCTAGCTTAATTATAACATCATTGGTATTATTTCGATAATTCAACTATATTAGCTTCATTGCTACTACTACTATAATTGATCCATACTTGTTAACTCTAAAAGGGCTGCTAGTCATTACTATGTATATCTTACTATTTAAGTTCAACAAACAAGTAAAGTACCATACTTAGTTAGTTAGCCAGTAGTATATAGCAATGCAAAAAAGTAAGTTAAGTATAATAGAGACTTATTTTATAGTTTAGTATGGGGAGATGTATAAGTTTGTTTGTCATGAAATTTCATTAATATTGACTAAAATAAAATAAAAAAACTAAAAAAAAAACTAAATATAAAATTTAAATACTATCGACTTAAACAATAACTTACATAACCATATAAATAAACAATTAAAAATTCATTAAATATAAATTTAAACAAAATAAATAAATATATAAATAAACCAGAGTATGGTAAATAAATAAAACCTCTTTTTATACTTACTCGAGAGGTATGGTAAATAAATAAAAATATAAATAAACTAGAAATATGGTAAATAAATAAAACCTCATTTTATATTTATTCCATAAACCTCTTTATATTTACACAAAGTCAAAAAAAAGGTTTTATTTAGGTGAAGCCTATAGGCCAAATATCATGGACCAAATTATTATTAATACCATGCAAAAAAAAAATTTATTAACCCTAATATTAATATTAAATTATTATTATTATTATTATTAAATTTAATATTCATATTAATATCTTATAATATTAATATTATTAAATTTAATAACTTTGGAATAATACAATATTAAATTTTTATATTATAATATATTATAATATATCATGATATATATATTAACTTTAGATATATATGGGAGAGAAGAACAAAGACATATGATATAGGTGGAGAAATAGGGAGAGTGATAAGGGAGAGATGGAGATAAACTAAAGGAGAGGGGAGGGAAGGAATGAAGAGAGTAGGGGAGAGAAGTGAGAGATGTAGAGAAGGGTAAGAGAGGGAGAGGGAAACATAAAGATGGAGGTGGGAGAGAGAGATGGAGAAGGAGAGAGGATTGGAGGGTAGAGAGAGAGAGGGGGGGGGTGAGAGATAGGGAGGTAGGAGATAAAGGGAGAGAGAGGAAGGATGAGAGGAGTTGGAGAGAGGGAGGGAAGAAGAAAGACATAGAGAGTGAGAATTGGAGAGAGTGGGAATGCCAAGGGAGAGATGGAGAGAGAGTGTGTATGTTTAGGGGTGAGATAAAGAGACATAGAAGGAGAGATGGAAACAAGGGGGGAGAGAAGGAGAGAGATAGAGAAAGGGAGGGATATGCTAACATAGTTGGAGAGAGAGATAGAGTGATGGGGGAAGAGAGGATTAAAGGGAAAAGAGAGAGAGAGAGAGAGAGAGATAGAGAGGGGGGGGGGAGAGAGGATTGAATAGAAGAGAGAGAGAGAGAGAGAGCGAGGGGGAGAGATAGAGGGAGGCATGAGAGAAAATGAGAGAGAGGAAGGACGCAAAAGAGGACTTGAGAGAGAGGAATAGAGTGATGGGGAGAGAGAGGATTGTACTGGAGAGATAGTGTGATGGGGGTAGAGAGAGGGAGGTAGGATAGAAAGGGAGAGAGAGGAAGCACAAGAGAGAGTAATTGAGAGAGGAGGAGGAGAGAGAGAGGGATATAGGAGGAGAGAGTGAGGGATATAGAGATGGAGTTGGAGAGGGAGAGAGGGAGGGAAGAAGAAATACACAGAGAGTCAGAAGTGGAGAGAGAGAGAGAGGGAGTTACATGGGAGAGATGGAGAGAGTGTGTGTATTTTTGGGGGTGTGATTAAGAGACAAAGAAAGCGAGATGGATAGAAGGGGGGGAAGAAGGAAAGAGAGAGGCATTTAGTAACAAAGTTGCAAGGTGAAGAGAGAGAGAGAGAGAGAGAGAGAGAGATGGAGATGGAGGGGGAGAGAGAGGGAGGTAAAAATAAAGACATAAAGAGAGAAAGGTGCAGAGAGAGAGAGAGGGATAGGAGGAGGGAGTGATAGATATATATGGAGTGAGATAGTTTTTATGTTTGGGTCGGTGAGATAAAGAGACAAAGAAGGAGATATGGAGGGATATATATATGTATATGGATGGGGGGAGAGGGAAGAATATTTCTTTAACTAGATGCATTAATTTTAGTGTAGATATTGATTTCTAATGATATTTGATTACTTGCACTAGATTCATTGATTTCACTGTAGATGATTTATAATCCTATTTGATTGTTTGCACTAAATGCATTGATTTCAGTGTAGATGTTGATTTCTAATTATATTTGATTGTTTGCACTAGATGCATTGATTTCAATGTAGATGGTTTCTAATCCTATTTTATTGCTTGCACTAAATGCATTGATTTTAGTGTAGATGATGATTTCTAATCCTATTTGATTGCTTTCACTATGATTACGAGACAAAGAAGGAGAGATGGAGAGAAGGGGGGAGAGAAGGAGAGACTGAGGAATATATTGAAAAATTTGGAAGGTGGAGAGAGAGAGTGAGAGTGATAAGGAAGATGGATGGAGAGAGAGGAAGAGAGGACAACAAAAGGGAAGAATGATAGAAGTGGGGGAGAGAGAGGTAAGGGGAAGAGAGAGATGGGGAGGAGAGGACGAGAAAGTGATAGATAGATAGATTGGAGAAAGAGAGTATATGATTTGGGGTTGATATAGAGATACATAGGGAGATCAAGATATAGATGGAAGGTGAAGAGTGTAGAAATTATATAGAAGATGCATGTATATATCTAGATTCTCCTGATCTAACAATATTTATCTTCTTGCTAAATACAGAATCCTTCCATTGTTAACCTTTTGCGGAAGTTTAAAATTCAATTGCAAACACATGAAGCAATAAAAACAATTGCACATAACACAATTGTTAACGGGAAAGGCTGAAGTTGAAACCCCAACTATCATATATTATGTATCATGGAGATCATGTAACAATCTCATACAAAGCTTAGTACATCAAGCTCTCAGTACAATCAATCGTCACACACTAATTAGAAGAAATATGCAAATCCATGCATTGATTTCTTGCCACCTGATAGCCTGCCTCTACTGCGCAATCCCTGTTGAATAAGACCCCTGAATGAATTTGAATCTACCTTGCTTGCACTGTGCAATCCTCACTGGCAACTCCAATGTGTGTGTGGTGCAATCAATGCATCACTATAGTCACAACGGATAGTCCATCTTGCCCTTTCACCTATCTCTCCACTAGGTCTCCATTGGAATTGACATGCACTATAGTTAACTGTTGTATTTGTTCAGTTGATTAATGAGTTATTATTTTTGAATTAATTAACTAATTAATTCACTCCACTCTCACTAGTGTATCATTCAGTTAGACTAGATACAACTAGCTCAACTGAGTTTAACTCCATTAACTGAGTTAAACTGAATAACAACTCCATGAACTACTCTTCCAACTTTGTCATAAATTTTCCACTTCAGTTCTAACTGATTCCTCCATGCATGAACCGCCAATAAAACCTAGTAATTGCGTAATTCCCTCAGCCCACTGATTTTCCAAATCTGTACACTGAAATTAAGTGCTCCAAGAGAATAAGTTGATGTTTATTGTCAGATTATTATTAAGAGCTAATAATAATTGGCACTTCTATTTTTAGATCGAAGATATATAAATAGACTTCGCCCAATATTCTAAAAATAGAATTTCATCTATTTTTCCAACTTGACAAACCATCCACAAATAGCATCCTGCAACTTCTGAAATATGATCACCATGTCTAAAAATAGACATATTCTAAAAATAGACTTACACCTAAAAATAGCCTGTGGACCCACTTAGTGAAGGTGACTGATTTTCACTAATCTCATCATCTTGTTGAATCTAAACACTCCCTCTCAACAAGATAGGGATTATCCTTCACCCCATTCTTGCCTCTATGGTATTCAAATTTTCTCCTGGTGAGCGCCTTTGTCAGAATATCTGCATCCTGATATTCCGTAGGAATGTATTGAAGCAACATCATCCTCCGTTGCATACAATCTCTGATATGAAGATATCAGATATCAATATGTTTAGATATATCATGAAACATAGGATTAATCAAGAGTTTAATGCAACTATGATTATCACAATGTATCACTGTAGGATGTAAATGTGAATCGAACAAACCAACCATGATCTTCCTCATCCAGATATCCTCACATGCAACTTGACTTGCTGCCATGTATTCTGCTTTCGCTCAACTGAGTGCCACGGATCTTTGTTTCCTACTATACCAAGAAACTGTTGTAGATCGATACTGAAAACCCCTTCTGATGTGTTCTTTCTGTCTGTTGGGCTACCTGCCCAATCTGCATCCGTGAAGCCATGCAACTTCACCTCATCCGTCTGTCTGTACCATAAGCCATACTCAGATGTCACCCTGAGATACCTCAGGACATGCCTGCCTGCCTTCCAAAAGAGCTTGGTAGGCTTAACCATCGCTTGTGAAAGTTGGTTCACCGCATAGCATATGCCTGGTATTGTATTAACTAAATACATGAGCGAACCCACCAACTGTTGATAAACAGTGGCATCAACTACCTCTGCCGATGTAGCATCCTCTTTCCTCCAATTTCCTGGAAGAGGAGTATCAATAGGCTTGCAGCCTTGCATGTGAAACTTCTCAGGTATCTCTCGGGCATACTTGCCTTGAGACAGAAACAATTCACCTTCCCTCTACCATATTTCCAATCCAAGGAAATAATGAAGGAGGCCCAAATCCTTCATCTCAAACTCCTTTGCAAGATCTGCCTTGCATGAGTGTATCAACTACTCATCACCCGTTAGTATTAAATCATCAACATAAATAAAAATGATTAAAATCTTACCCTCCACCACAATTTGGTACAGGTTTGCATCTGCCTCACTCTTGGTGAAGCCAAGTCCAGTGAAATAGTTGTCGATCCATGTGTATCAAGCACACGATGCTTGTTTTAGCCCATACAACGCTCTTTTGTGCTTGCAGACATGCGACTCGCTGCTGAAGATCTCAAATCCTTCAGATTGCTCAATGTACACCTCTTCCTCAATGACCTGATTAAGAAACACAGTCTTCACATCCATCTGATGAATGTGCCAACCCATTTGCGCTCAGAGAGCAAGAATGGTCCTTATGGAAGAATACCGTGCGACAGGTGCAAAGGTTTCTTCATAATCAATCCCCTCGATCTGTGAGAAGCCCCGAGCAACAAATCTTGCCTTATAATTCTCCATGCTCCCATCAGCAGCTTGCTTTACCTTGTAGATCCATCTTGATCCTACAACCGATTTACCCACCGGCCTTGGAACAATCTCCCAAGCACTGTTTCTGACAATGGAGTCATACTCCTCCACCATGGCATCTACCCATGTGGGCTCCTACACTACTTCTTCAAAAGAAGATGGCTCTGTCACGATACACTTGCTCATAAGAGACATGTATCCAGTAAATCGGTCAGGTGATTGTCTATGTCTGCGTTGTGATGTAGGGACCCCTAAATTCTCTGTCGCATCAAGCTTCAATCTCTCAGCTTCTGTGGTATGCTTTCTGCCTTGTCTGATGTTTGGTTCTACATGAGTGGACTCCTCCACTCCATGAATCTCCTCCTATGGCTGATCCACATCTAGAGGCTCATCTTTGGGAACAAGTAGCTCCTCCTCTGCATGCAAGTGTAGCTCCCTCTCAAGCGACAACTTCATGGCTTTCACCTCATTGAATTTTATATCCCGTCACACCACAGTCATCCGACTGTCTGGAAAATACACACGATGATTATGGGGTGTTTCTGTGTACCCCACAAATATCCCAACTTCTACAATCGGCTCCAGCTTCTTCCTGGCGTCCTTTGTCACATGAATGTAAACATATGAGCCAAAAATCTTCAAATGAGAAATATCAGGCTTCTTACCAGTAAAAGATTCTTTAGGTGTACTCATACCAAGTACTCTATGAGGACAATGGTTTTGTACATAAACCGTAGTGTTGCATGCTTCCGCCCACAAGTGCATCGGTAGGCCCTGGTCATGCAGCATCACTCGTGCAACACCCACGATCGTTCTGTTCTTCCTCTCCGCGACCCCATTCTGCTGTGGGTTATGAGACCCTATGAGTTCTCTTCGAATTCCTTATTTTCTACAGAAGTCTTTGAATTCGCCCGAGATATGTTCACCACCATTATCGCTCCATAGAGCTTTCACTTGCTTCCACGACTCCTTCTCCACCAATGCTTTAAACTCACAGAACTTTGAGAACGTTTCGCTCTTCTTCTACATGAAGAAGATCCAACATCTACGAGAATAGTAATAAAAAATATAACATAATACCTATGTTTTGCTGTTGAAGCAACTGAGAAAGGTCCACACACGTCTGTGTGAATTCTCTCAAGGATCACCGAAGCACGGTTCTCCTTCTCATGATAGGTGGTCTTCACAAATTTACCCATAGTACATCCCTTGCACTGATCTGACTGCACAAGTACCCTTGGGAAGTCTAGTAGAAATCTGGTGCAAAATCTTCAAAGCGCCATGGTGAAGATGACCCAATCTCCTGTGCCATAATTCGCCCTCATCTCGGCTCACCACTTCTTCTGCTTTGCCCATAATTGCAGCGCAGCCATCTACCTCCAACTTGTAGAGATTCTTAACTCGAATCCCTATCCTCTTAGTTTGACCCGTTTTTTTATGTCGCAGGAAAGCTTTTCCATCGCTAAAAACAATGTCATAACCTTTGTCTTCCAAGATTGCGACCGAGACCAAGTTCTTCTTCAGACCTGGAACATGCATAACATCTTTCAACAGAAATGGATTACCGGACTCCCTTTCAAAGGTAATGGTCTCAATTCCAGTCGCACTGTATCGACCGTCGTTGCCCATCTCTATATGCATTTGAAGGTCCTTCTCCTCCAAGTCATTAAACAACTCCTTGTCTCCCGTCATATGGAAATACACACCACTATCAAGATACCATACCGATCCCAGAGAGCTTGAAACCAAGCATGTGATCAAAGAGAAATCAAGTTAAAATTGAGATGCTAAGGCCTTTCCAGCTGCAGCTCCAACAACCTTCTTGTTCTTCTTCTTCTGTGGGCAGTTAGTGGCGAAATGCCCATGTTCGTGACAATGAAAACACTTCACCTTGGACAAATCCTGCTTCTTGCCTTTAGCTTCGGATTTTGAAGGAAATTTCTTCCCCTTCCCTTTCCTTGCTCTGGAAGCCAAAGCACAATTCTCTTCATCTTCATTCTTCAATGAAGAGCCATCCCTGGTACTTCACCTTATCTCCTCCTACACAAGATCCGACCAAAGTCGCTCCCATCCCGACAGTTTCTCCCATCCATTGGCAGAGTCTTCGTAGCTATGCCAACTCTTTGGAAGCCCAAGGAGAGCCAAGGTCACCAAGTCTTCATCATTAACAGTAATCCCCACACTTCCTAGTTCATCCCTATAGTGGAAAAACTTCATGAGATATTTTGGAATACTGTCGCCCTTCTCCATTTTTATTTTTTTGAGCTTATCTTTCAGCACCAACTTCCTCTGGTGGTTGTTGCTTTGGAAAATTTTTGTCAAAGCCTTCCACATTGAAAATGGAGTGGCTTTCCTGTGAAGGCTGGAAACAATATGGTCCTTCACACCTTCCAATAGAATTCTTCTTGTCTTTGCTACCTTCTTTTTCCATGCGTCAAGTAATGCAGCATAGCTAGATCCCGACTTAGGAACATCGCTATCGATGAACTCCTTCAGTACATTATCTTCTATCACCGCCTCCATCCTATCCTTCCAGGCTATGTAATTCGAGTTGCCATCAAGGGCATACTCCAGTCACAACCCATTGAAAGACATTTCAATGTATACTCAACTGCCATACCAAGAATTTTCTGCAGCAAATTCGAATTGTCCACCAGCACAAACTCAGCAATTCTTCACAATTGCAATCTTCAAGAATTAACACTGCTCTGATACCATGTATAAATTATATACAAGATGCATGTATATATCCAGATTCTCCTGATCTGACAATATTTATCTTCTTTCTAAGTACAGAATCCTTCCACTGTTAATCTTTTGCGGAAATTTAAAATTCAATTGCAAACACATGAAGAAATAAAAACAATCGCACATAACACAGGTGTTTAATGAGAAAGCCTGAAGCTGAAAACCCCAACTATCATATATTATGTATCATGGAGATCATGTAACAATCTCATACAAAGCCTAGTAAATTAAGCTCTCGGTACAATCAATCGTCACACACTAATCAGAAGAAATATGCAAATCCATGCATTGATTTCTTGCCACCTAATAGCCTGCCTTCACTGCGTAATCCCTGTTGAAGAAGACCTCTGAATGAATTCGAATCTACCTTGCTTGCACTTTGCAATCCTCATTGGCAACTCCAATGTGTGTGTGGTGCAATCAAATCCTCATTGGCAACTCCAATGTGTGTGTGGTGCAATCAATGCATCACTATAGTCACAACGGATAGTCCATCTTGCCCTTTCACCTATCTCTCCACTAGGTCTCCACTGGAACTGACATGCATTGTAGTTAACTGTTGTATTTATTCAGTTGATTAATGAGTTATTATTTGTGAATTAATTAACTAATTAATTCACTCCACTCTCACTAGTGTATCATTCAGTTAGACTAGATACAACTATCTTAACTGAGTTTAACTCCATTAACTGAGTTAAACTGAATAAAAACTCCATAAACTACTCTTCCAACTCTGTCATAACTTTTCCACTTCAGTTCTAACTTAGTCCTCCATGCATGAACCACCAGTAAACCCTAGGAATTGCGTAATTCCTTCAGCCCACTGATTTGCCAAATATGTACACTGAAATTAAGTGCTCCAAGAGAATAAGTTGATGTTTATTGTCAGATTATTATTAAGAGCTAATAATAATCAACACTTCTATTTTTAGATCGACGATCTATAAATAGACTTCACCCAATATTCTAAAAATAGAATTTCATCGAATTTTCCAACTTGACCAACCATCGACAAATAGCATCGTGCAACTTCTGAAATATGATCACCATGTCTAAAAATAGACTTACACCTAAGAATAGCCTGCGGGCCCACTTAGTGAAGGTGACTGATTTTCACTAAGTTCATCATCTTATTGAATCTCAACAAAGAGATAGGAGAGAGAGGTGGAGACACGGAGGAAGGGACAAAGATATTGATATATATGGAGTAAGAGTGTGTGTGTGTTTTCGGGGGTGAGATAAAGAGACAAAGAAGGAGAGATGAAGGGAGATATAGATATAGATGGAGGGGGGAGAGATGAAATAAAATTTCTTGCACAAGATGCATAGATTTTAGTGTAGATGGTGATTTCTAATCCTATTTGATTTCTTGCACTAAATGCATTGAATTTAGTGTAGATGTTGATTTTTAATGATATTTGATTTCTTGCACTAGATGCATTGATTTCAATGTAGATGATTTCTAATCCTATTTGATTTCTTGAACTAAATGCATTGATTTCAATGTAGATGGTGATTTCTAATCGTATTCGATTGCTTGCACTAGATGCATTAATTTCAATGTAAATGTTGATTTCTAATTATATTTGATTGTTTGCACTAGATGCATTGATTTCAATGTGTATGATTTCTAATCCCATTTGATTGCTTGCACTAAAGACATTTATTTATGTGTAGATGGTGATTTCTAATCCTATTTGATTGCTTGCACTAGATGCATTGATTTCAGTGATGTTGGTTTCTAATCCTATTTGTTTACTTGCACTAGATGCATTGATTTGAGTGTAGATGTTGATTTCTAATCCTATTTGATTACTTTTGATTAGATGCATTGATTTCAGTGTAAATGCTGTTTTCTAATCTTATTTAATTTCTTGCATTAGATGCATTGATTTCAGTGTATATGTTGATTTTTTATTTGATGTAATTGAATGTATGATGGTACATTAATTTTAAAGTCATTAGATTAATAGTGTGCATTGATTTCACTGTAAGCACAAAAAATTATTGACAATGTACATTGATTTTTGTATTATAGTATTTAAACCTATTAATATTGGAGAGTAAGAGAGACAAGGTATGGTGCTTACTTCAACAACTAGAGCTAAATATTTAAATGGTTTATGATTTCAAGTATGTTTTTCATGTAATCGATATGAAAAGATGACAAAAATAACAAGGATGACAATAAGAATAATAGAAGAGAATAGTTTGAGATTGATCACAATGAAGACTATTTGTATTTGATTATGTTCTTATTATTCGCATTTTCTATCATTCAACACTATTACATTGTCACTTTGCATTCAAAATTGTCATTTCATCATTTTTCATCATTAAAGTTATTTTACAATATATATCATCTTAGGCAACTAAGAAAATGTAAAATTAAAATGATCAGACATATTTAGCATATTGAAAATGGTTATATAAATATTAGATGCATTTACATATTATTGATAAAATTAATCATATGTTCGATATTTTTTCCTTGGCCGCACACAATTGAAACCATCCTAGGTCCATCTTAACTCAGGATCTATTAAGCGTGGAGAAGGATCAATCTCTTGAGGTGCAAACATTTCCTCAAGTTTTGCACTCAAAAAAGAGGTTTGCACCTCAAGAGATTTGATACATCACGCTTGATAGATCATGAGTTAAGATGGATCTAGGCTGGTTAATAGGGTACTAGGTATGACTTAATAGTTTGATATGTTTTCGAAATGAAAAATACATCAACGACTAAATTACCGATAAAGTATGGGTTATAAGCGTTGTCTAACTATACTTGAACAGTAAAATTTTTGCTAAAATATTAAGAAAAAATTTTCAAAATATTTAATTTAAATATTTCAATTATTTTTTTAATGGTAAAAATTGATTTAACACTATCAAAAATAACTAAAACACCCAAAATATGGAAACTTACCACACTTTCTCAAAATTTACCAAAATTTTCGTCATTTTCTAATTAAAAATTATAAACCCAAGAACTTCGGTTTTTATACCTACTAATTTATGTTTCATAGTCAAAATAATGTATCTCAGATTTATCGTACTCTGTATAATTTTACTATGCATGCACATTTAATTCCGATTAATCCAACTTGTAAAATTACCTTATCTATAATCTTTTATATGTTATATTTTATGCACGGATTAAAAAAAGGGTTAAATAACTGTTCTGGCTTTTATTTATTTGATTTAGGATATCTACAAAATCTGTCATCAAAATAAAAAATACAAATTGATCTCTAAAATGTCTTGTGATTTTTGTTAAAATTTAGAAAAAATTAGGTTACAGTTGTTATTAGATTTCAAGATTCTAAGTATTGGTGTTGAATTCATTTTTACTATAAAAAAACTATTTAAATACTTTTGTCTTTGTGAGATCTTGGTTAAACGATGATGAGGCGGGCTGTTATAGCACTCATCACAAGTTCAATTTCCTTCCCCGATCGAGGTGATGTATTTGGACATGTTGATGAAAATGTAGGTAAAAAAAAGAAAAAAAAAAAAGTGAAAAATGAAAGGAACTACCAAGCTTACAAAAAAAAAAAAAAACTATTTAAATACTTTTGTAATTATATTTTTAAGAAAAAAAATCATTAAATTCCCAAAAAAAAATCCAAACGAATTTATAACCTTTCTAAACAACTCTAAATAAAAATATTCTTATATTTTTCTGAATTTATAATATCTATAAATATATATTTTTCAAATTTATATATATTTGCTAAATTACAAAATCATGATATCAGCGGCTTTACGAAATTTGCTAAATGACAGGTTCATTATATCTTTGATATTACTAGCTTTAGCTTTTGCACAATTTGCTAAATTACAAGTTCTTGATACCCGTGAGTATTGACTTATACACTAGCTAACAGTATTGGCTTACACAATTTTTAGTTTGAAAGAAATCGAGATGTGACCTGTATTGACTTATTCACTGTTAATATTAACTTCAAATCTTTGGCAAAAGCAAAACATTCAAAAAGATGTGATCGATCCGAATATTCAGTAGCTATTGGCGCGCCCCTGTTGTACAACACACTTTCTACTATGTATCTTTCACCATAAATTTATTTACATCAGGTTTTTTGATATCATAAAATGTTCAACAACGCCAACTAGGGAGAAGTCAACCTTCATATGGATTTTGTGCGATATCAGCTCGACTACAATTCGTCGTATTGTAATGTATTGTAGTTGTGTCTAACTTGCTAGTGGTTGTTGCAGTGGGGGCAAAACATTAGCAATTTTGATTTATTTTACAACAATAATAGCAATAATATTTAACCTTTATCTCCAAGGTAAGGTAGTAATCTTTTGCCTCTATTTTATGTGTGTAAAACGAGTGACAATTATTTGTTAATATTTAATTAAAAAAATGTGTGGAAGTGGGGATGTGTGTGGAAGGAGGAACATGGGGAAGAGACATCCACACTTTCACACCTTGGGCAATTTCCACACAATGCTTCTTCCACACATACATGAACTATTTTTGATGTGATGTATTTTTAAGTTCTTCAACACACAAACTCTTTTCAATGTGATACATTTTTAAGTAAGTCCTTTTGCACATGTTGTTTCCTTTTTAGCTTTTCAACTGTTAGAGGAGTTAGGCCTTGATTTGACCATGGCATGATGGATGGTCATTCCATATCCTCGTTCTTTCGAAATCATTTTAGAATGATCATTCCATTTCTCTGCAAGAGTTAATGAAGGTTTTGAGATTGCTTTATTACAAATGTTAAAGCATCTCAAGATGAAGAAGCCAATGGATTTTATAGATCCAACATGGATGCAACAAACCATGGAAGTCTTATTCATAAATGATCTACGATCCCTAGTTGTGGATCTCTGGTTTCCTATAGAAAAATGGGATAAAAAATGGATTGATCAATACCTTGATGAAAATGTAAATATAGTTGATATTTATATTGCATTGAATGTTGAAATCTCATGTCTCAATCATTGCCATCTTATAGTCTAGTATGTACTGCATTTGTTGAATTTCTTTGATGGATTGCCATCATTTGACAAGCTATTTCGTGCCAAAGATCATCTAGGAGAATTGTGAGGAGAAACAAAAGTCGAGGAGAAAAATGATGTGTCCCGTCCCAAACAAATAGGAAAATTGAGCTTTGTGCTGCCATGTTAGAGGGCTTGTGTAAAAGTATTCACCTAAGGAAGTTGAAATCCTCGGCCAAGAACAAAGTTCTATTGAGGGCTATATATGGGGTGAAGGAAACAACTATATTCATTTGCAGTATTATTATATCTGCCTTTGCAAGTTCTTTTGATCCATTAGTTGACTTAGAATTCCTAATCAGTGTTTACGGTTAGTTTTATTTATGTTGTTGCAACAAGATGTGAATGGAGAAATTAGGGGTGGGTTCACCATTGCCCGTGTTACAATTCTGAAAGAACTAGAGAGTTTGAATGCAACAGTTAAAAATATTCACTTAAGGATTCAAATGTTATCTCTAGAAATACGAAGAGGAAATGAAATGTGGTTTTAGCTAATAGAGGGATCAAAGCAAATAGAAAGCAGTTCAAGGATTACAACAAGTGCATATTTTCTTTCCAAAGGTTTAGATTGTTTCACACAACAAATCAATGCATTTTTCCAGGTTATTCTCAAAGGAATAAATGCTTTTCTTGACAACCTTATATTTTATGGAGATAACAACATGCAAATTGGAGATTTTTTGTGGCATGCTATGATGACAATGAAATGGGTGAAGTGACTATGATTAGCTAACATCGGTGTCTTTATTAACATATTAAAGAGAAATGACAATGCCAAAAGAGGGCCTCTTTCTTAAAGTGCTATTGTGTTGGCATGAAAATGGCCTCCTGTAGGCCTAAATTGAGCTTCTTCAATGATGGATTGTTGTTCATGCTCCACAACACATGGACGGAGTACATCATGAAGGCCAATCTTGTAGAGATAGATTTCATTAATTACGGTGTAGGGTGTATCCTTTAATGTTCATTTTTTTTTTTAAATTAGAGCTTGATCCCTAGTTTTAGCCTTTGTTGTTTGGTTCTACTAGTTTTTAAAAAATTTCCATTGGCGGTATTGGTGTTATTGTTGGATCTATTACTCTCTTACTCTTTTAATTGACTCCCCTTAAGTAACTACCATATTGCGCAAGCAACCTCTTTTAGAAACCTTGTCGAATTCACAACTTTTCATTCAAAGAACACTTCCAACTCTAGGAGCATTGTGGTTCCCATTCTAGGACTACCTCTCCAATTGGTTTCTTTTATTGCGGGGAGATTCAAATGAGCATAACAAATAAGCAATAAGCTCTCTACTTGTATGCACATAGGTTGCGAGGATGCCACTGGACTCGTCACACTCCCAACAAATGAGGTGTTGTTGTTAGATCAGAGGAAGAGGTTGTGGCATCATTGTAGGAGATTATGACATCTTTGGGCAGAGCAATAGCAGTCTCAAGCATAATAGTGTCAGTGTTAGTGTCAGAGCACTATGATACTCAATATCAGAATGCCCATTTACAAAATTAGTCTTTTTTTTCATTTTAAAAATAAAATGCACTACAAAAAAAACTATTATATTCCATCAAAATGTTGTAAACCACTCATAAATTTATTTATTTTTTCAAAAATTATAAAATTATTTTAATAATTAAAAAATAAATAAATAAAATTAAAAATTAAAAAAACGAAAAACTTTAATTATGCACATTAAAATACTCTAAATTCATAAATTCATAAAGAATCAATGCGCTTTGAAAACTAAAGTGCCTAGTAAAAGGAAGGACTACTTATTTAATTTCATAACCGAAGGCTATAAATTTTTAAATGAAAAATGTGTTTACAAAGATATCCACATTTTTTTTCCAATAATAGCTTCCCCGCTTAGAAAATATGCTAATTATTAAAACCCTTAAAAACAAGACTGCCGGATGTGAGTTTAAATACCATATTCGAGGTGGAAACTGTTACAACTAGAAAATGTCGACGCTGGTGAAAGGGTTATGTGATACATGGGATTCCTACAAATAAAATGTCTTCTATATTATCATAGCAGCTTCCGTTGTCGTCTAGTCCGGTTAGGATACCTGGTTTTCACCCAGGCGACCCGGGTTCAAATCCCGGCAACGGAAATGGTTATTTTGACCTTTTAGCATTTTCTAATTTTTAATGAAATATTTTTGGACCTTTTAGCGTTGTCGATATGATTCGGAAGGGTTATAAACGGAACACAAACAAACGAATAATATCATAGAATTCATTTTTAAACAAATACAAGTATATACTTCTATTCCAACAGCAATCAGCGTGCTGGAATAGCTCAGTTGGTTAGAGCGTGTGGCTGTTAACCACAAGGTCGGAGGTTCAAGCCCTCCTTCTAGCGTTCAATAATTACTAAAATTGGTTGATGTTGACTGAATTTTAAATAAACTTGTTCTGTGACGGAAGGTATATAAAAGCAGTCTAATTGACGAAAATTAAACAGAATATGGTCAAACAAAATATCAATTCTTTAGCTTTTAACAAATACACTCATGAATTATAACAAATACACTCATGAATTAAACAGAATATTGTTTTCTCATGGATTAAACAGAATATTGTTTGATGAAATGTTATGTTAAAAAATTAGTTTTATTTTTTTAACTTTCAACAAATATACTCATAAATTAAATAGAATATTGCCGAACAAAATATTCTTTTTTTAACTCTTAATAAATATGGTTAAAAAATTAGTGTTAGAATATTGTTTGATTAACTACACTCATAAATTAAATAGAATATTGACGAACAAAATATTGTTTTTCAAACTTTTAATAAATATGGTTAAAAAATTAGTGTTAGAATATTGTTTGATTAAATGTTATGTTAAAAAATTAGTGTTTCATTTCTTTAACTTTTAACAAATATGGTTAAAAAATTAGTGTTAGAATATTGTTTGATTAAATGTTATGTTAAAAAATTAGTGTTTAATTAAAGGTTGAGAGTAGAAATATGAATTAAATAGAATAAAATACACGCATCAATTAAATAGAATATTGACAAACAAAATATCATTTCTTTAACTTTTAATAAATATGGTTATAAAATTAGTGTTAGAATATTGTTTGATTAAATGTTATGTTAAAAAATTAATGTTTAATTAAAGGTTGAGAATAGAAATATGAAATAAATAGAATTTTGTTTGATTAAAGATTGAGAGTAGAAATATGAATTAAATAGAATATTGTTTAATTAAATGTTATGTTAAAAAATTAGTGTTAGAATATTTTGATTAAATGTTATGTTAACAAATTAGTGTTTAATTAAAGGTTGAGAGTAGAAATAATAAAGTTATTTCTATTCATTTTAATATTAAGATTTTTTTTATTTTTATTTTTATTTATTTTATTTATTTATATATATTTTTTATTTTTTTCAGTAGATAGACATGCCTATAGAGAATACAACTTAGATAGAGAGAATTAAAATCACTAATCATTTCTTTAACTTTTAACAAATACACTCATGAATTAAATAGAATATCTCATTCCAGAAGATCAAGCATAATTAAGAAAGGAGGTTCAAAAGGTAAAAGAAGCTAGGTGTAGAAATTTGAATAACTGATATGTTATCTACCGAGATTCTCCTGATCACACACTATTTTATCTTCATGCACAATACAGAATCTCTTCTACCATTGATCATCACATGCGGAAATAAAATCAATTGCATGCACACATTAAAGCCATAAAAATTCACACATATGAACACAGTATGTAATGGGAAAGCTTAAAGTTGAAAACCCCCAACTATTTGTATATTATATATGTCATAAAGATCATGTAACAATCATCATACAAATCTCCTCACAAGCTCTCAGTATAATCTCCACTTGCTACACACTAATCAGGCCCAATCTTGCAAATCCCATGCTCCACCGCACTGATAGCTCATTTCTCTAATGCTAATCCTCGTCAAGAATGCCTTTGATGACATTTCACATCTCACTCGCTTCATCTAAATATTTATAGGCATCTCTACTAAGTGTTGGATGCAAACCATGCATCACTTATAGTCACAACTGATAATCACACTTGCCCTTTCACCTATCTTTGCACTGGTCTTCACTGAAACTGTCCATGCACTGAAGTTAACTGATGTATTATTTAGTTGATTAATGAGTTTATAATTAGTGAATTAATTAATAATTAATTCACACCACTCTCACTAATTGTATCAATTAGTTAAACTGAATACAAATAGCTCAATTATGTTTAGATTAGTTAAACTGAATACAACTCCACTAACTTCCTCAATCAACTCCACCAAACTCTGTCACATGAGTTATAACTTCATGCAATAGCTCCACATAACCCTTAGGAATAGCATAATTCCTTCTGTCATCTCCTGTGCCACATCTGTGCACTTAAATGAAGTGCTCTAAGAGAATAAGATAATGTTTAGAGTCCAAATATTATTAAGAGCTAATAATATTCGACATATCTATTTTTAGACTGGCAATCTAAAAATAGATTCCGCCCAATATGTCTAAAAATAGAAATCCATCTATTTTTCCAACTTGACCAACCATCCACAAATAACATCCCGCAACTTATAGAACATGATCCATATGTCTAAAAATAGACATAGTCTAAAAATAGACTTTGCAACAAAAATCACCTATGTGGCCCCCACCTAGTTTTGGTGATCACTTTCCAACTAGGATCAGGAATGATGTTTCAGGATGCCTCCTTCACTATTTCTAGTTGCAATCTTCAACAAAGGAAGGAAAATGGGCAATAATAAGAAATAGAAAAGTCATTATTCGAGATAGAAACCAAACAGATAGTAATAAATAGCCTCTGAATTCTTTCTTGGAACTGGCGGGGCTTTCCATGGAACAAAGGCCCCAAGCTAAGTTGGATCTCAAATGATGTTGATATTATATTGCTTGTTGAAACTTGGGAGCACGAAGAATCTAAGGTCACTAACATAGATGGCTTTGCACTATGGTCTACCTGGAACAAGCGATCCTCAAGTAGAGGCATTGGGTGCATAGCTTGCTACATTAAGAAGAACATCTCCCCCCATGCTAGGATTTGAGCATAGGAATAAAATCTTAAATAAAATTAAATAACCCTTTTCTTTAGGTCCAATAGACCAAAGATTGGTCTCAGTGAACGTTAACCATCATCATCATCATCATGTTTGATACTCATAAATTAAATAGAATATTGTTTAATTAAATGTTATGTTAAAAAATTAGCTTTAGAATATTGTTTGATTAAATGTTATATTAAAAAATTAGTGTTTAATTAAAAGTTGAGAATAAAAATATTAAAATTATTTTTATTCATTTTAATATTAAGATATTAATTTTTATTTTTTTGGTGGCTTTTTTTTTTTTCTTTTTTTTTTTCAGCGGAAAGACATGCCTATAGAGAATACAACTTAGATAGAGAGGGAATTAAACTCACTAATACCATTAGAACTATTATCCTTACTATTTTGAAATTTTAACAAAATGGATTTGATGTTTTGCTTTATTTTTAATGCAATGTTTTTCTTTCTTTAAATTAAAAAAAATATATATATTAATTCAATTTTTTTTGGAAATAAAAAAAATTATTGAAAAAATATTAATTAAAAAAAAGAACATTTAATTAAGTGTTAGGGTAAAAAAAATATTAACTTTTTAATTAAATTATATGGTTAAAAATTTTGATAAAGTTTTTTTATTTTGAAAAAAAAAAGTCATCTTAAAATAAAATAAATAATGATTTAATTAAATGTTATGCTAAAAAATTATTGTTTAATTAAATGTGATGATTGAAAATATTAATGGAATTTCCAAAAAAGTAGTGTTTGGTTTTACTTTAATTTTTTTATATAAATTAATGTTAATGCAGTGTTTTTCTCTTTAAATTAACCAAACAAAAATTAATTAATATACAAAAATGAATTAATGTTAATTTTTTGTTTTTTTCTTCTTAAAATAAAAAATAAAATAAAATAAATATATTTTTTTAAGCTCAAAAATTTATATTACACTAGAAAATATGGATAAAGCATATTACATAAAGACATTATGAGTATATTTTAGTCTTAGTAGATTTTAGTCTGCTATTAACCACAAGGTAGTGTTTAATTAGAGGCTATGGTTGATAAACACAATTTTCAATTCGCCACATGTTAATATGTCTCTAACGAATAAAATCTAGGTGGAAAGGGAATTAAACTTGTAAGCTAGCACTCAAGCTATTTCCCTTTGAATATTTTGAATTTAATTAAAAAAAGGCTTATGTTTTGTTTTATTTTAATGTAGTATTTTTCCTTTTAAATTAAAAATAAATCAATATTAATTCAATAATTTAAGAAAAAAAATTGATACAAATATTAATTAAAAAAATTAGCATTTAATTAATTGTTACGGTTCCCTCATGGGATGTCCGAACACTTGGAAAATGAGATCAGAGGGGGGTCACCACCCCATCGACTCTCAACATAATTAAGAGGAGGGTGACATTGCAAGAAGCATGTGAAGGATTATTTTGTATGTTATGGCTAGCCATGTTTTGGAGCATTCCTATGTTGTTTCTATGCAGAGAGGCGAATTTTTGTGTCATATATGTGTAATCCCCTTGTTGCGGGTGATATTTTTCTTCTCCCTTTAGAGTTTGGCAGTTTTGAGCTAATTTGACGGACAATTAATGAAGTGGAATGAAAGTGGGACTTTCCAGATTTAAATTGGTATGTCAAAGGTTATGTTGTGATTATGATTCATTGTGGCATCAATTCCCTAGTTCTCTAGACGGTTATGGGAGGTGAATATCAGATAGAAGATCATGGAGATAGCAAGGTAGAAGATGGCAATGGCGACGATTCTTTGGAAAAATGACGGGGCTACATAGGGTACAATTCAAGATCTAGCCCTCTCACTTGGCCGACCTTTACTAAAAATATTAATTAAAAAAATAACATTAAATTAAGTGTTAGGGCAAAAAAAAATATTAACTTTTAATTAAATTATATGGTTAAAAATTTTGATAAAGCTTTTTTATTTTGAAATTACAAAAAAAAAAAGTCATCTTAAAATAAAATAAAACAATGGTTTAATTAAATGTTATGCTAAAAAAATATTGTTTAATTAAATGTGATGATTGAAAATATTAATGGAATTTCCAAAAAAGTAGTGTTTTGTTCTATTTATTTATTTTTATATAAATTAATGTTACTGTAGTGTTTTTTTTCTCTAAATTAACGAAACAAAAATGAATTAATATACAAAAATGAATTAATGTTAATTTCGTGTTTTTTTCTTCTTAAAATTAAAAATAAAATAAAATAAATATATATTTTTAAGCTCAAAAATTTATATTACACTAGAAAATATGTATAATACATATTACATAAAGACACCCTAAGTAGATTTTAGTCTTAGTAGATTTTAGGTAGTGTTCAATTAGAGGCAATGAGGTAGTGTTCAATTAGGGGCGATGGTTGATAAACACAATTTTCAATTCGCCACATGTTAATATGTCTCTAAAGAATAAAACCTAGGTGGAAAGGGAGTTAAACTTGTAAGCTACCACTCAAACTATTTTCCTTTGACTATTTTGAATTTAATTAAAAAAAGGCTTATGTTTTGTTTTATTTTAATGTAGTATTTTTCATTTTAAATTAAAAATAAATCAATATTAATTCAATAATTTAAGAAAAAAATTGTTACAAATATTAATTAAGAAAATTAGCATTTAATTAAGTGTTACGGTTTCCTCATGGGATGTCTGAACACTTGGAAAATGAGATCGGAGGGGAGTCACCACCCCATCGACTCTCAACATAATTAAGAGGGGGGTGACATTGCACGAAGCATGTGAAGGATTATTTTGTATGTTATGGCTAGCCACGTTTTGGAGCATTCTTGTGTTGTTTCTATGCGGAGAGGCAGATTTTTGTGTCATGTATATGTAATCCCCTTGTTGCGGGTGGGATTTTTCTTCTCCCTTTAGATTTTGGCCGTTTTGAGCTGATTTAACGGACAATTAATGAAATGGAATGAAAGTGGGACTTTCTAGATTTAAATTGGTTTGTCAAAGGTTATGTTGTGATTATGAATCATTGTGGCATCAATTCCCTAGTTCTCTAGGCGGTTATGGGAGGTGGATTTCAGATAGGAGATCATGGAGATAGCAAGGTAGAAGATGGCAGTGGCGACGATTCTTTGGGAAAACGACGAGGCTACATAGGGTACAATTCAATCTCTAGCCCTCTGACTTACTCGACCTTGACTAAAATTATTAATTAAAAAAAAAGAACATTTAATTAAGTGTTAGGGTAAAAAAATATTAAATTTTAATTAAATTATATGGTTACAAATTTTGAAAAATCTTTTTTTTATTTTGAAATTACAAAAAAAAGTCATCTTAACATAAAATAAAATAAAATAATGGTTTAATTAAATGTTATGCAAAAAAATATTTTTTAATTAAATGTGATGATTGAAGATATTAATGGAATTTCCGAAAAAGTAGTGTTTTGTTCTATTTTATTTATTTTTATATAAATTAACGAGAAAAAATGAATTAATGTTAATTTCGTGTTTTTTTCTTCTTAAAATTAATAATAAAATAAAATAAATATATTTTTTAAAGCTCAAAAATTTATATTACACTAGAAAATATGTATAAAGCATATTACATAAAGACACTCTGAGTATATTTTAGTCTGTTATTAACCACAAGGTAGTGTTCAATTAGAGGCAATGGGGTAGTGTTCAATTAGAGGCGATGGTTGATAAACACAATTTTCAATTTGCCACATGCTAATATGTCTCTAAAGAATAAAACCTAGGTAGAAAGGGAAGTAAACTTGTAAGCTACCACTCAAGCTATTTCCCTTTGACTATTTTGAATTTAATTAAAAAAAGGCTTATGTTTTGTTTTATTTTAATGTAGTATTTTTCCTTTTAAATTAAAAATAAATCAATATTAATTCAATAATTTAAGAAAAAATTTGTTAAAAATATTAATTAATAAAATTAGCATTTAATTAAGTGTTACAGTTCCCTCATGGGATGTCCGAACACTTGGAAAATGAGATCGAAGGGGGTCACCACCCCATTGACTCTCAACATAATTAAGAGGGGGGTGACATTGCACGAAGCATGTGAAGGATTATTTTGTATGTTATGGCTAGCCACGTTCTGGAGCATTCTCGTGTTGTTTCTATGCAGAGAGGCAGATTTTTGTGTCATGTATGTGTAATCCCCTTGTTGCGGGTGGGATTTTTCTTCTCCCTTTAGAGTTTGGAAGTTTTGAGCTGATTTGACACATAATTAATGAAATGGAATGAAAGTGGGAGTTTCCAAATTTAAATTGGTATGTCAAAGGTTATGTTGTGATTATGATTCATTGTGGCATCAATTCCCTAGTTCTCTAGGCAGCTATGGGAGGTGGATATTAGGTAGGAGATCATGGAGATAGCAAGGTATAATATGGCAATGGCGACAATTCTTTGTGAAAACGACGGGGCTACATAGGGTACAATTCAAGCTCTAGCCCTCTGACTTGCCTGACCTTGACTAAAAATATTAATTAAAATAAATAACATTTAATTAAGTGTTAGGGTAAAAAAAATATTAACTTTTAATTAAATTATATAGTTAAAATTTTTGATAAAGTTTTTTTATTTTGAAATTACAAAAAAAAATATTTTAACATAAAATAAAATAAAATAATGGTTTAAATAAATGTTATGCTAAAAAATTATTGTTTAATTAAATGTGATGATTGAAAATATTAATGGAATTTCCAAAAAAGTAGTGTTTTGTTATATTTTAATTTTTTTATATAAATTAATGTTAATACAGTGTTTTTTTCTCTAAATTAATGAAACAAAAATGAATTAATGTTAATTTCGTGTTTTTTTTCTTCTTAAAATTAAAAATAAAATAAAATAAATATATTTTTTTAAGCTCAAAAATTTATATTACACTAGAAAATATGTATAAAGCATATTACATAAAGACACTCTGAGTAGATTTTAGTCTGCTATTAACCACAGAGTTGTCTTTAATGCGACTTTTTGGAGTTTCAGGTGCCGGAATCTGGTGAAAAAATTGAGGTAAAATCTTGATTTCTATTATTTAAACTGGTTTTTTGACTGTATATATGGATTCAGCACCCTAAAAAACCCCTAGGGCACTTCGATTATGCAAGATTACCCATCAAACTTCTATTTTAAATAAATTTCTACTGGAATTTAGAGAAATTAAACCAGAAAAAACTACCGTAAAAGCCTTCAAAAAGTCGCATTATAGACTACTCGATTAACCACAAGGTAGTGTTCAATTAGAGGCAATGAGGTAGTGTTCAATTAGAGGCGATGGTTGATAAACACAATTTTCAATTCGCCACATGCTAATATGTCTCTAAAGAATAAAACCTAGGTGGAAAGGGAATTAAACTTGTAAGCTACCACTCAAGCTATTTCCCTTTGATTATTTTGAATTTAATTAAAAAAAGGCTTATGTTTTGTTTTATTTTAATGTAGTATTTTTCCTTTTAAATTAAAAATAAATCAATATTAATTCAATAATTTGAGAAAAAAAATTGTTACAAATATTAATTTAGAAAATCAGCATTTAATTAAGTGTTATGGTTCCCTCATGGGATGTCCGAACACTTGGAAAATGAGATTGGAGGGGGGTCACCACCCCATTGACTCTCAACATAATTAAGAGGGGGGTGACATTGCACGAAGCATGTGAAGGATTATTTTGTATGTTATGGCTAGCCACGTTCTGGAGCATTCCTGTGTTGTTTCTATGCAAAGAGGTAGATTTTTGTGTCATGTATGTGTAATCCCCTTATTCTGGGTGGGATTTTTCTTCTCCCTTTAGAGTTTGGAAGTTTTGAGCTGATTTGACAGACAATTAATGAAATGGAATGAAAGTGTGACTTTCCAAATTTAAATTGGTATGTCAAAGGTTATGTTGTGATTATGATTCATTGTGGCATCAATTCCCTAGTTCTCTAGGCGGCTATGGGAGGTGGATATCAGATAGGAGATCATGGAGATAACAAGATAGAAGATGGCAATGGCGGCGATTCTTTGGGAAAATGAGGGCTAGGGTACAATTCAAGCTCCAGCCCTCTAACTTGCCCGACCTTGACTCTTCTTCACTGTTATAAATGAGTAACATATTTCTCTTGGCTTAATGTATTAATTCCCTTAGCATTTGTCCATTCTTGGTGCAATGTGGGTTTCATTAAAAGGCCTTTACATGAGCCTGTTATTTTTATATATCCTTTGAGTTTGAGGCTTCAAAGCTAGACTATAACCCAAATATTTTGTTCCTTAGCGAAATAGCTCTTGGATTTTTTCCCTTGATGGCTTGGTTGGTTGGCTAGTTCTATTCATATTTCTATACTATTGTGATTCCTTGAGTTTGTGTGGATAGTTCATCTATAATTTGTGGAGGTTAGTTGGTTATCAATTTGTGGTTGTCTTGGAGGAAGTAGTCTCTCCACAGTCTCCTACTTTACTGCTTGTCTCTGAGGAGACGCTCTCTAGTTGATATCTTTGGAGTTGGTGGGCTCTTTATTCCTGGAATTGTGTTGGTTTAGTATTCGTTGTGGTCCTTATGACGCATCAGCGAATGCATGGTCATCGTGGAGTTAGTGGCCATGGCCAACAAAGACTATCATGTGTCCAATTGGAGGCATAAGAATCAATAGATACTTACTACTCTGTGACCTCTCCTAGTACTTGGGAGGATATCCAACAGCTTGAGAATCATGTTTCTCAAGGCTAACATGATTATTCTTATTTATAACTATTAGAGGAGGTTTCTCATTGGCTTTCCGACCTTGGTTACATCGAGGGAAGATGGCTACATGCATTCTCTTACTATTCACTAGCAGCTAAAGATCCTATTCAGACAAGTTTTAAAGAAACGATGGAAGGAATAACATACTTTCTTTCTTGAATGATATTATGTGGAATTATTGGAAACAACAGGCATGCCATGATAATTTGGAAGCTCAATTAGCTCACATGAAAAGTCATATTCATTGCAAGTACAAGCCCTCGACACCACCTAGTTCAAGTGCAAAGGATCCAAATACAGTGGCATCATTGGACACTTGGATTTGGTTTTCATGCTTTGGCTATCCTATAAAAATTTCTTTTATGGCTATATGGTCTCTTTGGATAATTGTTGTTCCTTGTTTTTTTTCAGATTCGAAGTAGAGTCCTCGATGATGGGTGGTGAGGCCACTCGAAATATCAGTCTCTACTTGATTCCCTGATGATGGGTGGTGAAACTACTCAAAACATCAGTCTCTGCTTCAGTCCTTGATGATGGGTGGTGATACCACTCGAAACGTCAGGAAAATCTAAATCTACTACACAACAAAATTCTAGAAATTGACATTAAACATGATTATAGAATTTGAAAATACTTATACACAAAATAAATTGGTGTTAATTTAGTAATGTTTTGTCTTGAATAAAAAAATGAACTTTTAATTAAATGTTATGGAAAAAAAAAATTACCATTTAATTGAATATTATCGTTAAAAATATTAAACGAGTTTTTCTTTTATTTATTTATTTTAAAAGTCTTGATATTTTGTTCTATTTTAACTTTTTTTATTTAATATATAAATTAGTGTTAATATAGTAAAGATAAATTAGTGTTACTTCAATATTTTTTTCCTCTTAAAATTAAAGATAAATAAAATTAACCCTTTTTTTAAGCTCAAAAACTTATATTATGCTAGAAAATATGTACAAAGAATATTATATAAAGACATTCTTATAAGATCTGGTCTACTGGAACGAAAACCAGTCAAGTCTATTGAAATGAAAACCAGTAAAAAAAAAAATTATAGGGGTTTAAACTTGAGTGTATCTAAAACTATGGATTAGCCTAGGTGTGGCATTCTAATAAAAACATGGTTGCAAAAAGAGGTTGTCACAACCATACAAGTTGAAAAAAAAATCAAAACATGAAACCAGAGAGCTAAAAACCATAAAATCCACTGAGCTTACTATTGGTGGATTTTCGCTATATGGATGTCATGCCATTAACCATTTGGAGCAAGATGTGCAAGGTTTTCAAGGGGTGGCTATGCTTTGTTAGGTAACAGTGCCACTTCAAGTCATTGCATCCTCCCATCCATAATTTGATATAGAAAGTGGAGCTCTTCCTCCGAAGGAGGAGCTCATCTCTTCTCTCTTTACGATGAAACATGAATTTCCCCAAAAAGTTCTTAATGTACCAGTATAAATTGATTATATGCAAATACTAGTTTCCAAGAGCTATTGTGGTGCCCAAATTTGGAACAATTCTCAACTTCTACCAAGACTTGAGATCCTACCATTATGTGCCTCTTGTTGACTAATTGTTCTTCAATGTTGAATAAATCTTGTTGTGCCACCAAGGGGACATGCTATCTATATATGTTTGTTGAGGCTTGGGATTGGGCACTTGCTCGAGAATTTGTTAGTGGCCCTCGTCACCTCTTCTCAAGTGAGCTCTTTCTTTAGGAATTTCTAGTGAGTCAAGACAAACACAAAAGAAACATAACCTGTAGTTGAGGGAAATGCAAATGGTTAGGAACATGAAAGTATAACTAGGGAGGCAAGAGATCAACATATAGGATCAAGAGAGGGAGAAGAATGAGTGAAGGGAGTGTCATAAAAAACAAAATAACTAGAGAGACCATTGACAGAGGATCCTAAGAGTGAAAGAATCAACCAAGAGCTAATAGAAGGAAAATAAATTCAAATGAAACATAGAAATATACCTAAATCTAAGTGGGAGGAGCCAGGGGAGTCTGTGACCCAGAAGACACCCCTCATTGAGATGTCGGTCATAGAGAAGAGTGAGAGAAGACAATAAAAAATTACATGCAAGACCTTCGAAGACCAACGGATCGGGCCAAGAGGGCCTAGTCCTTTTGATTATTTTGAGACCAAATTTCCCTTCGTAGGAATTTTCCCTTTCGAATTTCCAAATCCACGGGACTAAACGAGAATAATGTTTCTTGTGAGAGGAAAAGTTTCTATATAAAATATATACATTCTAAACGACAAGTTGGAAAACTTATTGGGTTGAATGACTACTATCATTTTTAGTTGTGCCAAGTAAATGAATTGTAGCGAATGAGAACTCAAAATTTGGGTATCAAGTGGAAATTCATTGCGTGAGCCATGCGCTCTACCATACTTCCTACCTATATCTTTTGAGCTAACCTTGGTTGATCGATGTCACTTTTTATGGACCTAAATATATATATCCTTATTAGATATAAATCTTCTGGGAAATCACATGAGAATTGTAGGAACGACGCGTTTCGAACTACGAAATGTAGTTCATCATCAGGATAATGAAGATTGACTGATCTAACAAACCCATTTATACCAGAAGGAGAGAAGCAACGGTCGAAACCCAAGAAAAGTTAAAGAATGGTTAAAATTAAAAATATAAACTAAAAATAAACGGTCAAAAATAAAAATAGAAATAAAAAGAGAAAACATAACAAACCCAACCCTAAAAACGCTAGTCAAAACTAAAAATAATATAAAATCAAAACTAAAAACTAAAATGACACCCAAAAAAATAAAAATAAATAAATAAATGTAAAATAAAATAAAAAGTAAAATAATAATCAAAGTCCAAATAAAAATAAAGGAATTAATACATAAATAAATACATTAATAAATAAAATGTTTAATTAGGATTAAAATACAAATACAAATTTTTCCGGAGAACCCAGCTCTGCGCGCTAGGTCTGAAACCTGCGCTGCGTAGCTCCTCTGCGGCGGCCTGCCAAGGCCAGATCCCCTCCTCTGCGCGGCTCTGAGACCCACTGAGCGCGCTGACCCCTTTGCAGCGTGGCTGCTCTGCAGCAGCCTCTCGACTATGGAGTCGCAGGGCTCCCCCAAGGAGCCCCCTTTGCCGCCTTGTATCGCTGCTTTCAACCAGCTCCTAGATGGAATGCCCCGGAATACAAAGAGCGAAGCCTCTAAATTCGTTAAGAAGATTGATGATATTCCTGAGATCTCTCTGCCTCCAGAAACCCCCATGCAAGTTGCTTTATCTTTAGCTGAGCGGGGTTTAATTGGCCAATTTACGGGGCTTTGGCCTTCCCCGAAAACTACTGAACAATGGGTCAACAGGAATTGGGCCCCTCTGATCAAGCAAAGTGTTGCATCTTACTTTCTCGGACGTGGGTACTTCCTTTTCGAATTCTCATGCAAAGAAGACAAAGATCTGATCTTCCAAAATGGGCCGTACTTCATGGGCTCTCAGGGTCTTTACTTGAACAAATGGACATCGGACTTTGATCCAGCCGTTGATGTCCCCAAGGCTGTTCCGGTGTGGGTTCGGCTCCCGAACCTCCCAGTTCATTGTTGGAACTGGGATTCACTGAAGCACATTGGCAACACCCTAGGGAAGTTCATAGATCGAGCAAATAATAAGGACCAATATGACTGTGCCAGGATCTGCGTTGAAGTAGATCTCGAGGTGGGTCTTCCAGAGGCAATCAAAATCAAGGTTGGCAGCTGGTCTCATGTGCAGATCTTGGACTATGAGAAGCTGCCATTCAAATGCAGGAAATTTCATGTTCATGGGCACTTTGCCAGAAATTTTCCAACTAATGCAGAGCAAGAGAAAGGAAATGAAGAGGGCTGGAATCATGTTAAACGATCAAAGATCAACCACAAAGGACAAAAATCAGGAGGACCCCATGGGAAAGGCCCTCTTCAGGCCAACGCCCAGCGACCCCCTCCCAATAAGGTATTAGAAAACAAGTTTGTGCTTCTAAGCCAGCAAACAGAAGCAACTCAGGAGATCGAGACCCAAAAACAAGCCTCTCCAAGTAACGACATTCCCTCAAGTTCCCCCAAAGAAGCAAGGGTTGAAGACCCCAAAGTCATGGCTCAAGAAGATGAAGAAGAAGTACATGAAACGGAAGAGTCAGAGGAGGAAGGAGAAATAGGAGAATCCCAAACCCCAGTAAGGAGATCCACAAGAGGACGCAAAACTGACAGGGAAAAAAGAGAGCAGGAGACCTTCAAAGACAAGCTACAGGGCAGCCAGCCTACACTAGAAAAGCTGCTTTCCTCCAAGCCTAGAATACCGAAAAATCAATCTCAAGGCTCCAAGGGAGTCCACCAGAAACCTAAATAATGAAGGTCATCTCCTGGAACTGCAGAGGTATGGGGAGCAAAGTTAAGGAAGAAGCCATTAGAAGTTTAATAAGAACAGAATCTCTAGACATACTTCTCATCCAGGAGACCAAGCTGGAAGACGCAGCCTTCCTGCATGCAAGTAAGAAACTCTGGTTTAGAAGCGAAGCAAAAGCTATCTCAGCCCGAGGAGCCTCGGGGGGGATTGGCACCCTTTGGAACGCCAACAAATTTGCAGCCATACATGAAGTTACCAACACACATTGGCTGATGCTAAAAATGCAGAATCTAGAATCCAAAGAAACTTTTTGTCTTTTTAATGTATACTCTCCTGTCAATGTTGGGGAAAAAAAGGACTGTTGGGATTCTATAAGACAACAAGCAGACTTGGAAAACCTTGAAAATATAATCATTGCTGGAGATCTCAACCTCACTCTTCACCCATCTGAAAAAAGAGGAGGTAGCGCAGTTCGAGATCCGACAAGGGAATGGGCGGAGGACCTTATGCAGGACTGGGATTTGCTGGATGTCAAACCCTCCACCGGTAAGTACTCTTGGTCTAACAAAAGAGCTGGCCCAGGTCATATTGCTGCCAGATTAGATAGGTTTTTCATCCAAAGCTCCTTTCTATTTCTAGGGTTAGAACCTAGAATGAGTATTCTCACTAACAGCATCTCGGATCACAAGCCCATCAAGCTCGATCTCCTGGCCCATCTTGATCTGGGGCCTATTCCCTTCAGATTTAGTCCCCTCTATGTCAAGGAACCAGATTTCATGCAATTAGTCAAGGACTGTTGGAGTCAGCCAGTCAAAGGATCCCCTTTCTTTGTCTGGGAGGAAAATCTTAGAAGAGTGAAAGGGGCCCTAAAACGTTGGGCCAAAACCCTTCCCAACCCTGCCTCAGACAGAAAATCCATTAAAGTTTCCCTAGATTTCCATCAATCTCAAATGGAGAATGCAATCATCACAGAAGAGATTCTAGACCAAGAGGCTCGGCTTCAGTAGAGCTTCCACAAGGCCTGTTTAGCAGAAGAAGAATATTGGAGACTAAAGTCTCGAAATCTCTAGCTCAAAGCAGGGGACAGGAACTCCTCTTTCTTCCATAAACAAGCACAGGCCAGAAAATGTTTCAACACTATTGCTGAGATCAAGGAGGACAACGTAACCCACAAGGAATTTGAGGACATCAAGAAAGCAGCCTTTTCCCATTTTCAAAATTTGTATAATGAGGACACGGATCCGAACCATTACTCAGATCTGCTCGACATTGTTCCACCTTCAATCTCCCCTCGCATGAATGAGATCCTTGAGGCTAAAGTCACTACAGAAGAAGTTAAAAATGCCCTCTTCTCCATGGATCCGGACAAAGTTCCTGGCCCGGATGGCTTCTCTGCCAGATTCTTTCAAGTTTGTTGGCTGATTGTAGCAAAGGATCTTCTCAAAATGGTCCAAAAATCTCAAAACGCACAGAAAATTGGAGGAAGCACAAACTCAGCTTTTTTAGCCCTCATCCCCAAGGAGAAGGGTGCCAACAACTTCAACAGATTCCGCCCGATCTCCTTATGCAATACAGGGTACAAGATAATCACTAAAGTAATAGCAAACAGGCTGAAGCTCTTTCTCCTTAAAATAATACCGGAGAACCAAGGAGGCTTCATCCAAGGAAGGCAGATTGTGGACAACTTCACCCTTGTTCAAGAGGCAATCCACTCAAGTCTTCAGCGAAAAGAACAAGGTATGGTTCTTAAACTCGACTTAGCTAATGCTTTTGATCGAGTAAATCATAGATTTCTGCTAAAAGTTATGAGCAAGTTTGGTTTTGGAGCAAATTTTATCAAATGGACCCGGGCTTGCATATCGGAGCCTTGGATTGCTCCTCTAGTAAATGGCAGAGCCACCGACTTTTTTAAAGCTTCGAGAGGGCTTAGGCAGGGGTGCCCTCTCTCACCTCTGCTCTTTGTAATACAAGCCTCTGTCCTCAGCTTCCTTTTAGATAAAAAGCTGCAAAACCAAGATATCAACGGCTTGTGCGTGGCTAGAGGGGTTAAAAACATAAACCATGCCCTTTTTGCAGATGACACTTTGTTATTGGGAGCTGCCACTCTCTCCTCTGCCTCCAAGTTCAAAGCAGTTCTGGATGAATTCTGCGAGGCCTCAGGCAGTGTATTAAACAAAAACAAATGCCACATCTATAGCTGGAACACCTCGCCCAGGTTGCTCTCTGCAATCTCTAGATGTTTGGGCTTTGCAGCCTCTTATTCTTGGACCTCTTTCAAATACTTGGGCCTTCCTGTTTATCATAAACAGCCTGTTATCAAATACTGGCTTCCGCAACTTGAAAAATTCAAGAACAGGATTCAAGCCTGGGGATACTCCTGGCTCAACCCTGCTGGCAAATCGATCCTTATCAAATCTGTGCTCTCTAGTCTCCCTCTTTACCAATTTTCCGTGCTTCTCGCTCCGATAAGCATTTTAAGAAAAATGGAGGAGTACATCAGAAAGTTTTTTTGGAAGGGTGGCAAACAAAATGAAAACAAGCTTCCCCTTATCAACTGCGAAATCATCTCAAAGCCTCTGTGGGAGGGTGGTCTGAATTTTAAAAATCTGTGTCAGCAGAATATAGCTATGGCAGCAAAGGTCATCTGGAAGATCATTGCGCCCAAGCCAGGATGGGCTTAGCTGGCTCTCTGGAAAAAATATTTCAGAGGTCCTCGATCTAGATGTTTGGACAAAGTAATCCATCAGCTGAATTCGTCCTTCCTAAAATTGGTTGCAAAAGCTGCTCCTCTTGTCAATGCGCACTCCTTTTGGATTCCGGGGAACGGAAAAAAGATTAACATCTGGACAGACAGAATCATGAACATGGATCCTATTGAACACAGGGCCCCCATTAGAGCGCTGCGCTGCTGGATGGAGGGAGAGGGGCTCCGAACGTTGTGGGACATTTCGCTGTGGAATGATTCCGTTTGGGCAGGATGGAAATGTCTTGCTGTGCCGTCTCATTTGCTCAACGAATGGACCATGTTGCTCAGTCTCCTTCATGGTTTGGCGCCCTTGCATATAAGGAAAAGGGAATCGAGAGGTTGGGGGCTGAATGCTAAAGGCTACGTGGTCTCCATGGGATATGCTAAACTGAGCGAGAAACCACACGTTCCCCCCAACCCAACACCTTGGCATGGTGTATGGCGTACACCCTCTTGGCCCAAAATCGATTTCTTTGCTTGGCTTCTTTGCCATGGTAAAATTCTTACGTTCGACATTCTGCAAAGGAAAGGATTCCATGGCCCTTCCAGATGTTCTCTGTGTAAAGAAAACGCAGAGAGCGTTGTCCACTTAATGCTAGACTGCAACTTCTCTAAGCAGATTTGGTTCTCCCTCATTCATAACTTGGATCCCAACATTTCGCTTCCTCGTTCCACTGCTGATCTTTTCTCTGGCTGGGCATATAAGTATCCTGGTCCTCCTCCAAAAAACCGGATCATCAAATTTTCTTGGGCTGTCCTCCCAAAGATTATCTGCTGGCAGATCTGGCTTGAAAGAAACAGAAGAATTTTCAGAAATGCCGAGCAGAATCAAAAGTTTTTAGAAATCAAGATTAAATGTCAACTGAAAGAGTGCTTGATTGATTTAAAAGACGACTCCAATCTCAGCCATCAGGACATTTCCTGGGGGGCATCCCTTGATTTGCAATTCCAAACAGCAGAGAGTAACGCTCCTCCTCCTAAAGCCTGGCAATTAAGAAAAGCTGAAACTGAATTTCAAGAGTGGATTTCATCTCAATCAAGACACTCTCTCTTCTTTGATGGGGCAGAAAAGGGCAATCCAGGCAAAGCTGGTGCGGGAGGCATTGTGGTAAATCCATTTGGGGAAAAAATTCAAACTTATGCTTAGGGACTTGGCCATTCATCCAGCATCCAAGTGGAAGCTTTAGCTCTCTTTCAAGGGATTAAGCTCCTCAAGGATTTAAATATAAGGGAAGCTAATATTATTGGAGATTCACAAATCATCATAAATGCCATGATCTCAAACTCTCCAGCTTCGGATCTTAAATTTGCAAGACTGATTGCCAGAATCAAGGGACTGGAAAACTTCTTTCTACAGCTGAACTACTATCATGTGCTTAGAAACAATAATAAAGAGGCGGACAGGGAGGCCAACAAAGCAGCCCTCCTTCCTGTTGGGGTCAAATTAAAAGGCGAAGAAGAAACATGGGAACCTATCCCATAAGCTGATTGTTTTCATGTATTACTGCTTTCTCCTAAATCAATTTGTTTGCATTTTCAAGTTAGGGAAAATATCTGAAATTGAATATATAGTTATCTCTGCAAGCAGAAATTTCTCAAAGGGTAGCTGCATTCCAAATTCCAGCAATGAGGGGCAACAGAATATAGACACCCTCAATGTAATCAAATTTCTGGCATTCCAGCCAAGTTGAATATAATCATCCCATAACTGTTACTGTAAAAAAAAAAAATACAAATACAAATAAAATAAAACTAAAAATAAAGGATTTAATCAATAACTAAATAAATTAATAAATTAATAAATAAATACATTAATAAAATTTAAAAAACTAGAATAAAAATACAAAAAATAAAAAATAAAAATAAAAATAAAATAAAGAATTATTATTTTTATTTTTATTATATCTATATAACTAAACCAATAAATAAATAATGAAATAAAATAAAAATAAATGATTTAATCAATTAATAAATAAGTAAATTAATAAATAAAAATATTAATAAATACATAAAATTAGAAATAAAATTCGAATAAAAATAAAATTAGAATAAAAATAATAAAATAAAAATAAAAATAAAGAAAATAATCAATAAATAAATTAATAAAGTGATAAGTAAAAACATTAATAAATAAATAAAATTAAAACGGGAATAAAAATAAAAATAAAAATATAAAAATAAATGATTTTTATAAATATCAAATCATAGAATAATAATAATATGATAAAAAACATAAAAATAAAAATACCAAAGAAAAAGAAAAGAAGGACCCTTACAAGGAGTGAAGAGATGGAATCCAACAACTACTAATCTTCCATCCATCATCCCTATTCAACGTACAAGGCCTCTTCTCAATCTCTATCAACTCCCTAAATTTCTGGTGATGGAAATGATCAACCCTAGCAAGGACTCTAGCGTCTTCCAAACAAATATGATGTTTCGTCTTCTCGGCATGCTCAGCTAGTGTTGAGGACTTGGTTCTACCATGCCTAATATTCGCGGAATGCTCCTGGATCCTCTTATTAATCGATTGACCAGTTTCGCCAATGTAGGGAGTCCCACAAGAGCACGGGATCAAATAAACACCTTTCATGCTTTTTGGGTCCAACTAGTCCTTAACCGATTTAAGGGAGCTCCGAATGGTGTTTAAAGGCTTAAAAGAATACGAGATCTTATGCTTCCTTAAAATCCGAGCAATCTTGTCAGTAGTACCTTGAATAAAAGGTAAATGAACTTTACCAATATCATCATCCATCATCATTTTCTGTCTAGGACCTTTGCTTGCATTCATGAAAGCCTTCAAACCTTGACTTCTATTATATATCCATTTTATCCGAAGACCTTAAGGAGATGGGCCTTCTCCTCATCTAAATGATCATCATCAGAAATTCTAAGAGCTCTCGTAGCTAAAGTGTTTAGAACCCCAATTTTCTGAGCAGGAAAATGATGAGAACCAGAATGAAGATATTGCTCCGTGTGCGTCTTTTTCCGAAAAACATGATGCGAGAAAGAGCCATTATTATTTCTAGAGATGAGAACATCAAGGAAAGGAAGGCTCCCCTCATTCTTCGTTTCCATAGTGAACTTGATGGAATCAGATTGATTATTCAAGTGCTGATGAAAAGCCTTTAATTCTTGCCGTCCATGAGACCAATTGATGAAAGTATCATCTACAAACCGCTTCCAAACCTTGGGTTTTAAAGGAGCAGACGCTAAAGCTCTAGATTCAAAATCTTCCATAAAAAGGTTGGCCACTACTGGCGAGAGCAGGGAACCCATGGTGACACCACAGGTTTGCTCATAAAATTCTCCTTCAAAACTAAAAAAGGTAGAAGTGAGGCAAATTTCCACCAAATTAGCAGTATCAAGATCAGTGATACACCTGATAACTTCCACTGCCTCCATGATCATATTATTATTATTCTATGATTTGATATTTATAAAAATAATTTATTTTTATATTTTTATTTTTATTCTAGTTTTAATTTTATTTATTTATTAATGTTTTTACTTATCACTTTATCACTTTATTAATTTATTTATTGATTATTTCCTTTATTTTTATTTTTATTTTATTATTTGTATTCAAATTTTATTTTTATTCGAATTTTATTTCTAATTTTATGTATTTATTAATATTTTTATTTATTAATTTACTTATTTATTAATTGATTAAATCCTTTATTTTTATTATTTATTTATTGGTTTAGTTATATTGATATAATAAAAATAAAAATAGTAATTCTTTATTTTTAATTTTAATTTTTTATGTATTTTTATTCTAGTTTTTAAAATTTTATTAATGTATTTATTTATTAATTTATTTAGTTATTGATTAAATCCTTTATTTTTAGTTTTATTTTAGTTTTATTTGTATTTTAATCCTAATTAAACATTTTATTTATTAATGTATTTACTTATGGATTAATTCCTTTATTTTTATTTGGACTTTGATTATTATTTTACTTTTTATTTTATTTTTTATTTATTTATTTGTTTATTTTTTGGGGTGTCATTTTAGTTTTTAGTTTTGATTTTATATTATTTTTAGTTTTGACTAGCGTTTTTAGGGTTGGGTTTGTTATGTTTTCTCTTTTTATTTCTCTTTTTATTTTTGACCGTTTATTTTTGGTTTATATTTTTAATTTTAACCGTTCTTTAACTTTTCTTGGGTTTTGACCGTTGCTTCTCTCCTTATGGTATAAATGGGTTTGTCAGATCAACCAATCTTCATTATCCTGATGATGAACTACAGTTGGTAGTTTGAAATGCGTCGTTCCTAAAATTCTCATGTGATTTCCCGGAAGATTTATATCTAATATGTTATGGATCACAGAAGCTTGCACTCTCAAATATATATCCTTGTTAATGACTTCATGATAGTTTTGGGTCTATGTGAAAGTGCATTGGATTACAATGTCGGTCACCCCCATCGGGATGTTGTAGGCTTATTGAAGAAGGTTTTGGAATTCTGGAAACCAGTGTTGATCCAATGTGAGAGGTTGTGGACGTGTTTTCATGGAATTTTAAGTTGAACATCCTCTATTGGATAAATAGGAAATGGATTTTTTAGTTTATTTTATTACATGTGAAGGAAGTATGTAACAACCCCAAATTTTTTCATGCAATTAATTATATCAAATATGCAATTAATAATCAACACAAAAACTATTCAACTAATTAGCATAGAATTTTCACAAAAACTTCAGTAGAGACGAGTTACCTGTAGCGACAATATTGCTTACTTGTAATTTAAGAGATGAACACTATTGAATCATGCTAACCACAACCAATTTATGGGGACGAATCTCCACCCAACCACAGGTTCAACTGCACGTAACCTTTCTACAGGTGGCCACCCCGAGCCCCCATTCAACGTACTATTGCCATGGAATCCTATGTCTTACAATACTTTTCTCCCAAGAGAATGGATGAAAGAATGATGAATCTCATATTCCTCAACGTCTATTAATAGACCAAACAATGGAAGGGAACCACATGCACACATTCCCAGTGTCAACATGCGACTTTTATTTCTTTATTTTAAATTTTACTTAATTTAATGTTTCTCTTAATTTAACTCTTTCTTATTTTATTCCATTTTACTTTTTGTTAACTTTATTCATTTTTACTAATTTTATAGCTTTCTTAGTTCAACTCTTTCTTATTTTATTCCTTTTTAATTTTGTTAACTTCACTTATTTTTACTATTTTTATAGTTTATTTTTATATATTTTTATTTAGAAATCTTGTTTATTATTTACCATTTTATTTATTTATTTATTATTATTATCTTTATTATTTATTATGTATTTTTCACAAGCTAAAAATTCGTAATTTTCCTTTAAATTTGAAAAATTACATGTTACATTTTACTAGTATGCGATCCAGTAGCTGCAAATATAAAACTAACTGCATGTATCATCAGTGATAGTACAAAAATTTCAGAGGAGTTCCAGTAGACATAGTAAGTTCGGTTCATAACTTACTATTTATTATGTATTTACTATTATTTATTTACTATTTATCTAATAATATTATAATATATTATTTATTATTCTTATTATTAATAGGGGACATTACTTCTAATTAGTGAGAAATGACAAGTGATAAACTAGAGAAATGTTTCAAGGATAATAGTTATTTAACTATTGGAAAAAGGAAATAAACTATGTAGACTAATGAGAAAGCATTGAGTATGAAGCAAGGTCAAGTGGTATCAAGTTGGGAACTTGATGACATAAGTATATATTTGAGGATGTACAATAATAATTACGCGTGTGATGGGTAAATCACCAAGGGACAACAAGAACTCATGAAGGTATGTGTGCAATTTGGATAAGAAAAATATGTATAGTGATTATGGAATTTTAATTGATATTGACAGTTTAGAGAATGATTGTACAACTGGTAATACCTTAACAATGAATTCCACTAAAATTTCCTTGGGGAAGGAAGATTACATGACAAGAGATTAGGTCTCAAGATGATGAGGCTCATTTAAAATTTAACGATGTTCTTAAAATGAGCATACCTATGGTGTAAATGGCCAACTTACTAGTGGAAAAATGTGGTAATGTTTATTGAAATGTAATCGATATCTTGATGAAAACGTGGCACTAATAAGATTGTTGAGATAGCATGGATCCTAGAGAGATGTTAAATAATCTCATTTCATAGTTGGTATTTACTGTTTAAATGAGTACATGGATTTGATTTTCCTGATGAATCGTGATAAAAATGCTTATAATGTATTATTACTCTAGATGTGATAAGTATTGAGATGATTCTCATATTGAATATGTTTCATGATGCACATGTGGTTCTTATTTAATTAGTTGTTACGAAAATGATGTTGTATGTTCATGATGAATATGATATGCACAGAGATTATGATATGAGGATATTATGATGTGAAGCATGTGTTAATAGCATGAAAATTTTATGACATGCAGTTCTTTATTATACATAATTTGGTAATTAACAATGATCTTATGTTATCATGATGACAAGCAATAAATAGCATGTAGATTATTCTCTATGATGCTATGATTATAAATAATGCATTGGTTGCATGTTGAGATGTGGTGACTGACGGGAACTTTACAAATGGGCCAAGAGGGAAGGGTTATTTGATGATCTCGTGGGAGCCCATACCTAAAAGGGAGAATATGTAACACCATAAGGGTCGGGGGAAAAATCAATCAACACTACATATGCTAGTTGTTCCTTTGTCTTGTATAGATCTTGATGGATAGCTCTTGAGGGGCTATGAGACCATCTTGAGGAGGCCAAGTGCCTGATATTGTAGGCCAAGTTCCTGGTATTGGATTGGGATGCCAAAGTCTAGAAGGGGTGTAAGGAATTTGATGCATGGGGTTGTGAACCTTAGTGAGTGTGGAGGGAGTGGGCTAGCCTTTCGAGATGTCTAGAGTACTACTGCATGGAGTATTGAGTTGGGTGCCTCGCTTGGGGTATATGAGGTTTGAGCCAGGTGCGAGACTTTTGGCCAGCCTTGGGCTACAGTACATATTGATGAGGCTTATGCCTAGTTCCGAAAGTGGGAAAAAGGACAGAGATTCCTTGAGATTTCCTGGGTGTTGTGGAAAATTTCGATGCTTGTTGGTTATACTAGTTCAACAGAGGGTGTTGGGAAAACATGAAGTAATAAATAACTAAATAAATACAATGTTAAATGATTCAACTTAACTTTGAGATGAAGTTCCTTAAAGAGGGGGAGTATGTAATGTCCCCTAATAAATAATAATAATATTAAATAATATAATATAATATAATCATATTAAATAAATAGTAAATAAATAATAAGTCAATAATAGTAAATACATAATAAATAATAAAGAGAGTAATAATAATAAATAAATAAAATAGTAAATAATAAATTGGAGTTCTAAATGGAAACATATAAAAGTAAACTATAAAAATAGTAAAAATAAGTGAAGTTAAAAAAAAAGTAAAAATGAATAAAATAAGAAAGAGTCGAACTAAGAAAACCATAAAAATAGTAAAAATAAGTAAAGTTAAAAAAAAAAAAAATGGAATAAAATAAGAAAGAGTTAAATTAAGAGAAACATTAAATTAAGTAAAACTTAAAATAAAGAAATAAAAGTTGCATGTTGATACAAGGAATGTGTGCATGGAGTTCCCTTCCATTGTTTGGTCTATTTAATAGATGTTGATGAACATGAGATTCATCATTCCTTCATTCATTCTCTTGGGAGAAAAGTATTATGAGACAAATGATTCCTTGACAGTAGTACATTGATTGAGGGCTCGAAGGTGGCCAGTTGTAGAAAGGTTACGTGTAGCTAAGCCTATATTTGGGTGGAGAGTCATCCCCAAAACTTTGTTGCAGTTTGCAGGATTTAATAGCGTTCAACTCTTAAATTACAAGTAAGTAATATGATTGCTATAGGTAAGTAATCTCTACTCAATTTTTTTTATTTATTTATTATTAATTGCATATTTGATATAATTAGTTTCATGTTAAATTTTAGGGTTGTTACAAAGGATCACTAGGAGGCTAAGGATAATATATTTGATGTGAGAAAATAATTTCTCCAACCTCTAGCTGACGACAATTTTTTGGGTGTTCCCACCTTTAAGAATATTGTTTCATTTTGTTTATGACAAGCTAAGAGTCCCCTTCTATAATCACTTTGGTGTATGAGATATGAGTAGCATAAAAGATACCTCTTTCAAGGGCACAAAACTTAGCTACATTATTGGCGGAGTGGCCCATGGCTCTAAAGTAATAGAAGAGAACATGTTTATGATGGTTTTGGAATATGATTGTGAATCTTGTTGAACTTAGATTGCCTTTGGAGGCACCATCAAAGTTGAGCTTAATAAAGGAGGGAGGAGGGTATGGTGGTGAGGGGAAAGAGAGGAGAGGGGAGAGATGGGTGTGGGTAAATGTTTTCACATGATTTTCAATTCAAAAGTAGGGGATGACCAAGCATCAAGAGGCAAGGGAAGACTTAAAACATATTCCTTCAAATTATTTAGAAAGATTGACCATACAATGTAACTAGGGAGGAAATGATAATTTATTTCCTTCCATATGTTCCAAAATAGAAGGCCCAAAGCTATGGTCCAAGCTCTATTCAATATAGGATTGTCAAAATGTGCTACATGCCAATTAGTGATTGCATTACAGATATTGTCCTTAGCTAGATTTGAGTGTTCAAAAATAATGTATAAGTGGTCCCATATCTTTATGGAGTAGTTGAAAGTTTGAAGGGCCTTTGATTTGCTACGACATAAGTTGCAAAAGGAAGGGACTTCAAAACCATATTTGAAGTAGTCCTATGTCAGGGTGCACTTCCTAAGTAAGATCCAGAAAATATGAGCAACTTTTGGCCAAGGGTTCTAGGACCAAATGCTTTTCCAAACCTTTCAAGTTGGGAGATATTTATTACACGTAGATAAGTAGTATGCTTCCTTAGTGAAGAAGGTTCCATTAGGATAGTACCCCCAACGTAGTTTTTCCACTCCATTTTGAAGTGAGATTTTTTTTTTCTGAAGCTCTGCCCAGAATTGATCAATGTTGGCATTCTCTTAAGGTAGTGGCCATATTTCTTTGTCTTTCCAAGTCCTCCAAGATGCATTTGATGGATTTTCCTACCAGCAACCAACTACTATTATCGTATGTTGGGCCTGCATTGAATTTTTGATGTCATAGTAGGAAACATTATTGATAAAATTGGGGAGTTGTTGCCACGAGTCTTCCCAAAAGAGAGTGGATTTTCCATCACAAAACTCCCAAAAACTATGCATCTTAATGAGATATTTGTTGGCATTAGCATGGTTCCAAATAGAAGAGCCTTGAATATGAGATATATATCCTAATTACTATTAAAAAAATATATTGTGGCTATATTTTTTTGTCATTATGTACTTACAGAGATATGTGCCACCCTTAATCCTTTTCCACCATGTTTTTTCACTGAAGACTTTATTGAAAATCTTTGGACCCTTGAGACCCAATCCTCTTTTCAAATTAGGAAGGCATAGTTTTTCCCATGGTATTAAGGCCCATTTTCTTACCATGGAGGATCCTCCCCATAAGAATGAGTGTTGGATATTCTTGATGGACTTAATAATTTATTTTGGTGTGGCCATGGAAAAGAGGTAAATAGAGTTTATTGCAACATCGATTTGAGGAGAACAACTAAACCTGCTATGTTGAGTGAATGAATGTCCAACAATTAAGCTTGACCTTAAGCTTCTGAACAAGATCCTTCCAATATTTGGATTTTAAGGTGGTGCCCACAAGAGGGTTGATCTAAATAAGGTATGTTAGTATTGTTATGCTAATTCCTCTTATAGTTTCTGTAAACTATGTTTTATATGTGCTTAAGGGTTTAAGTTATCTTGCAAGTGATTGAGTCTCATGAGTGATTTTTATGTTATTCTTATGAAAAAATTAACATAAAAGAAATACTGAACAAAAATAAATAAAAGTACAGTACATCACCATACAACACATCAACGCAGAGATTTGATGAAGGATTTCACCCCTCTTGGGCTACATCTCCTTGGTCCAACTTCCATGGCTTGGGCCTCTATATTATGCTAAAATTTTCAAAATGATGTGTTTACAATGATTTTATGCTCCTAAAACCTACACCAATGAGTTCAAAATGCCCAAAAATGGTGCCTTAGGCTCTTTCTTCTCCTAATTTTGTCGAAAACTGACTCAATTATGACCTTTTCCAGTTTTTCCACAATTTCAGACCTAAATTTAGCTAATTGGAGCTAAATTGGGATAGTTGGTGCTAACAACTAGAAGTTTCGCCAAAACAATCCGAACTAATATAATTAAATGCAGTTAAAAATAATTAAGCACAATTTAATTCTTAATCCAACACTTATTGTTAAATATGGATTAGCGCAAATTAATGATGTTTAGCACTAATTAAATCAGGGTTAACTCATTAACTCCGCGCTTAGTGGATAGGCTCCGTCGGTGGTTTGGAAAGGTTCTGAGGTCTTGGACACATGCTGGGGGCTGGCCCCCACTTCCCCCATATGTACTAAGGTTAAGAATTAAATACATGTTGTATGGTGGGATAGTTAAAATCCAAAGCGTGGCGTAGTGGTGGCGTGTGGTGTTGTCGGGGCAGAGGTTCCGTGTTAGACATATAAAAATTGTGTTGTGATCATGATTATATTGATATTTATATATGTATACATGTATGTGTGTATTATGACATATCTGGCAGGGTCATGATGAATCATGAATGTTTAATGCTAATGTTTATATGTGTGTATGTATGTCGTTGTCTAACAGGATCATGATTGTTTTATGCTAATGATTATATATATTTATGTATATATGTATCTATGTCACTATATGACAGGGTCTTCAAGGATCATTCTTGTGGAGGAATGATTGCTTATTCAGGTGAATGACATGAAGAGGTTCTTGTTATTACGACAAATCAAGTGGGAAGAGTAACATTGACAGGTCTATGAGGTCAGTATCACGTGGCCTTGAATTTATATTATATGTGTGTACTATGCCTATGTTTATTTTATGGATAGGTAATGCTGAGAGATACATCAACGAAATGAAATAAGTGTGATCTGCGACATGCTAGGATAATCATGGGTAGTAGAAAGACATTAGAAGAAAGGTTTCTTTGTGGATTCAGTGTGTGGTGTATATAGGTGCAATACTATTGTTTTTTATATGTTGTGCATGTTGTATATTCAGTGATTGTACTGATGGTGCTGTGTACATGTAACATATGTAGTATTGTGTACATGTGACATTGTATTCCTATTCGATATATGGTGTTGTGTGTATATTCCATATACAATGCTAGGTATATATGGTTCTATGTACATGTTGGACATGCGGTGTTGTGTACATATCATACTGTGTGCATGTTGGATATGCAGTGTTGTGTATGGTGTTGTGCACATGTTGGATATGCAGTGTTGTGTACATATGGTGCCATTTACATGTCATATATGTAGTTCTATGTACATATGGTGTTGTGTGCATGTGGTGTTGTGTACATGTTGTACATATGGAGTTTTGTACAAGTGGTGTCATGTACATGTCGTGCATTTGTTGTTGTGTACATGTGGCGTCATGTACATGTCATGCATATGGTGTTGTGTACATGTGTTATTGCGTTATTGTGTACACATTGTACATGTGGTGCGATGTACATTTGGCATTGTGTACACAGTGTAGGTGATGCCGTGTACATGCGATGTTGTGCACATGTTGTGAAGGTAATGTTGTGTACAGGCGGTACTATGTACATGTTGTGCATATGGTTCTTGTATACATGTGGTATTGTGTTCATATCGTACTATGTATGTGCATGATGTAGTCGTGCTATTGGGAGATGTGTTTTCATTGTGTTGTACTTTTTATATGTATAAGTATCGTGTTGATTGTACACCAGTTATAAGTGTATGTGTTGTATCTCGATGTAGGCATGTGTATTGTGTTGTATTGTACACCAGGTGTAGGTGTATGTTTCGTATGTCGGTGTGGGTGCGTGCATTGTATTGTGTTGTATGTCATATGAGGGTGTAAGTGTTTTTATGTACACTGTGTGTATGTTTGCGTGATTGAAGAGTAGCAAAGGATAAGTATACTTATCCTTATCGATGAAGGATAAGTATCGATATTTGATTTCAGTTTTATTATACATGTGGTCTATGATTCTAACTTATGATGATTACATGTGATTTATGATTATGGTTTATGATGATTGCACGTGATTTATGATTATAACCTATGATGGTTGTGTTTTTAACTAACTAGATGTGATATGTTTATACATGATGATTTGATCAAATAACCAGTTTGACTTTTTGTGATAGGAAGTAAAAAGTATTTAAAGTGTACCTTATCAGTGGGCTAGCAATGATGTATGATTTGAATTTATTTCAATTTATTTAGAATCCAATGGAAGTTATTTGCTTGGTAAGCACAAAAATGCTCGATCGAGTGGTTGAAATTGATTGAAAGAATTAACAGCGTCAACAAAAAGGAATTGGAAAATGCAACAATATGTTGGTAAAGAACTTTAGGAGCAAGGCCATTGTGGGATACTATTACCCAATAGTGTCCATTGATTCTCATGAGAATGCTATGTCTGGTACGATGCTTTTGAGGCAAGGATACGCCTCAATTTTTGTACCTTTTGATGCAAAGAATCCTTTTAAAGGGATGAACTACCGAGGGTGGGGGTGCCAACGAAACTTGGAAGGTGTGTGACTGCACAGAAGGTTAGGAAAAACATCCTAGAGGGTGTTCATTTGGTTTATTATAGCTAAACAAAATTGGAAAAGGAAAAGTGGCATTTATTGGTATTATTTATGAAAATAATGGAAAATAGGAGAAAACGAAGGTGAAAGGTCACATGTTGCATGTGAGGAGGAATATGAAGGAAAATAATGGAAAATGAAGAAAATAGAGGCCTCATTAATAAAAAGGCTTCTATGGGTCAGTTGGTAAGCTATTGCCAGAGCATTTTTGGAGCTCTCTCATTATTCTCTCTCTCTCTCTCTCTCCCATACTTTTGGATACTTAGATTTTTTTGGAAGCACTCTTCGAGAGTGTGGATACTTGGTGATTTGGAGAAAGAAGGAAAAGGAAGAGAAGGAAAGCGCAATAAAACATCAGGGTCAACAGCTACAACAAGATTTGATTGCAAGTAACGAATTGCATGTATGTTTTCCTCACTATTTTTGGCATGCATGGTGTATGCATGTGGATTTTTCTAGCCTTGCCATTTCTTGGATAGCCATGGTGTTGTGGGTTTATTTCCATTAATTATTTCCTGGTTAGTTCTAATGATTCCTTTAGCTATTGGGTTGAGTTACTAGTTCCTGTAGCCTTGGTTGGACACACACTCTGGAGCCCAGAGAACAACTGTTGGGTTTAGTTACTAGTCCCAAAACCTTGGTTGGACAAATTCTCTAGAGCCCTAGGTGGGTTGAGTTACTAGTCTTGGATCTTGGTTGGACAAAATCTCCGGAGCTCAAAAAAACTGGGGTTGAGTTACTACTTCTGGAGCCTTGGTTGGAAAAAACACTCTCAAACCCTGGAGCAGCTTAGATAGAGACCAATATGTGATGGTTGTGATGTCCGACCATGAAGTGGAATCACTTGTTGAGAGTGGAGGTAGTTTGGGCTCTAGAAGCCCTAGATTGTTTTTGATTGATTTGTTTGATGAGATCCCAAATTCATGCTTGGAATATGGCATGGAGTTGATTGGTTGAAGAGAGAATTGGCTCAACCAATCTATGGTTGGGTGGAATGTGGAAGTCCTATCTCTTATTGGTTTCTACATTCATTAATGAGCAACTCATTTCCTTGGTATTTTGTATGAAAATGTATTGATTTTTATGTGGATTATATTGTTGTTGTATCCATGTTAGTTATGTCGTTATTATGTTAGTTATGAGCATGTATTTTTATAGTGATGATGTATAGCTCTCCCCATGTTTTTACTTATAAATTAATACACAATGTATCTATGGTAAAATATATTGTATTTTAGTTAGTGATGTAGAGGATCAATGCTTCTTAAATATTCTCATATAAGTATGAGACCCCTTTGCTCTATTTTGTTGTTTACACATGTAGATTCAATGTTTGTGACATGTTTAAAAAAATGTATGTCATGGTTAGGAGGGTTCCAGATGAGTTCTTAAATATTTGATTGCTTCTTTATCATTTTATTTTTGTTATTTATCATCTCTAAAATTTTCATGAAGTTTTGGGAAAAGAATTGGGTTCTGGGCTTGAAAAGGTGGCTCAAATCCCAGAGATGTAGGCATAGAACTGAGGTTTTGGGGCCCTAGCCACAACCATGTAGTGTTATTCCTAGGGATATAGCCTCCTAGATGGCATGCGGTGTTATGCATGTGGCTATGGTTCAAAGAGGTAAAAATGTCAGTGTGACATAGGGGTAAGAGGCCTGAAAGGTTGGGTTACCTCCTAAGGGTGTTGTTGTTGCTATACAAGGTATGTATGTTGTGTTTCCATCGGTTCCACTTCCTTAAGGTCGCCTAGGAGGTTGAATCACATTATGGTAGCCTCTCGTCACATGTTTACCCTAGTTGGCCGATTACTTAGGTAGATTTGGGAAGAGGGTGTGAAAATAACATCTATTATGGGTGTTGGTGTGTGTCGTTGTCATTCAATGCCTTGAAAAAAGTTTATGTGCCACTTTGGCAGTTGTCGCATGGCATTGCCTTGACATGGATTAACATCCTTGTAATATCAACTACTAGTCATATCATTAGGGGAATTTTGAGGCCTAAAATGGTCCTCCTAAGGAAATTATAAAATAAAAGTGGAAATAATAAAATAAGATTAGATTACATCATCAAATTTTAGAGGGAAAAAAGAAAAAAACTACTTTTTCAACTCGTATTTTCAACTTATCTCCCAATGAGTTTACTCAAATTTCAAACCAAGACACTTTTTGGATGCACGATTTGATTCTTCATCCAAGGAGTACCCATGTTGCATACTTTTGATGGACCCTGCTACCCGAAAAGTGAGAAATACATGAAAAACATTATTGCAATCACTTTTTTTCATGTATTTCTCATTTTTTGTGTAGTAGAATCCATCGAAAGCATGCAACATGGGTACGCCTTGGATGGGGAATTAAAATTTTCATGCAACGAGTACTCCCACTCGAAACTTGAGTGAAGCCTTAGGGAGATAAGTTCAAAATACAAGTTGAAAAATTAGTTTTATAATTTTAATATTTTTTAATATTTTTACTTGTTTATACCAAAAATGGTGAATCATCCCCCATGGTTGACATCATCATCTTGAATCCAATTATTTCTTATAAATTTTATTTTGGCTGTACATTTTTCTTAGGAGGCCCATTTTAGACCTCAGAATTTCTCTATTGAGGTGTACCCTCATGGAGGGGGAATCACCTTGGAGGTGGGTTTCCCATCTTTAATAATGGCACATCGAATGAATCTTGATATCATTGGAATTAATCACCACACTCGATGCATTAGAATGGTGTAGTAACATGTGTTTGAGGGCACAAGTGCGCAACCTATTGGTTTATAGGCGAACAAGTTTATAACACTAGAAGAACCCGCATGTTAATACCATACTCCACATATGCGTGCTGATGTCTCATGAAATGAATAGGTGTTATGGCTCTGTTGTGGTGTGTTAAGCCCTCATGGTTTTGAAATAAAGTGACATTATTCCTTGCAAGTTAACTTTACGAATGAGTACTAGCATCGAGGATATAATTTTATAATCAGTATTCTCAATATGGTAGGTAATTTATTTCTGACGTAGAAGTTTGTAGGGACGTATACATATCTATGAAGAGGTTAAAAGTATATTACTTGTCCCCACATTAGTGGAAATTTTTTAAGGGTAGTTGATCAGAACCTAAGTCAAGTGGAAGGGAACTTGCATGTGTTCAATACATGTAACCCATACCCAAGGGTGGGCGACCCTGTTGCACAAAAAAATAACTATCCCAAGACCATGTCCCATAATGAAAGTTGTATAATGATAACTCTAGCACCTTGGAATTTGGAAACCAACTTTGTGATCGATTGAATGAGCCGATGGATTCTAGCAACAAATAATCATGACATGTTGTCAAGGGTAGAATCCTTAGTCATAGAACGTTCGCGCAATATAAACATCAATGGTAACACCCAATTCACTAATTCGATAATAGCTAGGGCCTCTAATTACCGATAGGGTGGAGAGTTAACATATGGTGACCATGGTGTAAGACAATGCACCTAGACACGAGCTATGAAGTCACCGACTAGACGAAGTCAAAGGTGACAGTCACCGATAAGAGTTTGGTATTCCATTCGGTGGGGATGCCAAACCACTGATGAGTTGGTTTCATTCAATGAAACTATCTATGGAATACAAACAATGTGTGGTGGTGCACTCTATAGAATCATTAAAATCACCATTGAATAAACATTATATATATATATATATATATATATATATATATATATATATATATATATATATATATATCTATATATATATATATGTATGTATGTATGTATGTATGTTGACCCAATGTGTTTTCAATTGGTGGATGTCGGTACATGGGTATGGTACAACATAGCATATCACATAGAATCATTAAAATCACCATTGAATAAACATTATATATATATATATATATATATATATATATATATATATATATATATATGTATGTATGTATGTATGTATGTTGACCCAATGTGTTTTCAATTGGTGGATGTCGGTACATGGGTATGGTACAACATAGCATATCACATAGTATGTAAGCTACACCTATGGGAAGTGATACATGTGTTAGCAATTGGTTGGGCAGAGGGTCAACGGTAGGAAAGGTCCTTGGGTTGTTCAGAGATAAGAGGACTAAATACCTTGATTGTAATCTTATTTGTCGGTAGGGAGATATCTAAACTACTCATTGTAAATATCCTTTGTTTAATGGTAACTGTCGGTCATGTGGTGTGTGCACGGAGAAAATAAAAAATAAAAAATATCGTGACACATAGATATGAATACATACATGTGTGTGTGTGTGTGTCAATAGAAAATTAAATTGTATGTGTAATGGCTATGCCATTATATTTGGCATTTATAAGTCGAGTGGAATGTCATGCACTTTATGAGCTGGGTATCAAAACATATTTCACCTCCACCTCACTATACACACACACACACACATATACGATTATATAAATAAATAAATAAATAAATAAATAAATAAATAAATATATATATATATGATTTGTATTGGTAGAATGCCTTCATGCTAGAGTTATTCCATGAGAGGTGACCATGAAATATGGAGCTCAATGAGTGTGATCTGGAGGTATTTTAACATACAAATATATAAGCGCATAATGCAAAATGTACACGGACACCAAACTGCACTAAATACTGGAAACCAAAACACACCATGACTCAACTAATTAAGACTTTATGTCATGTCAATGAGTATTAATAAGGTCGAAATGTACCTAGAATATCGGCCAAGAGCCCATGTCTCGTTAGCTCTGATACCAAAGGCCCATTGCCAAGAAAGAGTGTTGCTTTTGCAAGAAATTTACATTGGAAAAGTATCAATCTTTGGAGTTGTGAGTGAACAGTGTAATACAAACATAAGCTTTATAATTAGGCAAACTATGACTAATTCATATATATATATATATATATATATATATATATATATATATAGTTCATATGTACAATGTTGACAATGGAAAAAGGGTCCCTTATAAAGAGATATAAGTAATTAAGTGGTTATGGGTATAATTGTAAGACATAGTGGTGAAAAAAGGTTGTGCAAAATTTTATTTAACAAAATAGCCAAAAGAGTGGTATTAGAACTAGGAGTTTAGCTGGAAGAAGCTCAATAAAAGAAAAAAAAAGTCCCAGCTCTTTAACCATGCTAGGGAAATTAGTTAATTTAGGGGACGAAGACAAGTGGAATGTTTATAAGTGGTATCAAAGCATCTAGGTTCATGTTTGAAATGGATGGGATCTGTTATGGAGGTAGCACGGAAACCCTATAGAATAATCTCAAGATGATTTTTAGAAATTAAAAAGTAAAAATATTAGGTGTTAAAATCTGGTCTAAATTGTTTGACTGTATATATGAATGATATGTTGAAATTGTTATTGTTTAACTAGCATGAACTAATAGTTGAATTTTTTCACTTTATTTGATTATTTAATAGTGGCATTGATAGTTAAATATTTTGTGAATATGCAAGCCTATCATTACCGTTAATAATTGTTGATATTTTAATAACAACGTAGTAATATGGATTATCTGTTGTAGACAATCTGTTATAACAACTCATGACCATGGGTATAGAAGTTTGGTTATTTATTGTGTGCTAACAAATTGTGTGTGATTACAACACATTATAAGTAGTAAAAGGTAGTGGAGGACAGTGCATGAATGAGGACTATAATGGTAAAATGTAGTTATGATTAGTATTAGCATGAAAATGAAGAAGCTAGGACAAATGAAGAAGAAATATAAGTTGGCAAGGGGGAGGGGCTAACTCTCCAAACTAGATAGATACTCTGAGGAGCTTAAGGGCTTAAGTCAAAAAATTCAAAGTAGACAATGAAAGGCTGGTGATAGCCCAAGAGAAACAATTTGAGATCAATGAAGTTCTTTTACAAAGTCTCTCAAAATTATAGAGGTAGAGGAAATTTGAGTTGAGGGAATGTCATAGAGATGTGAAGAGATTTAAGGAATTAGAAGAGAAAACAAATAGAGTAGATGGACGTAGGTCTAGGAAGAGGCATATGATGGAAATCAAATATATTGTGTAGAGAAATGAACCATTAAGCACCCCAAAAAGAAGGACCAACACTCATGTATATAATTCTAGTATACCTTCAAGCTCTACTACCAATAGGCACCATCATTAGAGAAGAAAGGAAAATGACTATATGCTCAATGAATCCAAGAATTCCAAGCCACCCACATTTGATGGGGTCATGGAGAAATATGAAGAGGCAGAATCCTATCTACTAGGCATGAAGATAATTTTTCAAAATTCATGGTTATTCTAAATGTTACACCATTTTTTGGTCATCTAACCTTTCATCATTAGATGGACCCAAGTACACCATGTAAGACCAGTTTTACCCCAAGTAAAACTGCTTTCACTATGTTAATTAGGAAACCCCAAAAGGAATAATTAATTAAACCATAATTTAATTATTATTCCCAGTCATGTTTAACCCAAAAACAAAGAAATTAATGAGATAAACCCATAGTTATCTTATTATTTTCTAGGAATGATTATTTAATAATATTCCTTGTTAAATATGACCAAATCAACCACCATTAATCAAATAAATCATTATTTATTTGATTATATCCCAACCACTTCCTTTAAAAGATAAATAAATCATTTATTTATTTATTTTTCACTAATCAAGGGATTTGACCCAAGTCAAACACCCTTTCCCTCCAACAAATAATAATAAAATATTCCATAGAGATGGATCTAGATGTGATTAACATTATTTTAATCATGCACCAAGATCTAGAAAGACCCAATATTTTGTTATAAATAGGAGGGTTTTCCCCATCATTCTTCACCTTTTGTTGCATACTAGACCACTCTGGATCTATACACTCGGTCTCATTTTTTGCCATTGTTGCTCCCATTGAGCTCTACCTTCTACATTGGGTTTTCTACATCTACAAGAGAGAGAAAGCTTAGATCTGAAGTGCTGAGGACTACAAAGAACCCATCCCATTGAGGAGATCTGGATACACCTTCTTGTTTCCTCCCGGGTGCCCTGTAATATAAAAATTCATTCAAAAATCGTGTTCTTGTCTTGTCTGTTGGATGCATGGAGCAAACTCTTTACTTTACTGCTTAATGTCTTTCCATTTATACTGTTTGTTGCAGCACTTTAACTACTAATTGCAGATCTGAAGATTTTTTGCAGCCATTATTGTTGTTAGGGCTATTAGTTATGCGTAGCTAAAGTGGTTCTTTTTCGTACACTTCGACGAAGAATTCATACTAACAAATGGCGACTCCACACGGGTTTTAAATTAAGACCGCTGTCGTTTTTCCTATTCCTGCATATCCAGCTACTTCAGACCCTAGGGTTTCTTTTTTTTTATTCCTTAGTTTTCTCTTTTCATGTCATTTTTCACATAAAACCTAAAACCTAAAATTTCTTTAGTAGTGTGTTTAAGCCCCTATCATGCGAGGTAAGCGACACAGTATAGCTGAGGAGACGGCAACTTTTACCGGAAAATGCTGCCGCAGAAAGCAGCCCAATCGGAGCAGAGGGTCGCACCTTTGGCCCAAAACTGCCGTCCCAGGCGACGCACCTTTGGCTTTGTTTCTGGGCCTGAGCTGAGATCGAGTCGGGAACACTGCGACTGCCTTTTTTCACCCCATTTTTACGTAATTTTTATTTGCAGGTTACTGTTGCCGGCCTGCGCAGGGTTTTCCAGCCTCTGTCTCAGCCCGCCTTGACCAAGATCTGATCTATTTTTACTCATCTAAGTGGGAACCCAGCCCCTTAGGGCTTTAGTACCCTCCACGTTTTGTGGAAGAGTTTCAGCTGTTTCAGCCGTCGGTTTCAGAGCTTCAGCCCCCTCTTTTTCCAGATCTGTTACCTCACTTTCAGATCCTTTGAAATCAGCCTCTTTTCCTCTCAAATCACCTCTTGTCGTTTTGTGTGGGATCTCTGCTAGCGTTCGTCTTGCCTTCCGGTTTTTTGTTGATTTCTTCTTTTTCCAACAATTTTGGCCTTGCTCTTGGTCAGATCTCAGACCCCTTGTCTCAGCTTTATCTTCCGTATCTCCGTCTTTGACCCTAGATCCGTTGAGTTTTCAGGTGTTTCTGTTTTTCCCTTTTTCAAGATAGTTTTGAGAGACCCATCTTCTAGGGTTAGATAAATGTATACGTAGTCATATTTTTCCGTTATTTCAAAGATTTTATTTCGTTCGTAGGTTTATTTTCAAATTACGCAAAGACACTTTTTTGTTCTCAATAAATTTTAAAGGGTTTAAAAATTAAAATTAACGCACACCACATCGACCCTATGAAGAAGCCGCCCGTTGACACCGCCGCAAAGACTTCTAAAATCAATCGTCACCGCACCTTATCCGCCCTTGACCTCTTGATTCTCGTCTTTTCTTCCTTGTCGGTCTCTTTCCTCACTGGCCGCGCTCTGTTGGCGCCTTTTCCCGAGACTTCTTGCCTTTCATCCTCGCCTTCCTGCTGATCGACCGCGCTCCGCACCATCGTCGTCGAGCGCTCCACCGAGTCCGCACTCCGACTTCCTTCTCCCGATTCATCGGGTCCTTTCTCCTCCCGGGCACTCTCTTTTACCTTCGATGTCCCATCAGGGCTTCAATGTTAGCGTCCCTGCGTCGCCCTGGCTTTCTACGGAACCGTCAGTCCACTACTCCCGCCACCGTGCCGCCGTACAATATGTGCCCCGCCCCTCTCGTATTTACCGGGCTGATTAACGACCCTATCTACCACAATAATACCGCCACCATGCTCACCCGTTACCTCCCCGATATCCCAAGTTCGAGGGCCTTAATGGCGAAGACCCAACCAATCACGCCACCGTCTTTCCACATGTGGTGTTCCTCCAACTTCCATTACCGATGACTCCATCTCGTCTTCGTTGTTCCAACGCACGCTTACCGGCGAAGCTTTCAATGGTGTTGTCGAATGTGCTACTTCTCCCATACCACGTTCGTACTCTTGCCCAAGCCTTTCTGTCGTACTTCAGCCCTTCTCCGACACGTACACCGCACGAGTTTCTGACTTGGCTTAAGAAACCCTTCTGCTACGCCGCTCATGTCTGTGAATGGCGACGAAGACCTGCGAGCTATGTCGCAGCCCTCCTTTGAAGATCGGGCGATATGGACCGGTTCTTTCGCACTTCTCTGCCTCTCTATCGGCAAAGATGTCGCTCACTTTTCCTCAACCGAAGACGCCGCTCAAATAGCTTTTGTGGCGACCTCGACTTCCACGCTCAACTGGTTATGTTTATACCGTTTCTTCCCACATCCCTGTGCCCGTGTGGCGCCACGCCCTCGGCATCTGGCCCTTCGCCGACGCATTAAGTGATCTTTTCCACCCTCTCGTCACCTCCCCACGCCATGGTTTCTGCAGTGCCGCACCTTCAGCACCGCTTCCCGCAACATGGTCTGCAGACACGCAGAGATGCCTCCCTCTTTTGTCGCTCCCGCTACTCTCAATGCTGCCCAACCCAACCTTACTTTTGTCCGTGTGCCTCCTCGGTGCGCGCCCAAAGATATGCGTTTTTCCGCTCTTCCCTTGCTCCTCCTCACCACCCTTGCAGAATAGCCCTTACAACCCCCCCTCTGTAAGTGTGGGGGTATTTGCACAAATAGTAGGCAAGCATCCCCTTCTTTCCGGGCAGAGGCAACCAGAACTCCATCTCGTTCGGCACCGAGGGACCCACCGTCCGGGACCCTAACACCTGCAAACTGGCCCTGGTGGCATTCCGCCCAGCCGGACAGCCGCTTCGCACAAACAAGCTCGTTCGTAAGGCGGAAGGAGCCATTACCACACCTCCATGATTGCCCCCTTCACCCTGCATGCGTGCATGGGGAGCCCCACACATTGCGCACAACACGCTCCCCTCACGCTCCTCCTAATGTGGCCACCACCCGGCCCAATGGCACCACCGGGACCCCTTACCCTGCCGGTGATCGGCTACCAACCGACAACAAGCAGCTGTACACCGTTTACTCTTCGGTCGATCACGATTCTGGCGATACCTGACCGTCTCCGTCGACTCACCAAACCGTCCGCCAAGACCCTGCTCGCTCACCGTTCGAGTCTCCATCTTCAAAGCTCCCAGCCTTCTTCGACATCCATGGGCCCTTACACATCCCTCAACCCAAAGCCGAGGTTCACCCAGCAAGATTCCAAAGGGTCCATTATTACCGAAATGTCGTCTTAATGTAGCCGTTTTCAATCGTACGTGATAGTAGATGACGTGTTATTAACCGTCGCTATTTTCCATACCGGAACTCCTCCAAATGTGTTTTCTCCAAAGGAAGGTTTCACTATTCATTGCAAGTCACATCCTTGGGTCATACTAAATGACTGTTTATTTTCATCACACCTACTCACCCTTCCTTCCTTCCGTTGTTTTCAAATCACTAACCGTAACGCCACCGTATCCTGTACAGAGCATCGATGAGGGGGCATTCACTGTGATGTCCGTCGCCAGAAGCCACAACTTGATCTCGAGCGGGGTTCTTCCATTTATCACTCTTTCAGCGTGATGGTCATAAAGCCCCAAATTATTGGCTCGAAGCCAGAATCGTTCCCATCACCCTCGCCTTTGCAGACCGTTTGCGTTGATGTCGAAATAACACGCCCTTTCAGAATACAAATATCAGTCATGGAAAGCATACCTATTCTGGTGCTTCTGTCATTCTATCCGGCGTTCGCAAGATGTTTTTCCACATAATGGAAAGACAGTCACCACGACCGCCCATCGTATCATGAGCGCTGCCCCCATCCGCCCGAGACGACCATTCTCGCCGAGGCCACAAGCAACCGTCGATTTTGACCGTGTTGTCTCTCTGCCTGAAAGACTCCATCCCGGCTGCACTTTTCCCCTCACCTTCCTCCTCCCGACATCGATCCCAGCTTGTCGATCGTTCGCATGATGCAATCGTCTTCAAAGCCGGCCGACAAACGGCTCGCTCGCTAGCCCGTACCCTCTCTCGCCTTCCGCAACTCGTTTCCTAGCCATCCATTCACCACCGGGACCTCCTTTCTCGTCCTCCCTTGCTGCTCGGTACCCCGAACCTTCTTTATCTCAAAGCTCCGTCCTTTCGGTTTTAACCATCTTGGAGCCGTCTTCCCGGTCATCACCGTGACGTATCCCTTTCGGCTCCCTCCCTAGCATATTCATCCCCCGTCATGGCCACTCCTTTCTCCCCACCGACCTTGGGTATTCAAGCAGTACCTTGACCTTCAAATCGCCACCCCCCCCCGGTCACCCCAAACTACATGGCTTTGACACCGGTTCAACCGGCCCTCGTTCATAGCCAACGTGCTCTCACATCTTCCACAGACCTTCTTCCGCCGAGTCGGCTCGGAACAGCGAGCCTGGCGGGGCAACCAAAGACTAAATCCACCACAACCACCCCGCCTCCCCCACCTTCGGGCCTTGTGCCTTATGTGATATCACTTGGCCATGCCACCCATACTTGTCCCAGTTACCCCCGTATTCGCCCATGGTAAAAGTCGCGCTCCCCGACACCACGGTCCTCGAAACTCCCACCTCGCTCTCTTCGACCGTCTCCTCCAAGAACCCCAAGACTTCTCCGGCGCAAGACCAATGCCTTAAAGCGAAAGGTTCATGTCACTACTCCATCATTGTCCTCACCGACGATTAACAAAAGCCTCGAGGACTCACGAGTATGAGGCCGAACAAAATCAATCCGGGCCCTATTCCTCGGCCAGCATGCTGCAGCCCACCGAGTATTCCACCGCCCATCCACATTCCCCCCCCGATGTCCGCGATGACCCGAGTTCACGAAACAATACTTGCCTGTCCTCCTTCCACCACACTCTGAACCCAGCCCTCCGTCCGGCCGCCTCCCCCATCGTGTCCCCGATACTCGAGATCACCCACTTATGTCTCCGCGGACTCGCAGCCGAGTCTCCGCCATGTTTCGATGGGCCCTTACACATCACCTTGTTTGAGTTCCTGACCATCTCCGCCCTTTCCCCCCGCTAATAACGTCGAATACGACTTTCCGGACCTCACGCTCGCTTGCCTCTTTCTTCCTCCCTTCTTCATTGTTCACACCATTTACCTAAGCATGGCCGATGGTGCAAGTCGCTACTCCAGAAATCTTGCCTTCGGCAGGTGGGCTATCTTTTACCCCTTGCATGACCTCGTTTACTTAATCTGTAGCATGTACTGTTCCGTCGACCAACAATCAAAGCGATGATGTAGACAGTAACATAAAGTGGCCTATTAACATGCCTGTTGTACCGCATTCGCTATCTGCAATGCTTCGCTTGATTCTGTCATGTAATGCAACTAAATGGTGTTTATTTGCATAACTCCCTAATAAGTTTAGACGCTTATTTATGAGTGAAAGTCTTAATACGTGCGTTTTTGACACCATCACGTTCAATCATGTACCAGAGACCAGACCACCACGTAGATAGTATTGCAAACCATGTTCTAGATTGGTATTTATCACACACACCATACAAGACAATACTATTAAATCAACTACTGAAGACGATGGCGAATTCATAATATGTGTCGCAAACCACAGGCATGATGAGTCTATCTACTCGTATATATAATACATGCCCATAGCATGTTCTTAAAAATCGGGGGGACTTACACGCCCCCTACCAGCATATACATCCGACATGCCCATAGCATGTTACAAATAAAAATAAAAATCGGGGGGCACCATATGCCCTCTCACACTAGAACACCTGCTTCCTTACATACATCAAAGGGGGTACCATGTCCTCAATCACTATCCTGGAGGTTCTCGGCCAATGGCTCGCTTCCCATAAGATGTAGATCATTTATTGCCTGACTTGCCATCGCTTATGCGCCGCATGGTTTCGCCACTCCGAGGGGAGACCAACATGGTTTAAGTGTAACGTCGTTTCCCAATCTACACTGCCTGACATTCGTCAATAAATTTCAAGCCATCTACGGCGTAGATGTCTCAAAGAGGGGCGTTTTATCTACCGCCGCAGCTGCTTTATCCACTCGGATCTGTAGCTCCAGATTACCACGGTCGTCTCACATATCCAAAATGGCTTTTGCACGGGTACATATCCGCATACCTGTGTCCATGAATCAAGATTAATATTTACTATTCAAAAAACTTAAACATGCCCATAAGAATAGCACTTTGTCACTTACCATCGGGCTCTAGACCTTGATCAAAGTAGCGGTGATCCGGATCTCCGCTGTGATTATCTCACTATACGGTAATGTCATAATAACGCATATCTGATCCTAATGGGCAAGAATCGGTTGTAAATGTTCGTCAACGCTTCTTCTTCCTTATAAGAGAAGTTGCCTTAACGACGATTCTGGTTTTTGGCTTCAGTCCGGAAGATGCACGCGAGGTTCAAGGTTTGGATCTTCAAAGAAGAAGGCGCATGTCAAAGTCCCATAGTATAACGTGATTCACTCCGCTTTTGTATATGACAATCGTCGCTTTAGCGACACTAACATCATTTAGCTCACCTAAAGTAGGTCCTAATGGTATCATCACACTTCACTATCATCATCTCAATGCGATGATGGAACGCCTGGTGTTTGGATTCGCAGCAAGACAACACATCAAGACGGCTTTAGCCTCTTCGCATCCCCCCGATCGATATCCGAGTCTTGACTTGAAACCTTGGCCACAATGGCGTTCCACAAACTCATGATATGCCGCCTGCCGCAACACCGGGCCGTTGTCTCTATCATCTCCAATGGTGGGAGGCTTGGCCAGAAGTACACATCTCCGGACCGTCGTTCGATCCTCGTGCCCCCTCGCAGACCACAAAGATCTCTCGATTCGGATCCTGAATCGATAATCCTGCCGCAATGACCCCCGGCTTCTCATCAACGGGGTTTCCACAACTTGAGAACCCCAACCGGCTAACACACGACGGCGACGCTCGATCTTCTCGTATCTTCTCGCTCAAGTGTTCCCGTATCCTTTTCCGCGCTGACCTCAGAACTCGTCATACCCGCACAAACACATTATTTTTGTCAGTAGCACAGACGGCAACCATAACCACACACAAAACCCAACCTCAAACCATCAAACAAACACTAAGCCCTCCTCCTGTGTCGCAAGCCGCTCATTTTCGACCAGCGTACTCTTGTTTTCACCGCGTCCCGGGGTCGTACTCGCTCCCAAAAGGTGCGAGCCCTACCGTAGAGAGGAGGGAGGGTTGCTTCGGGTGTTGGGCTCAACTGCACCCAATTCATCACAATGCAAGCATGTTAGGGCCTCTACCTCCAACCTGCTGCATCTCGATTCAACGGCTTGCTTGTCCGCTACGTTCATTGCCGCAAGATTTAGGGCCTTCTCCTTTCCACATTCACCACAAGAACAATAGCAATGAATGATTTGGAGGAAACCTATCATTAAAAGAGTCTCTCGTTTCTTTCTTTCGATCACGGCGACCACACCGTAGCCCCGTGCTCGACGAGTCAACATCGGCTGTGATAGACCTCACCGAGCCTGGGGGAGCATGTAGCTTGGTGATTTGATACTCATCTTGACACATTTTTCCACTAAGGGTCACTTCTACCACCTCAAATCGTAACTTCCTCACCACAACACTTGTACTTGGGGCACCATATCGCCCTTACTTGTCCACGTTCGTGTTGATTTTCACGCGAGTGCCCACTCTTGTACTCATGCTTATCTCGACCCTCATTGGGGCCTTTATCGTAAGCGCACTATCTGGTCAGCCTTGCCACATCCGAGCGAGTCACCTCTGTATCTGCGGAGTCTATCCCCATCCTTACACCCTACTATAGCCCCTCCATCCTTTGCTTGGTTCCTTCGTGTCGCATTTCATGACCTTTTCTGCCCCCATCGTCCCCCGGCTCCTTTCGATATTGTGTCACGGGCCGCCACAAGCTATTCATGCCCTTATGCTCTAACAAGGAAGTCGCCCATTCGCCACCCCATCCTTCCTCCCATTCCCACCATCATCATTAGTGTGTCGTCTGTCCGTCGCTTCTCTATTGCTCTTTCTCTCGTGCCTTAGCCGAGATCTTCATTGCCTCACCTACTACGACCTTCCCTCTCGTCGACCTCGAAAGCACATTTATTCCGTGTGAAGCAAGGTCTAGAGGGCGCGGTACCTGTTCCAGCCCACTTTGTTCGGTGGCTCTCGGACTTGGCGTATTTTCACCCTCTTGACCTGATCGTTTTCCGTCTTTCAAGATGATCGAGATTCTAGAGAATGATGGCCTGCTGACCTGCCAGTTAGGCTCCGATGACCCCAAGCGTGGGGTGAGATGTCTCACCCCCCTCATGAGTGGGTGTTCTCATAGTAGCTCCCCCACATGCCCGGATGACCTCTTTATTGCAGCCTTTGATGTCATTTCCGTATTTTGATGATGTTGGCATTAGTTACCTGCGCACCCTCCATGATTTGCATGTACCCACCAGATTTTGTATTCTTCCCCATTTACAAAATATTTAACAGTATTTATCTCATGTACCTGCATGATATTGTGTACTAGTCCCGTCGTTATCCTGCACAAGAGTGAAGGGAGACTATTCATTGTAGCTTTGTCCGGCTCTTGATTACACTATACTTTATGGTTCTGGCCCTTGTTCACCTGACATTATTCTTTTGTACTTTGTCACGGCCGGCACAGGTATGCCCCCCGCTCTTCAAAGACAGGTGCAATTCCTCTCATAACAGAGACTTTGTTGCAATTCGCGAGTCTCGCTTCCCCGTGGTCTAGTCCTTCAAAGACACCATTCACTCATATCGACATACCCTTTGTTGTCTAGTGATTGTCTTCTTGCTGTCTTACTTCGGTCATACGATTTGTTCTCGACACTCGCACGCTGGGAAATTGTTATACCATATTTTGGTCATCTAACCTTTCATCGTCATGAATTCAAGCACACCATATACACCGCCTTTTAATTCCTCAAGTAAAACCGTTTCACTATGTTAATTAGAAACCCTAAAAAGGAATAATTAATTACCATAATTTAATTATTATTCCAAACATGTTTAACCTAAAAACAAAGAAATTAATGAGATAAACCCATAGTTATCTTATTATTTTCTAGGAATGATTATTTAATAATAAGACCTTGTTAAATATGACCAATCAATTGATTAACTAAATAAATTATTATTTATTTGATTATATCTCATCTCACTTTAAAAGATAAATAAATCATTTATTTATTTACTACTAATCACATTTGACCCAAGTCAAACACCCTTTCCTCCAACAAATAATAATAAAATATTCCATAGAGGTGGATCTAGATGTGATTAACATTATTTTAATCATGCACCAAGATCTAGAAAGACCCAATATTTTGTTATGGGGCTAGGAGGGTTTTCTTCCCCATCATTCTTCACCTTTGCTGCATACCAGATCACCGGATCATACACTCGGTCTCATTTTCTGCCATTGTTGCTCCCATTGAGGCTCACCTTCTACATTGGGTTTTTCACATCTACAAGAGAGAAAGTTTAGATCCGAACAGACATAAAGAACCTATCCCATTGGAGGAGATCTCGTATACACCTTTCTTGTTTCCTCCCTGTGTGCCCCGTAACATAAAAATTCATTCAAAAATCGTGTTTCGTCTTGTCTCGTTGGATGCATGTGATAAACTCTTTACTTCATCGTTTAATATCTTTCCATTTATATAGATCCGTTGTTGCAGCACTTTAACTACTAATTGCGTATCCGAAGATGTTTTGCGCCCATTATTGTTGTTAGGCTATTAGTTATGCGTAGTTAAAGTGGTTTTTTCAGACACTTTAATGGAAGAATTCATACTAACACTAAAACAAGAAAGCGAAGATTTTTTCTCTATCTTTATGAAAGTGTAGGCATATGGTGGGAGGATCTAAAGAATGTCATAGGAATTTTTGAAGAAGAATTAACCCTAGAGTGAATTTGAAAGTTTCGTGAATCAATATTTTTCTTAGAGATATTATGACAACAAGAAAAATATTTCTATGAACTCAAAATGGGACAAATTCCGTACAATGAATATATTACCAATCGTTGAACCACTGTAGGAAGGTGACATATCAAGGATGAGAAGGCCAAAATCCAAATATTTATTAGTGGTTCTCTAAGACATTAAGGGACAATATTGGGATTTATGGAACCCTTGAAATCGTAATAAAGCTATCAAGAAATTGGAAACATTTTTATATGAAAACACAAGCCATAAATTGGTGCGACTAAAAGGAAAAGAGTAATGCTAGGATTAAAAGAAATGGCCCAAGAAAATTTTAGAAAAGAAGGAAAGAAAGAACCAACTAGTACCAAAAGAAAAAGAGTAGCCATTTTTAAAATAGTAATAACATTGCTACTAAAGTAGCGTAACGGAAAAAAAAGCAAAGAAGTGTTGAAAATCATTTAAAAAGAGACCGCCCACATAAAAAAATCGGGACCAAATACGACAACGTGCCTTTAGAAAGCTCACTCGTTGGTGATGTAGTTCCAAGTCGTAATAATTATGTAGTTGTGACACTTCACCAGAAAACCACCAGGTATCCATCATTGAGTTGGAAGGTAAATGTAATCAATTTGTTTCTACTTTAATAGATCCTAGTTCTAATTACAACTTATAGTTTTAAGATCGGTAAGATGCAATATGGACATGAATTTATTATAGTTGTTATTGATTCAACTATAATGAACAAAAAGAAATATTAACTATTGGTGAAATCATGTGAATTTGAACTTAGTGACATGCCCACAACAAATTGGTTACTTGAATTGGCTTCGTTGTATGCACACATATTAAAAGGGATTGGTTGGTACTATAACCAAAGTGGATTTATATGAAAACAAATTGAAAGCATGGATGATGTGGAGAACACAAATTTTATGAAAGCAAAAATCAGCTTTGGGTGAACATGAATTTTTAAATGCATGCTTAGTGTAGTTGTGTACAAATAGCCAGACAAATTCTGTTGAGTGAGTACCTATGACATGGAGGAGCAAGAAGAAATCAAGATGTTGATGAAGTTATCCGTACAGATCATTATGAGGATGTGTATTTCAGCAGTATATCATGGGTTTTCAACGCCATTTTAAAATTTATTTATTGAATTGATGTTATGGAGCACCACCAACATCTATGCACCATATGGAATGATCATGCCGAGTTGGGAGTTGAGTTGAATTAAATGCTTGATAAAAGACTATATTTAAAGGCAACAACGTTGGGAGTCTAATATTATCAGAAGAAAAGGATGGGACACCTTATTTTGCATTGATTAAAGAAGTTAAATATAGTGGCTATCAAGAACTAGTATCCATTGTCACAAATAAATGATTTATTGATCAATTTGGTGATTCTGCATTTCAAGATCAACAGGAGGTTTGGGTACTATCGTTGCTACACTGGATGAAGAAGATATCCACAAAAATTATTTTTGGACAATGTACAAACACTATGAGTTTGTAGTGTACCTTCAGCTCACTAATACCCTCACCAGGTTCGTGTCTAATGAACAATGATTTGTGTCCTTATTTAGAAAAAAATTGTAGTTGTCTTCTGATGACATATTGGTGTACCAAGACTAAATAAGAGAATGAAAAACACTATTGGTAATACTGTTGTAACCGCCGAGAGAGCACAAGCTTTATGCAAATTTCAACAAGTATGAGACTTCTTCCAATTATAGATACACTACTAGTGCATTGCCTTCTAAGGAGGGGACATAATTTGAGCCTTGTGAAGGTTGAAGACATAATGGAGTGGGAAACCTGTGTCATCGTGAACATACTGCATCATTTATTGGATTGGTAGGCCATTACACAGAGTTTCATTAAGAAATTCTCCAAGAGCAGTCTTGTCACATCCTTACAAGAGAAGGGGAAAGAGATTTAATGGAAAACCGAGTGGTGATACAAGCTGGAGTTGAAACAAACAATTTTTATTAATTCATTAGCAAGTGATATTATATATACAAGAAGGTATTTGTGTATGCACGGATTTCTACAAGGAAAGTTGTCTGTGGAGCCTTGATGTAGAAGGACATGTGGTTTTCTTTATGTGTCCGTGAACTTGAATGAGCATGAGGAAGCATATGACCCATAATTCAGAGTTATCCACCATCATTCAGCATTGAAAATGTGGAGGAATTACCTCCTTGAATAGAAATTTATACTTATGATAGATCATAGTGGGTTTAAGTATACAGAACCCAAGTTAGTTGTAGAAGAAAACTAGGTGGTTGGCCACATTTGAAGTAGCTTGATTTTTTGGAGATCAAGTATAATAAGGGTAACATGATAGGATTTTTGATGCAATTTCATGAGAAGGATTCAATTTAATCATGTGGCAAACTATAAGCTCTTATGAAGTGGACCTAGTGGAAAGGATTAAAAATGCAAGACAACATGACGAGAAACATCAAAAAGTAGAGGGAAAAGTTGCAACAAGACAATGATTAGGAAGAGACCATCCTCACAAAACAGAAGGTCTACTGAATCAAGAATACAATATATGTACCAAATAATGAAGATTTAACAGCCATCATGAGAGAATTTATGTCAATTCATTTTTGGGCCATCTGTGTACCAAAGACTTCAAACCATCAAAAAGTCTTACAATTGCCATATGTTAGTTAGGAATATATACCTACGTACATGTTGGACAGTGTGCATGTACATATCATATTGTGCATGTTGGAGGGTGAAAGTTATGTGCATATGGTGTTGTGCGCATGTTGATATGCGTGTGATGTAACATGGTGCCATGTACATGTCATATATCCACTATGTACACATGGTGTTGTGTGCCCGTTGTATATATGGTCCCATGTACATGTGGTGTTGTGCATGATTGTACATGTGGTTTTACAACATGTGTAGGTTGTGTACATGTTGAACATATGTGTTGTGTGTGTGTGGTAACGTGTGCATGTCATGCATGTAGTGTTGTGTACATGTGGCATCATATACATACATGTATATATGTGCTTTGTACATGTGGTATCAGGTACATGTTGCACATGTGTGCGTGTACACTTAGAATTTTGTACACATTGTGCAGTATTCACACATGGATGTTGCAGTTAATAACAAAGGTGTAGCACTATGCACATGTTGGTGGCAGTGGAACAAGTATACATGTGGTATTGCGGCATGTCATACATGTTGTGTTGGTGGAAGGCATAACATGGCGGCATGGTAGTCATGGTATCATGGAGATGTGTACAATTGTGTTGCACCTATGTGTATGATTGTGTTGCATGTACACCCATAGTATGGTTGTATGTTGATGTAGGCATGTATGTATTGTGTTGTATTTCATTGCGTGTAGTGGGTGTGCATGTGTCCCATGTCTTTTGTGTGTATTGTATGGTGTTGTATGTCATATGAGGTACATGTTTAATGGCATTATGTGGCAGTGTGATTGAAGAGTAGCCAAGGTATTGGTGTCATGGAGGTGAAAAGCACTGTCGTGGTCTAATAGAAAGAATGTTACAGAAGTAAGGACCTGGATGATGACAAGATTTGTTATTTGATTTCGCTTATTATGCATGTTATCTATGATTTAACTTATGATGCATATACGATTTATGATTATGGCTTATGATGATTGCATGATTCATGATTATAACCTATGATGGTTGTTTGAGTCAACTAGATGTGATATGTTTTGATGAAACAACCGCCTTGACTTGTTGTGACAAGAAGTAAACATGATTTCAAGTGTACCTTAGTGGTAACAATGATGTATTATTTGAATTTATTCCAATTATTTATAGAATCTAATGGCGCTTGGTGTGCTTGGCATGGCGCATATGTAGAAATTTATTATGGTTGAAACTTATCAAAATAATTAGCATCATCAACAAAAGGAATTGGAACATGCAAGAGATGTTACAACAACACTTTAGGAGCAAGGCTATTAGACACTAGTACCAATACTTTCACGATTACATGACACGTTATGACCGGTATGATGGTTGGAGGCAGATATGCTTTGTTTAGCCTGATGAGGAAGCCTTTCGTAGTATATCAATGAGGTAGGTGCCAATGAACCAGAAAGGTATTTCTGTTGAAGGTGACCACGTTTTAGTGAACAAGGTGGGCAGAAAGGTTATTTAGGATGGACGATGGCTATTATCATTGCCGGTGAATCGTATACATTGGGGAGGTGCCCGTAGAACAACAATCCCAAGAATTAAGTCATTGAGATAGCAACACAGCATTATAACAATGACATTGGATGCAACTTCTTGACTTTGGAAGATTATGGACTTCTGGGAAGGAGGGGGACCCAGTATTACTTAGGTGGAGTGTGTGAGCCCCCTAATTCCTCGTTGTAGATGCACGCATCATATCCTTTATTCGATGGCTGAGAAATGCATATATGTATATGTGTATATCATTGTAAATAATATATTTAGGTTGATTTGTAACTCTTATGATGCGTATGAATATTTTTTGGTTGAAGAAAATGTGTATAAGTGAAAATGTGGTTTTTACAGTAAATATTGTAATGAGTCATGGTTATAAAGCTCTAGAAAACCATGTGTATGTTTGTCACATTTTCAATAGTGTCTATTATAAATAACATAACGAGCTATGCTACATAAAGCCCCCGATGGGCGTATGCCTTGTTTATAGCATTATGTTGGTTTGCAGATGACGAAGACCGAGATGGTGTTCTCTGGCGGGGGAGGTTTTGTAAACAAACCCCTTTGGTTAAAAATCCATGTAAACATAAGACCATATTTATGGACACTTATTCCAAGTCGAAGGTTAGAAAAACATCCTAGAGGTGGTGTTCACTGGTTTATTATGGCTAAAAGAAATTACAAAGGCAAAGGAAAAGATCAGAAAATAAAGTGACAATGGTATTTATTTATGAAAAATAATGGAAAATAGAGAAGAGGAAGGAGAAAGGTCACATGTTGCATGAGGAGGAAATGAAGGAAAATAATGGAAAATGAACAAAATAGAGGCCTCATTAATAAAATTCTTATGAGGATCAATTGCAAGCTTTTGCCGGTGCATTTTTAGAGATCTCTCATTATTCTCTCTCTCTCTCTCTCTCTCTCTCTCTCCTTTCATACCTCTCGATACTTAGATTTTTCTAGAAGCATTCTGAGAGTGGGGACATTGGTGATTTGAGCAAGAAGGCAAAGGAAGACAGAAAGTGTAAGCGGACATCAAGATTGGACACCACAAAAAGATTTGATTGTAGTATTGAATTCTCATATATGTTTTCCCACTATTTTTGGCATGCATGGTGTACAGACATGGATTTTCCTAGCATTTCCATTTCCGGATAGGCCATGAAAGTTTTTCACTCTATTTCATTAATTTATTTCTGCTGGTTGTCATGATTCCTTTAGTCGTTGGTTGAGTTACAAGTCTCTGGAGCCTTGCTGGACAAATATAGAGCCCCAGGTAGATTGAGTTACAAGCCTCAGAGCTTGGTTTGAAAACCTTTCAGAGTCCGAAAACAATTGGGGTTGAGTTGCTAGTCCCAGAGCCTTGGTTGAACAAACACCGATCCTGACAACTTGGAGACCAACTTTTTGATGTTTTGATTTGCCACTGGCGAGGTGAATCAATGTTGAGGTTGAGGATGGTTTGGCCTAGAAGCCCTAGATTGTTTTCATTGATCTGCTTGATGAGATCCCACATTCATTCTTGAATATGGCATGGGGTGATTGGCCTAAGAGAAACTTGTCTCAACTAATCTATGGCCTAGTGGAATGGAAGTCCCATTCTGTTGTTTTCTACATTCATTAATGAGAAATTCATTTCCCTTTGTATTTGTATGTGCAAATGTATTGATTTATATGGATTTTCATTGTTGGTGTATCCACAGAGTCTGAAGTTGTTATTATTAGTTATGAGCATGTATGTATATAGATGATGTATAGCTCTCCCCATGTTTTTACTTATAAAATGAACACACAATGTGCCCCATGGTAAAACATATTGTATTTTAGTTAGTGATGTTGAGGATCAATGCTTTCAGCAATTCTCATATAAGCATTTCCGTCTTCCCCTATTTTTTACTTATAACCACGCAATGGTATCTATTGTCAAACAGATTGGCTACAAATAATGATGCAGAGGAGAACAAGTTTTTAGCAATTTTTACATAAGTATGAGACCCTTTTTTCTCTATTCTTCCCTACACCAGATTCACTTGTGACGTGTTTAAAAAATGTTCTTCATGGTTAGATGGGTCTAGATGAGTTCTTAATGATGTGATTTCTTCCATTTCATTGTCATGGTTTTATTTATCATCTCTAAACTATTCATGAATTTTTGGAAAAGAAATGTGGTTATGGGCCTAAAAGGTGATCAAATCTCAGCATGCAGGCATTGCACGAGAGGCTTTTGAGGCCCTAGCCACACCATAACAAAGGTTCTCTAGGATATAACCTCCTATATGGTACATGGCACAGTTATGCTCATATTACAGCTCAAAGAGGTAAAATGCTGGTGACCCAGGGGCAAGGGGCCCTAGCAAGCTGTCCTCTCAGGTGTTGTTGTTTTACACAATGTTCCAGACAATGTGTTTCCGTTTGTCCCACTTCTCAAGGTCTCCTAGGAGGTTGAATTTCTATTATGGTAGCTATCTTCATACAAGCACGCAAGGGCTTCCACACGGGCAGGAACAGGGAAGTTACAATAAATAGCCATTATGGGCGTTGTGTATGTCTTTTCTATTCAATCTCTGGAAAAATTTACGTGTTCTTTCGCGATTGTGGCATATCAACTACTAGTCATATTATGGCACCCTGTACCCTCATGGAGGGGAAATTCCTTGGAGGCAAGCTTCATGTCTTTAATAATGGCACATCAAATGAATTTGATATTGTTAGAATTCATAGACCCAATGCATTATAATGCAGGTAGAACATGTGTTTAGAGGGCACAATTATACAACCTATTGGTTCATAGCAATGTTTAGCAACCAAGGAACCCAGACAGCATTACTCATACCACACATATGCGTGGTGATACATTCTGGAATAAATAGGTACATTTCATTAGCATGTTAATCCTCATGGTTTTGGAACTAAAGGACGTTATTCCTCATGGGTGAAATTTATGGATGAGCACTAGTACCGTTGATAAAATTTTACAATTAGTATTCTCATTATGGAGGGTAATTTATTTCTGATGTAGAAGTTTGTATGATGTATACATATCTACATAGAGGACAGTCTATTACTTGTCCCCACATTAGCGGAATTTTTTAAGGGTATTTATCATAACCTAAGTCGAGTGGAAGGTAACTTGTATGTGTTCAATACATGGAACCTATGCCCAAGGATGGGTGGGGACTTGCTGCAAACAAAATAACTATCCCAAGACCATGTCCTACAATGAAATTTGTACAATGACAACTCTATCACCCTGACTTTGGAAACCAACCTTGTGATCGACGAATGAGATGATGGGTTCTAGCAATAAATAATCATGGCATGTGGACGAGGGTAGAATCCTTTGTCATAGGACGTTCACACAATAGAGACATCATTGCAACACCCAATTCTCTAATTCAATAACAGGTAGGGCTTAATTGCTTCATGGTGGTGGAGAGTCAACACAGTGTATCTTAAGTAGAAGACAATGCACTTAGAACTAGTTGTGAAGTCACCCATCAGGATGGAGTCAATTCACGGCCACCGATAGAGTTTGGTATTTCATTCAAATAGGCTTCAAACTAATGATGAGTTGGTTTATCAGACTTTAAAATTGTCAAATTTTACAAATAAATGTGGTGGAAAGTTTATAGAATAATTAAAACTTCTCATTTAATAAAAATACTATATATATATATATATATATATATATATATATATATATGTATATATATAATATATATATAATCTATCACTATCTTAGTATATCATGGATTATTGGGTATGGTACATACAACATAGCATATCATATATATAGTATGTAAGCTACGTATACAAGAGAAGTGATATGGTTGAAATGGTTAAAAGAGGGTCAATAGTAGTAAAAGTTTTTGGGTTGTTCACAGAGAATAGGAATAAAACTTAACAATAATATTTATCAAGAGATATAACCCAATCATTTTCAATCTCTCTGCTTAATGGTAACTATCGCTATGTGTGTGTTCACATACATGGGGTGAAAATCGTAATCTAAAATATTATCGTGACACACACACACACACATATGTCATTAGAGAATTAAACTATATGTGTATTGACTATTCCATTATTGTTGTGCCTATGTCACAGGAATGTCACACACCTATTAAGTGGGTATCAAAAATATTGTTCTCCACCTTCACTATACACACACACACACATATATATATATATATATATATATATATATATATATATATATATATATATATACATGATTTGTATTGGTGGAATGTCTACATTCTAGATTTATTCCATGAGATGTACCATGAACTGAGCTCAATGAGTGTATCTGTGTATTTTTGCCACACATATATATAAGCGCATAAAGAAATGTACACGCACACCTAACCCGTACTCAATCTTGGAAACCAAACACACTATGACTCCAACCGATTGAGGACTTCTATGTCATGTCAATGAGTATTACTGGGCAGGTCTCGACGTATTTACAAGTCAATTGACAGCCTCATGTCTCGTTAGCTCGAGCACTAAGTGGCCCACCGGCTAAGAAAGTGTTGCATTTGCAAGAATTGGTATTGGGGAAATGATCCAGAAGATACTGGTTGTTACGGCTCATTCCACTTGGACTTCTCACCATTTTTTCTTTTAGATTTAATTACGTAGACCGTAGCACAACTTGATTATTTTTGGCAAACTTTTCGGTCTTGAAATTTTGAGTCACGTGAGGTTCTAAATGACGTTTTTTGGGAAAGTCAGACTAAGTGGTGCCTTAAACAATGTCTGTTTATTAAAAATTTGTATTTTCGATAGATATTTCTAATAAAATAGAAAGTCAAAACAGATCATGCTGTGTCATTGCCCCTCTGTGTTGATGACCACTTACAAAAAAGGGGCCCATAGTTTTAAGGCCATCTCCTAGAAATAGTTTTCTTAGGTGTCAGGTTTTCCATTGTCATATCGATCATAAATAGGTTTTCAAGCCTAATTTCAATACAGTTCAGAATACGTATCCATCACATTTTCTTTCTCGCAGACAAGCTACTATCGCCCTAGCTATTTTATGTCCATTTTGTTCAGGTTATTTATTATTTGATATTAATGAAATGAAGTTTTGTTACCACATTTACAGTTGGTATTTTGTCACATTCTCACACAACCGGGATCATATATTAAAAGTTGCTGTTTCTTTCTATCCTTTCATGTCCTCAACGAGGTCGGGGTATATGAGTTAAAATGTATCCTACAAAACTTTAAAGGTCAGCTCGAAATTTCGACACCTACCATGGAGGAAGAGAGGAATACGAGGAGAAAGAGACCCTATAAAATATTATATGCTCCTCAAGAAATAAAGGAACCCGATGATGGATAAATTTTTCCCGTATCTCTTTAATGGTCACGTACCGACAAACACATTCACATCCAACAACCACTCGGGAGGCGAAGACTCTTTCAAGGCACAAGTCAAATTTACATTCATGTATGTTTTAATGCTTTATAGATGCGTATATTCTAGATAAATGGTTGAATTTTCTTCGATGGCATTTTCTAGTCCATGATTTTCTCCGACAAAGAAAATATTAATTTTGCACTTTCAAAGTCGCCCTCATGTCAAATAATTTTAAACCCATCATGAGCAAAAGAATGAGAGGGAAACCGTCTGTTTCTTTACTCTACCTATTTGGAATTTTTTTCCGAGACCGAATCAAGGAACAATATTACCTCATTAGTTATGGAGGACAAGTAATATCCAATGGACCATGTCGCAACAACAAAGGGATTGAAAGATGTGCACGAATGACGCACTTGTTCTATACCTCGCGCACAAAGTTGGGTATTAAATATTAGGAGAAATACTTGGTTCTCAAGTACCACAAATATTTAACAAATAACCAGATAGGTACGAAGTTCCTCGAAATCATATTTCTGGACACAACACATCGATATGCTACCAAGATCGAGCAGAAATTTACATAGAAGGAGACTTTCATCTGCATCCGAATGTGGGAACAGCCCCCAACCAGAGAACAAAGCGAAAACCAAAGTTGCTGCTGACTTAGGAACAAAAAATAATAAAAGAAGAAAAGGAAGTGGTGTGAATTTCAAAGGATCCCACCACACAACACAAGCGAGTGCTTCAAAGCAACAAATTATTGGTACGATTTCAAGGCATATGAATCAGACACATGTTTTGGATTCTCGAACCTAACCGTACAAGGGGGATGGAAAATGGGACCAGATCACAGGTGAACCCAGTTCCATTGTTGTCACTCAATCTCCAAGAGGAGAGCTCGAGGATCCGCAGGGAGGGGTAGCGCCTACTTTCCTCCCATATGGGTGAAGTGTTCCCCACCGACCCTTTTCCATAAAGCGTAGGCCAAAAGAACTCATTTCCTCAGCAGAGAGGTTGTGAGCGTTTTACCAATTCTATCAAAGCACACCCATAGCTATCATCGTATGGATTCATCATGAACAGATCTTTTTTTGTGTCACTTCAGAAGTTTCCTTTCAGACAACAATGTTTTCCTCTGTCACGAATGAGTTATTGTTCCATGTTTCTCCTTCGACGTTTAATGTATTATTAGGTCAACCATAATTGTGGAAGAGACATGTTGTGTATTAACTGCATTTTTTTCTATTATTATTACTATGGGAAATAATTTTTACAGATACTAGAGGCGTATTGCCTTTTTCCGCATCCTTCGAGACTGCAGTTGAAGCAAGAAGATTATTTTCTCAAACCAAGTAATTTTTTTTCAATAATATTCATTGAGAGGAAAGAATAATATTGTGGCCACATCCTCTAAACAAGGTCTTCCTTCACTTAAAAATTAGATGGAAAAGTCGGAGGAAGACAATGACATTTATCCTCAACGGCTCCTCTACACTATCACGCCAAGCACCCATTGATCTCACTCTCACGATACCTCATGCTACTGCCGCATAAAATCCACATGTATTGTCCATATTGAGAAATCAAATTATTGAACGGATTTACACATCCACCAACAAACCATGAAATCTGGAGAAATTCAATAAGTACAAGCAACACATGATCAGGCACTGTGCCACAACTTCCAGGGCAACAAAGGTGGCTACATTTACAAAAGGAGCACCTCACTAGACCCCACCACAAGCTTCGCCCACTTTGATATGGTACATACACCATCACCAAGGTTGTAGGAGGGAATTTTCTATGATTGGTACTTCATCATTCTGGTTTGCATCCGTTAATTATCATCATTTACTTTCTTCAATTTTACTAGACACACGACATATGAACAACTCACCCTAACAGAGTTAAACCTAAACTACATGGAACAAGACACCATTGACTTAGACCATGACACAAATCATCAACACCTAAATTTTTTTTTCCGGGGCCAGTATCGGTTTTCAAAGCTAGCTAACTCTACACCATGAAAGTATCACTAGACCAAGCTAGCAGAAGTTTTCATCTTCCAGAACTTGAACATATCAGACCATTGTTTCAAAGGGGAGAACGATCCATGTTCATTATGGCCACACATCTATTCCACTTGGACTCTCACCATTTTTTTCTTTCAAATTTTGAGTTTTCCTTAATTGTAGTAATAACTTCATTATTTTTGGCGCTTTTTCTGTGTCCCTAACTTCTCGGAGTCATTGGAGAACCTAATGACGCGAAAACCGTAATTAATGACATTAGTTAACCTACAAGCTACATGAAAGTTATATCTATTATATAGATATTATACCCAGTTATTAGCACGCTAAAATGTAGACTTGATGCTTATAATACGCTCGAAGTTGATGTACCAATTTAACAAACGCATACCATAGTTTGGCGCCATCTCCTAGGTTGTGTTTTTGGATGCTTATATTTTCAATTGTTTTTCAACACAAATATACTCTCGAGCTAATTTTACTGAATTTAGAGTGGGGGCGGTAGCCGCCTACATCTCTTCTCGCAGACAAGCCATTAACGTCTTCAGTTATTTTAAGGTTCTGTTTCACACATATATATTTCAGTTTATTTGATATTAATGAAATGAATTTCGTTTTCATCGCATCTCCGCATTTATGTTTTTTTCTTTGTTTTATTGTGTTCCCAAGACAACCCCATTTCAGAAAGTAACAATTGGAGTTGCGAGTGAACGGTGGTAAGCCAAACATAAGCTTTATAATTAGGAAAACTTATGACCACTTACATATATTTTGAAATGCTTATACATATCGTAGTAGATCGATCATATATATATATATATATATATATATTGATGTATATCGATGTATATAGTTCATGTGTACAATGCCTATAATGCAAAAGGGTCCTCAGTAAAGATCTAATTAATTATGGTTATGGGTAGAATTAAAGACATAGGTGAAAATAAGCTTTGCTACACTTTTTAACAAATACCCAAAAAAGTGGTATTAAACGAAGATTTGAACCGGAAGTAGTCGATAAAGAAAACTTACCCTTAACCATGCTAGAAATCGTTGAATTTAAGGATGAAGAAGGGTGAGGTTTACGAAGAGGTGTCACATCTAGGTTCAACATCGAATCGAATGTTTCACAGGAGGCAGTAATCGAACCCCAGAAGAATTTCAAGATAATTTTTAAAACGGCAAGAAAAAGTTGTGTTAAAAATATGGTTCAAATTGTTGATTTATATATGAATGATATGTCGTCATTGTTATTGTTTAACTAGCATGAACTAATAGTTGACTTCGTTTACTTTTTTATTATTATTTAATAGTGTGCCGATAGTTAAATATTTTGTGATTATGCAAGTTTATCATTAATTTTAATAATTGCTTTATATGCTATACCAACGAATGATATGGATTATTTGTTGTAGACATTATGTTATCACAATGCATGACCATGGGTATAAAAATTGCTACGGCTAAAATAACAACCGTGAACAAAACATATTATAAGTAGTAAAAGATAGTGATGAAGGTGCATGAATGATGACTAGAATGGTAAAATATAGTTCCAATTTGTCTTAGCATCAAATGAAGAAGTTGATACAAATGAAGCAGAAATATAAGTTGGTGCAAGGGATAAGCACCTTCCAGATTAGATATACACCTTAGTGAGCTTAATGTAGAAATTTGAATAATCGACATATATCGCATCGAGATTCTCCTGATCACACACTATTTTAGCTTCATGCATAATACATAATCTCTACCATTGATCATCACATGCGAAATAAATCAATTGCATGCATACATTAAAACCACAAATAATCGTTAATACAAGGAACACAATGTTTAATGGGAAAGCTAAAGCTGAAAACCCCAACTATCTCAGAGTATTATATGTCATGGAGATCATGTAATCATAGTACAAAAGCTCTCACAAGCTCTCATGCACACCCTCAATTGCTATGTACACTATCAAGCTAATTTTAAAACACATGCTCCAATCTTTTGGCTACTTGACAGTTGCTCTATATTGCGTAATCACTAGATGGCTCATTAAATAACTTGAACCATCCGGCTTGTATGTAATCCCTCTTGGGCTCCTCTAATCATCGGTAGTTGCAAGCAGTGCACAATAAAGATAGTCACAACCGATAGTTACTCGTTTTTCACCTATCTCTCGCACTGTCTCCATCGAAATCGTTCAAGTAATCGAAGTTAATCGATGTATTCTTAGTCGATTAATGAGTTTATAATTAGTGAATTAATTAATAATTAATTCACACCACTCTCACTAATTATATCAACTACAAACTAGATACAAATAGCTCAATTATGTTTAGATTAGTTAAACCGAACACAACTCCATTAATCTCTCAATCAACTCATCAAATCCTCACATGAGTTCTAAATCGAAGTCTCCATGCAATAGCTCCACTTAACCCCAGAATAGCGAATTCTTCTCACGCTCTCGTGCTATCCGTGCACTTAACCGAAGTGCTCCAAGAGAACAAGATAATTTTTATATTCAAATATTATTAAGAGCTAATATTATTAAATATATCTATTTTTAGACCGGCAATCTAAAAATAGATTCTACTGAAGATGTCTAGTAAAAATTAGAAGTCCATATATTTTTTTCCAACTTGACTAACCATCCACAAATAGTATCCCGCAACTCATAGAATATGATCTATATGTCTAAAAATAGACATAGTTCAAAAATAGACTTGCGCCAAAATAGCCTCATGAGTCCATCAGTAGCTGGGTTATTCTTTTTCACTAAGCTCATCATCTTGTTGCAATCAACACTTTCTCTCAACAAGATAGATTATCTCACCCCGATCCTCGCTCTGGTGGTATTCCGAATTTTCTCTCGGTGAGCGTCAATAAGATATCAAACATCCTCATCCTCCGTAGAATGCGAGCAATATGATCTCTCAACAGCACACCCATGATATGATGACACGGGACCAGCAGCGATGCCGCTCAACCTTATCCTCCTCGTTCAGTACCTGCGCATCCATATCCCGATGTGCCTTCGAGATATCTCACATGCTTCCTCGCCTTCCAAAGAGCTTGGTTATTTAACCATAGCTAGAAAAGCCGGTTAATCGCATAGTGTCGGGTCGGTATTGACCTCACACATAAGCGACCCCACCAATCGTCGATAAAGGCAGCATCCACTACTCCGCCGAAGTAGCATCCTCTTCCTCCATCCACCAAGAAGAGGAGGACTACCAGTGCTTGCAACCATGCATGTTGAACTTCTCCGCATTCTGCATACTTACCCTCGAAGAAACAACAACCCACCACGGCGCCGCCAAATTTCCAATCCCAAGAAATAATGAAGAAGGCCCAAGTCCTTCATTCAAATCTCTTTGCAAGATCTCTCAGCATGAGAGTATCAGTCACTTATCACCGTCAAATAAAGTACAATGATCAAGAATTTACTCCTCCACCACAACTGCAGGTTAGGATCTCGCCCACTTCTTGGAGAATCCAAGTCCGATGTGAAATAACCGCGTTCATCCGTGTACCAAGCACGAGGGTGCTTTTGTTTCAACCTATACAACGTCTTCGAGCTCGCACATGCGATCACCGAAGATTCTAAACTCGGTCACGATAAACCTCTCTTCAATGACCATGGAGGAACTACTTTCACATCCATCTTATGAATGTGCTACCCTATCTATGTCGAGAGAGCAAGAATCGTCCATACAAGAATACTCACATGGTGTACAAAGGTCTTCATACAATTTCCATCTCTATTTGTGCCTGTAACAAATTTTGTTTTGTATTTCTCCACACTCTCGTCACCACTGCTTCATTTCTCTTGTAGATCCATCTTCGAACCTACCATCGATTTCTTTTTCAAGCCTTGGGACAATTCTCCTATGCACGACATAATCGACCACATTTTCCACCACATCTACTCATGATCTTCCACATCTTCTCGAAAGAGGATGGTTTTGGTTGTATGTCGTCACTTGCTCACAAGAGCCATGTATCCATGGTAATACTGTGACTGTCACCGTTACCGTGATGTAGCCCACAACCCTTGCATGGAGCGTCGTCCAACTTCTGTAGCACTTCGACCTTCGATGACAGCCGAACAGTGGTTCTTTCCACCTACAACCTCATTCGTACATCCACATCCTAAGACCTGGTCCTTAGGAACCAGCTCTCATCCGTACGTGCGTGCTTCCTCAAGCGAACACTTCATGGCTTTTCCCTCTCGAAATTCTGATATCTCGTCGTTACGTCAGCTTCTTGCAATCGTTCGGAACACATAAGACATAGTTGGGGCACGCGTACCCAAAAAGTCATCTCAACCTTCGGCAATGGCCGAGATTCTTTCATATCTCATCACATGAATGTAAACAAAGAACCAAAACTCAAATGGGAAATAGGCTTTCTTACCGTAAAACGCCCCTCGGGTGTACCATGCCAAGCATTCCGGAGGACAACCTGCTCGCACATAAGGTCGTAGGCACACAGAAGGTTCCCACCACAAGTGAATGGGTAGGCCTTATCATGCAACATTGCCTGCAAGGTAACCTGCCATCGTTGTTCTTCCGCTCGGCTAACCCTCGTCATTGCAAGGTTGGTGAGGTGCCATGAGCTCGTTGACCCTTTTGCGTTGCAAATTCCTTGAATTCTCTCCGTGAGATGAATTCACCACCATTGTCGCTCCTAAGAGCTCACCTCGCTCCCCGATTCTTTCCTCAACCGTTGCCTTGAACTCGTCGTAACTTTGAGTATGTCCTACTCTTCGCATGAAGAAGATCCAACACTTACAGAAAATCATCAACAAATATCACATAACATGCAAGCGATGTCGGCCACCGAGAAAGGTCCACACACGTTCGTGTGAATTCTTCCGGCGACTGCTGGCGCGACTATCCTTCTCGTGAAAGGTGGCTTTCTTACAACTTTTCTGCACAGCATACCCTTGCACTAACCGATCACAAGAAGAGTGCCTTTTAGGAAGCCTGTGAGAAATCTGCCGCAAGATCTTCAAAGCCCATGGTGAAGGTGGCTCAATCTCTCATAAGCACAACTCGCTCATCATCCCGACCACCACCTTTCCGCTGTCTGCCATTGTTGCACCATCTACCCGTAATTGATAAAGTTCTTAACTCGGAATCCCCATCCTCCGTGTCTCACCAACATGGTCACGCAGAGTTTTCCTCGCTAAAGACAACATCATATCCTTGTCTTCTAACATCGCCACAGATCAGATTCTTCTTCAATCCTCGGAACACAAGTATCACTTCATTCAATACGAAGGGTTTACGACTCCTCTCAAAGGAAATGGTAATTGACATCAATGTGACTGTGATTCACTATCATCGCCTATCTCGATGTGCACTCCAAGATCTTTTCTATCCGTATCAATAAACAAATCTTTATCTTTGTCATGTGAAAAGACGCACCACTATCAAGAAACCACATCGAACCCATCACACTTGAGACCACATGCGATCAATGGTAACCAACAACTGCGAGGCTATGTTCCAAATTGTAGCCTGTGTTAAATGCTTATTTTTCTTTCTTCGTCAGGACAATTTGTGGCATAATGTCCGTGTTGGTGACAAATAAAGCACTTCACCTTGGACATGTCTTGTTTCTTGCTCTTCGCACCTGGACAGAGGCGTTTTCTGCTTTCTTCCTTATTTTTGGCACAAACTGTGCTTACCTTTCATTACTTTTGATGAAGATCCACTGTACTCGCCTTATCTTCTTCACACAAGACCGACTGTGCCGTCCCATCTCGAAATTCTCCCGACTATTGACAGAGTCCCCGATAGAGGCCAACTCCTCGAAGCTCAGAGAGCCAAGCTCACCAAGTCTGTTATCATGTCACCCCCACACTTCTGTGCCTTCATCTCGCATTGATGAATCAGAGGTACTTAGCATATCAATGCCTTTCTCCATATTTATGTTTCTGAGTCTATCTCGAGCGCTAACTTCTTCTCGCCGCTTCTTGCTTTTGGAATAAATCATTGGAAAGTATTTCCACATCAAGAATGGAGATGTTTTTACCATGAAGTTACCGACACTATGTGATCCTTCGCATCTTTCCAATTTGCATCCTTCGGGACACTTTTCTATCTTCTTTTTTCCACGCGTCAAGTAGTAGCATCGCTACAAGTAGGTTGGAACTTTCTATATCTATGAACTCTCAACTCATTGTCATCCGAAGACTTTCTCCATCCTGCCCCTTCATGCGATATAATTCGAAATGTCAAGGACATACCTCAATCGGCAATCCGGTTGAAAGACATCTTCAATCACATCAAGAAAACATCATCATAAATTCTAATCTTCCACCACCAAAACTCAACTTCATTTAACAGCCATAATTGCTCCAGATCAATCTCATCATACCATGTAGAAATTTGAATAACCTATATGGCTGCTCACCGAGATTCTCCTTTATCACACATCAAGCTATTTTCCATGCATAATAAAAATCTTTTCTACCATTAATCATCACATGCGGAAATAAAATCAATTGCATGCATACATTAAAACCACAAACAATCACATATGAACACATATTTAATGGGAAAGCTAGCGCTTGAAAACCCCAACTATCTCGTATATTATATGCTTCTGATACTACAACAATCATAGTACAAAAAGCTCCTCACAAGCTCTCATGCACACTTTCAATTGCTAATACTGTCAAGCTAGATCTAGCAAAACACATGCTCCAATATTTCGCCACTTGATAGCCACTATATTGCGTAATCAATGCTATAGGATGGCTCATTAAATAACTTGAACCACCTCGGCTTGTATCACAAGTAACTTTCATGGGATTCTCCTATCAATGTAGTTGCAAATATGCAACAAGATAGTCGTCAAATCGATAGTTACTTGTTCTTCAATTTTATCTCTGCATCGGTTCTGCATCAAATCGCTCCACAATCAAGTTAATCGATGTATTCTTTAGTCGATTAATGAGTTTATAATTAGTGAATTAATTAATAATTAATTCACACCACTTCGACTAATTGTATCAATCAAATAAAACCAGACAAATAGTTTCAATATGTTTAGATTAGTTAAACTGAAATACAACTCATTAATCTTCAATCAACTCCACTAAACCTTCACATGAGTTCTAAATCAAGTATCCATGCAATAAAGCCCACTTAACCCTCAGGAATAGCATAATTTTTATGTCGCCCTCTCGTACATCTGCACTTAAATCAAGTAACGAAGAATAAGATAATTTTGTAGTCCAAATATTATTAAGAGCTAATAATATTTCAACATATCTATTTTTAGACTGGCACAATTAAAATAAAGATTTCGCTCAAAGATGTTCAAAAATAGAAGTCCATATATTTTTTCAACTCGATCAACCATCTACAAATAGCATCTGCAACTTCATAGAATATGATCCATATGTCTAAAAACAGACATAGTTCAAAAATAGACTATACTAAAATAATCGCGGCTCATTCTAGTGAAGTTACGATTTTTCATCTTGTTGCAATTCCAACACCCTGAAGGGCTTAAGTCAAAAATTCAGTTAAACAATGAAAGGTTGGTGAGAAAAGGAAGAGTAATCAAGCGAGATCATGTTTATTTTTACAAAGTCTTCAACTTATAGAGGCAGAGGAAAATTTATTATGTAAAAGCCAGAGAGGAAGAGATTGTGAATTAGAATAGAAAACAAATGGAGTAGATGGTAGTAGGTCTAAGAAGAGGCATAGGAGGAAATCAAAGATATTGTGTAGGGAAATGAACCAATAAGCACCCCAAAAGGAAGCGACCAACACTATACATGTATTAATATAGTATACAACTTCAAGCTCTACTACCAATAGGCTCCATCATCGACAGAAGAAAGGAAAAGGACGATATGCTCGAGAATCCAAGAATCGCCACCCATATTTGATGGGCTCATGAAGAGATATGAAGAGAAAACTTAACTACTAGGCATGGGTATAATTTTTCAAAGTTCGTAATACAGGAACATGAATGGAACATGGTTTCTTGAAGGGAAAGATGTACATATCGTGGGAGTGATCAAAGAATGTCGAGAGCGTCAAAAAGAATTAACTTAGAGTGAATTTGAGAAGCTCTCATAAATCAATATTTAAAACAATATATTATGACAACAAATTAAAAGAGTTTGTACGAACTTCAATATGACAAATGAATGACAATGGAATATGTTATCAAATCCTGGAATTAATTTAGGTATGTTCCATATCTCAAGGATGAGAGAAGGCCGTAAATCCAGTAGTGATTTATTAGTGGGGTTTCCACGAAATTTAGTGGACAATATTGAATTTATGGAACCTCATAAATTGAATAAAACCATTAAGAAATTGAAACATTTCATGAGCAAGAAAACACAACCTACAAATTGAAGTGACTAGAAACAACCCTGGGAGAAATACAGAATAAAAAAATAAATGTTTTACACACATTTTTTTAGAAAAGAGGACAATAAGAAACTAATTAGTACCAACTGGTCATAATAGGAAATTAACATTTCTACTAAAGGAACATTAAGTAGCCGTACCACAAAGTAATAATGGAAGAAAGAAAAAAAGAGAAATGGAAGTGTTAGAAGTGGTGTGGTTAAAATCACCGAAAGAGATCGCTTACATAAAAAAAGCAGTAATAAATATTTGTAATGCTCTCAGAAGCTAGCTCACTGTGATGTAGTTCAAATCTTTACATACATATGTATCATGGGTCACTCATTAGAAAACCACTGTATCCATCATTGAGATGGAAGGTAAATTGAAAAATCAATTTGTTTCCATTTTAATTAATTTTGGTTAGTAATTATAACTATGTTAGCCCAAAGCTCGTCAGAAGATGCAATCCTGCCATGAATTGCACATGCAGCCATGGTTGGTCCAACTAGCAATGGGAACAAAAGAAATATTAACCATTTGCAGAAATCATGTATTTGAACTTAGCGACATGTCTCGAAACACATTTAAATTTGTTTCATTAGGTATGCACAACATATTTTTGGGCAAGGATTGGTTTTATCGTACAGACCAAAGGGGATTTATATGAAAATAAATTGAATGTTCCAGATGACGTGGAAATAAATATTTTTTTTATATAATAGCAAAATCAGTTTTTATAAAGCTATTTTTGACAATGCGGGCTTACCGTAAAGTTGTGTGCAGTTAAGTTATATTTGTTTTTCGGGGACAAATTCTTTCAGCCACAAGAGAAATTTGTGAGGAGGAGAAAGAAGAAATCAAGTTGTTGAGGAAGTATTCTAGTTACATCGCGTATGAGGAGCGATTACTGTAGACATTGTGGTTTTCAACCCCACTTAAAATTATTTTTGTTGAATTGATGCTCGGAGTAGCACCAAACCCTACGTTGCTCATATGAATGAGAATGTCGTAGTTGGTTGAGTTGAAGCTACAAAATTGAAGGAAATGCTTGATAAATAATATATTCGTATACAAGTGTTTCATCTTGGGAGATCCAATATTAATTTTGAAGAAAAAAGGAGAAATACCCGATTTCCGTATTGATTATAGAAATTTAAACAAATTAGTCATCAAGAATTAGCATCCATTTCCATGAATAGATGACTTGTTTGATCAAACAGATTCATGGTGTTCTCCAAGATCAAATTGAGGTTTGCACTATCACGTTCGCATCAAGGAACAAGACATTCCATAAAAATTATTTTTGGACAATGTACAAACACTATGAATTTGTAGTGGTACCTTCTAAGCTCACTAATAGCTCCCGCTAGTTCATGTCTCAGAACAATGAGTTACGTCCTTACTAGGACAAAAAATTAATTTGTCTTTGTCAAGACATATTGGTGTACTCGAAGACCTAAGAAGAGCATGAAAAATAATTCATTAGCACTACTACAATTGTTGAGAGAGCACGAACTTTATAAATTTTAAAAATTGTGACTCTGTCCGAATCGCAGACATAATAATTATTTGTGGCGTATTGCTCCTCCAAGGAGGACATCATTTGAGCCAAGAGAAGGTTAATCATACAATGGAGTGAAAGCCCAAATAATTTGAATGGAGACCGTGTCATTTATTGATTGGTAGGTTACTACAGAGGTTCATAAATAACTTCTCCAAGATAGCCATTCAATCACATCCTTGCAAAGGAAAGGAAAGAGATTTGAATCAAAATTGAGCATGACACAAGTTTTGGAGCAAGCCAGTGCAATTAATGCAATCCTGTTGTGGATTATATATCCGCACATGATTTTTGGGTATGCATAGATGTTCCATGAAAGGCTCAAAGTGAGTCTTGATGTAGAAGGATGGGTAGTTTTTCAGTTCAAAATTGAATGAGCATGAGGCAATTACATGACCCATGACCCAGAGCTATCTTCCATCATTCAGCATTGAAAATGTGGAGTGAAATTACCTCTCATTGGAAGGAAATTTATACTTATGATATATCAGTAGTGTGCTCAAGTATTTGTTTAGTCAACCTAAGATGAACGTAAGACAAACTAGGTGAAGGCCACACTTAGCAAGTTTGACTTTGAGATCACTTATATTAAGGGTAAACATGGTAGGTTTTTTAAGTGCACTAGAGAAGGATTCATGAATCATGTGTCAACCATAAGCTATTTCAGAAGTGGACATAGTGGAAAGGATTAAAAATGGGCAACATGATGGTAAATATCAAAAAGTGAGGAAAAGTTGCAACAAGACAGCTGATGAGGAAGAGTATCATCTCACAAATGAAGGTCTAATTGGACTCAAGAATAGAATATATGTACTAAATAATGAATATTTGAAGAGGCTCATCATGAAAGAGATCCATTTCAAGCCAATTTGGGGCCATTTCGGGTACCAAAAGACCATCAAAGCCATTAAAAAGTCTTATTATTGAAAATTACAAAATAAGTGGTTGATTGTAGGTTAAACGCATAGAATTCTAGAAGAAAAATCTCAACAAACATAGAATGGTTTATTAAACTCATTCCCATTCGGGAATGAACAGAGGTATTACCTGCGAATCATCACGTGATTATCGCAGACCCCAGGCATTGACGCAATTATAGTGATTGAAGTTTAGAACTTGCTCCATATTCTCAGGTGGCTGTGTTTTCTCCACTAACTTAGTTATTGAGGCTTCGAAATTTTCATAAGGGAGATTATGAGGTTACATGAATTCCCAAGAACATCATCCTTATAGGAATTTTAACAAGTTCACTGAAGTTGCCTTGGAAGAACTATTGCAGTCTCAGGAAAGAGTTAACATTCAAGATAGTGTATCATCCAGAGAAGGATGGGAATATAGAGAGGATAAATAGAATCTCAAGGATATATTGAGGATGTGTATGTGATGCACTAGCCCAAGCAAGGGGAAGAGTATCTGACTTCAGAATCTACACACAACAATGGGTACTAAGAATATATGGAGGAGTTGTAAATACCCATCAAATGGAGTGATTTAGTAAAATGTGTATCCTGTTCTGGACGTGATATGCCTAACAAATGAGCAAATAAATTCAGATCATCAAGCAAAATTTGAAGGTGGCACATGACAAGCAAGACATTTTATGCATATCACTACAGGTTGCCGAAAGAGTTTCAATTTGGGAACATGTCTACTTAAGAGTTAAGCCCAAGAAATTTCTATAAAGGTTGTGATTGTCCAAGCAGTGAACCAAGGCATTGCTAGTTTTCCAAGATCATCAGCGATTGGACCACAATATAGGCCAGAATGACCTCCAAATGCTTAAATTCCATGATTTTTTCCATGCCTCTTTTCAAAATATATATGAAGGATTATATTTGTGATTTATTTGTTTATGCTAGAGGTGGAGCCGAGAGAGTCTGTCCGCAGCCACTATGCATTATGGACTAGAGAACTCATCACAAAGAATTGAGTAAAATAAAGAAAGTCAAAGTTCAATTGAGGCACTTTAGGGCCTGAAGGAACCACTTGGGAAATGGATGACTCAATGAGGGAAGCATGTCCTTTTTTTTCTTCCTGTTGAAGAAATGTAACTAATTGTAACATATATAAACATATACATATAAATATCCATGAAATAATATACATGATTTTATTTTCTTTGTTTTTTCTCTGTGTATGTATAGACAAATAAAACCAAGAGAAAATGTTGCCTCAAGAGGGAAGGGCTTGTAGATAGCTCCCGCCCATGTTTTTTATTCTTACACATATGCAAATATCATAAAAAAAAAGGTTGACCAGTGACAAAAATTCTAGAGGTTGTGATGTTGTTTACTAGGATGATGTAATTTTTATTAAGGTAGGAAAATCTTCAATTGTTAGACAAATTTGAAGGTTACAGAAATTTAACATTCTAGTGCTTTTTAAATTATTTAGCCACAAGAGAAAAGATGAGACCATCCTTTGGAATGTTGCACAAGGTGGAGGAAAATAATTATGAGTGGGTGGAATTCCAATCACAGGAAATGTATAGGCTACCCACTACAACCAATTAAAAATTCCATTTAACAAACTATAGTAGGTCGATAGGTGGAAAAATTATATTGCTGAAATAATTCCTAGTTGTGTTTGTCTGTTGCCTCCAAGGAAAAGAAAAATTAGTTTTAGTTGGGGGACAAGAGGGGGAGTTACAATTGTCATAGCATATACCTAGTAGGGAGGGGGCACCTAGGAGAACAGACCAACGTATGAACATCAACAAGTTATTTTTTGCAATCATTTTTCTCTCAAGTTAAAGGGTATGAGAGAAAATATTCTATGTTTGGAGTTTTCCCTCAATTCAAAGAGACCTAAGGTGGATATGGTATTTTCTCATAAATTCTCTCAAGGTCGAGGAGGAAACAACTCAAAATGTCTTGAAGAATTATAATGGTTCATGTAATGTTTCATTTTTGTTATGGAGTCCACATGGAATCACAACGCCTATATGAATTGGTTTATTACAACATAATTGGAAGGATAAGGCAGAATTCTAGTTCTTGGTTCAACTGTGGGCTATGTTTAAATTCATTAGCATTGGACCCCTGCATCATAGAATCGGATCATGGGCATGAGTGCAAACAATTATCTATTTTTAGGTGTAGATTCAATCAGACTCCATTTCATGTATTCACGGACAAGATTTTTTTCTCGCGTATTCGTCATCAACGAATATATGTTGGTATTTCTGATTTTAAATGGGGATAATTATTGGTGAAATATTTGTAATATGTTATTATATGTACGAACAATACGCGTTTGTTGTTGCAAATGTACATAAATAAAGCACAAAGTTAGCTGCAAGGGAAAACTCTAATTGTTGTTGTGATTGCATTTATCATGAGAGAAACTATTTCCGCTTATGCTTATATTTATTAAGGGAAACATATAGGAGCATATTTTTATTTTGCCTTAACTAGTGGTCTAACTATAAACAAATATTCTCCATATTTGATGGTGCCTTTTCCTCAAAATGTTTTGGCTTTTGTGATACCAGCAGAAGTTAAAAATTTGATTAGCCTGTGACAAAATTCTCATTATTCCAGAATCAGGTTGCGCGCACTCATGTTGTGAGTTTGTCATTCAACGTCTTGAAAAAATTTTATGCGTTCTTTGGCGGTTGTGGCATGGTGTTGCTCATACGGTTTAACATTCCTTAAAATAAACTACCAATGTTTTTGGAGGGGGGTTTTTCTTTAATAATGGTACATCGAATGAATCTTGATATCGTCAGAATCAATCAACGCACGCATTAGAATGGTGTATGAACACGTGTTTGAGGACACAAGTGCGTAACCTATTGGTTCACAGTGAACAAGTTTAGAACCAGAAGAACCCACATGTTAATAGCTTCATACCCACGCATGCGGTGACATTCTTGAATGAATACGCAGTGGCTCTGCTAAAAGTGTTAAGCCCTCGAAGCGGTTTTGAAATAAATCGACGTTATGCTCGCAAGTGCAATTTATGGACGATTAATATCATCGAGGATAACATTTATAATCATTCTTAATATGGTATAATGCATTTCTAACGGGTTACAGTTCGCATGGATGCATACTCACACAGAGGTGAAAAAACTATTACTCATCCCCACATGAGAAAATTTTGTATGGTGCAGTCGATCAAAACCTGCTGAGTGGAAGGGAACGAATGTTTTCAATACATGAAACCTATGACCAAGGTGTATGCCTTATTTAGAGAAAAATAACTATCCCAAGACCATGTCCAATAATGAAATTGTACAATGACACCCCAGCACATTGGACTTTGGAAACCAACCTTTGTGATTGACAAACAGGTTTTATGGTTCGCGCTAAAGAATCATGACATGTAGCGAGCGTAAAACTTAGTAGGAAATTCACAAAATAGAGACATCAATGGTAACACCCAATTCGCTAATTTGATAATATGTAGGGCCTCCGACTTACGACAAGGTGGAGATATGGTGACCATGGTGTAAGACGAAGTACCTAGACACCAGGTGTGAAGTTTGACTATATGGAGCCTAAAAATGGTATTCATCGATAAGAGTTTAACGTATTTAGTAGGATGGTTAAACTCGATGAGTTGGGTGTCATCTAACGAAACTGTCATAAAGACAAACGATGTGTGGTGATGGGACTTATAGACTCATTAAAATCACTATCTAATAAATAAATATAAATATATATATTTATATATTTATATCTATCTATATGTGTGTGTGTGTTTTATAATGCATTATCAACCTAATGATTCTCATGAAATCATGTGGGTATGGGTACAAAATAGCATATCACATAGTATGTACAGCTCTCTATAAGCTGTTGTAGTGCAAGAGGGTCACTAGCAGGTGGGGCCCCAGAGGGATAAACACTGCAATAATATTATCCTTCGAACGGGGAGAGAATGAACCTATCTACCTTTCGATCTCTCTGTTTAATGATAATCATCATAAAAGATAGGCACTATAAATGTACCAACATTGATTTTTTCAATCTTATAGTTCGGGAAATTCCGAGACGCAAAGACCAAAATGCCAAGAGAAAGCTCCCAACAACTCGCAAATGAAACTCAGTCTATTCAGCATTAACAAAACTCGCACTAAAAGAATGAGAAACACCAATCCAAACAATTAAAACTACAAATAAAAGCAATCTTTGTACTATCAATGCGAAAGGAAATTCTAAGTACGCAGAAAACATAAAGGAAATTAGAATCGAAACCAAGCAAGTTGTCGACACGACACCAAAAGAGTGGTAAATGTTGGAATAAATCAAAAGCACCACAACCATTCGCCCGCATTAACTTTCTTTCAATAATTCTTGTACTAATTTTTTGTGAAATTAATCTAAAAGCATTAGCAACATAAATTTTACCGTATAAACAAACTTATAAAGAAATTGACTTAATATGAATTCTGCTCCTTGTCCTCAAAAGTTAACCTTGTAACATTGTCAAGAAGCTTAATGGAAAATAAATATTATTGTTTTCTGAAGACAAGGTGAAGCCTATAAAATTCACTTAGTTTTTAGATAACATAAATTTATATAGGTGATTTTTGCTTTCCAATGATGTCGATTTCGTGCAAGAGTAGATCTGACACATGCGTTGATTCCTCAAGATCACAAAAGGTTAAAAGAAAAGTTTATCTTGTGATTTCAGTGGAGATCTTGAGGGATTCAATGTTATGAACAAATATTTAGGGTGCAATCACAATCCGTAATGTGGTAAATCAATTAATTTTCTGCTGGGTGAAGAAAATTAAATGACATCAATTTGAAAATGGAAAGAGAGTGCAAATAATTAAATCTTGCAACAGGAAATTCGCACACACAAGAATAACAATTTAAATGCTAATTAGCAAGAGATACAGCAGCTGTTATTTAGCCAGTCCGGTGGCCAACTCACCACCACACCGATTAACCCGGTTCACACAAATAGTTTAATCATTAGATGTAATAAACACAAATGATGTATATGCTAGAAAATGGCTTCAATAAATTTCGAAACTGCCTTCTTTATCACAGATAAACACTTCTAACTCAAAGACAAGAGAAGTGATCCATTGGTGATAAACGTAGAGGCTGTTATTGACAATTTTCCCTTCTCGTAGTTTTATCATATGACCGTCAAGCCTCCTGATCGATTTCAACCCCATATGTCTAATTTATTGACCACTTCAATTGTTTTATCATGAAAACTTACATAACCTGATTAAATTAGGCTTTATCACCCAATTAAAATATAGAATATTATTGGTTTTAACAATTTGTCGGAATAAGAATTAGTTTTGCAACTAAATATTGAAAGAGGAAATTGTGAATCAAGCCTTCTTTATTGAATGGTTGTTGAGGTGCTACTTGAATTAATTTATTTCTCCTCAGGTGAGTCGTGTCATAGGTTGGCATCAAAATTGATGCACATCTCTATTTTATTAGATCCATATTGACCTGCACTTTTCATCATAATTAATTGTTGCATTGAATAAATCAAATTTTTGAGCAATTAATCTGCACGATCACCATAATGACAATTTACATATTCATCGTTGTTGTCCTGGCATGGATGATGCCAGGTCAAAGTATTTGTAAATATATTTTTGTTTTCCGGTTTCACCGTTGAAGAGAAGTCACTTCTTCAAATGCACAACAAACGGGCGTTGATGCAGATGAATCAAAGCAACAGCGTAACGTCCTTCAAAGTTCGCTAAACTTCTCGACATACAAGTTACCCTAATTTCAACACACAATACCTCGCATTTTCATGACCATGAATCATTGTATTGTGGTAACTTCTACTAGAAATAATAAATTATATATTCCGAGCCGCTAATTTTATTGAAAGAATAATCCGTCATATAGTAAAACTTAAAGAAACAAGGTAATATTACTTGTTCGAAAGTATTACATAATGATTTGTATGATTTAAAGGATTTGTATGAAATGAGCAACATAACTTCACGTGTAGCAAGATGTCCATTCATCCATGTGAAGACTTTTGATAAGGAGGCTGGGCACACCATATGAAGACTAAGAGAATGAAAATAGGCCACATTTCAATCGAAGTCATAGAACCTTGACGGTCTCAAATACAGTATGAGAACTATCGCTAAAACCTCAACTGGCCAGTTAGAAGAGTTTCAGTCCTTCATATTTTGAGGCAAACATGCTTTAACTTGTTCGATTCCTAGAAATTCACTTTGGAGTAGCATAACATATATGTACACTTTTTCAGTGTAGGAACGTAAGTGTAGTCCAGTAACTTTATGCAAGAAACCAAGAAGGCGAAAGGGAGTTCACAGATGTGTGAAAGGTGTAAGTGCAAGTTCATGTATAAACATGATCGAATTCATGTTTAAACTCGTTAAACATACAAGCCTCAATTAATCTTTTATTAATGACATTTTAATCTTTGCGAAATAAGGAGTAACAAATACTTGCACAATAATCATCTAACCAATCGACAAGCATGAGAGAAAATGAATGAAAATAAGACAAAATCGAGGCCAAAATATCCCCCCCATGCTAACTATTCTACTTCATCATGCAAGGAAATCCAATACTACCCCTTGTAAAAAAACAAAATTAGAAACATTTGGTTTACTTAAAATTAATATGTTCTGAATTTTGCATGATCACATTTCCGCGCTAGTTAAAGCTGTTTCAAATGTGAGTGTTCGTTGGACTTCTTTATTTTCTTAGACTGATCTCAAGAAATCAAAATTAAAGCAATGTTAAAAAAACTAAATTGCAAGAATGGTGTTATTACTTGAATAAAATAAATAACTTTTTAAAATTTCAAGAGAATATTCGTAGGAACTCTGATTTAAGTTTCACTTTTAATATATTCACTATGTAAACCATAGTGTTAAAAGTAGACATAGAAATACTTTTCCTAGTGATGATTTTACCATTATCCATGTATATTTGATGCTTTCTGTCTCGGGCACAATGTAGCCACCGCACTAAGGGTCCCACGCCTACAAAATCATTCCAAAACATAGATCTTCAAGGCATAACATGTATGATTTTAAAGTCATTTACAAAGATATTAATAGTAGTCGAAAAGGAAAAACAGCCATACAAATCATAGTGTAAAATTAACTTTAATAATACGTATGGCCCTACTACTAGCAGGCGTTCATAGGCCTTGATGGTGGGTACTTTTAACCTCATTAAATGCTTTCTTGTCCCACCTGTCAGATACAAAGATTCAAGAGTAATTTAAGAACATTTATTTTTTCTTCTTTTATAAGTTAAGGTCATTGTCCTTGCTTGGTAACCATTCATTTGCTGTCGTTCATGAGAACCAAGAATGAACAATTGCTCGCGATGAGACCCATTGTCTTCCAAATTTTTCAATCAAACTATTACTCGGGTCAGGATCAGTGGTATGCTGGTTTCTCTCTAGGACCCATGATAACAATAGTCGGCTCACAATGAGAGACCACACTAATTAATTTGTTTATGTTTAAAAACCAGATTACATTAACCTAGATATATGAATAGGTGGTGAAGAAAACCTACTCCTTACATAGGACATGTGAAAAGTTTTTATCATTATTTTCATCGTTGGTCATGCTACCTTGTCATATTAAAAACACTTTATAATGACCAAAATATTTCTTGAGTTGATCATGTCGTGTCTTTGTAGAAAGCCGATTAGATTTCTTTATGTGCATGGTTCACTATTGGAGTGTTTTCATCAATCCCTTCAAAAGAGACTTAAAAAATATGCTCGAACAATATTAAAAATAGAGAAACGTTTACATGTAACTCATAAAATATCTCATCGACACGTTAATCCATAATCAAAGTTACTCTTTAAAATGGTTAGAAAATATGTAAAGTTCTTCGATCAGTCTTGCCTACTTGTGAGTGCATGATAACAGAAATTTAAAAGTTGTGCTTTTTAAGAAATTAATAAGTTCAAGAGTGTTGTTATAAATCTTTATTCATTATTCTCGTATTATCTCACCCTTATTTTAAAGAAATAACATTTCATTGCTATGTAGGCATACTTCAATGAAGCCACAAAGCAATAAAACGATGATTATATCATACCTTGCCCAGAACATCAAGACACACTAAAGCATGAGAAACTTAGTTGCTTCACTTGATATGGTACCAGGAGGCTTCGAATAATGAGGAACAAGGCGTGTTTTGATGACCGTTTGAAACCGTGATTCAATATAACCATATTTATGATTCCTCTCAATTCAATGTAAGTCTTCCACAGTTTCTGATAGTCACTTTCCTGGGAGGCACAAAGGATCCAGTGAAAGAAAACGATAAATCCTCATGTTCAAAGCTCAAATATTTGATTTTTAGACTGACAAGAAAGGTTGGGAGAGGGTTTCAGGGTTTTAAGCTCAATAAAATCTTCGCAACAAGTTCCAATGAAAGATTGCTCCTTCCGGTGGTCTTTAACTAAATCTTCCCGCATTTAATGCTTCCGTAGTAATGGGGAAGTTTCCAACCATTCCCTCCAAACATGAAGATGTAGCATTTTGTTCAATAGGAGTCAATGGAAGAATAGCTGAAAACTCGTTGTGCAAACCCGATGGTTTAGATTAATGTTTATAAGATGGTTTTGAGCAGGGTTTTGGTTAAGGCTTGACCATGATTTGCAGATATGAATTAGGTTAGGATTTGGACTAGGGATAGGTCTAGGTTTTAAATTATAGAACAAGGTTAGGTAGTAGATTAGGTATGGACTAGGTTAGGGTATGGATTAGGTTTGAATGAGAGCTAGGATATGGGTAATGATAAGAAGTAGGTAAGTATTAGGATAATGGGTAGGGTATGATTAAACAACTAGACTAGGTATATCATGATTAAATGAGACTTAGGTATGGTGATGATAAGAAGTAGGTAAGCGATTAGGATAGGGTTATAGGGGGATACAATAAGGTATACATGTATATGCATTAGCAACTATGGAGAGGATAAATTAATGGCATTGAAATAAATTGTGGTTATTTTTTGTGTTTTACATAGATTGATTTTTCATTGATACTTCCTCAGAGATCAGGATCCAAAATGATTCTTATGTTATGAGATATTCATTTGTATGTAGTATGGGCCAAGGATATGGTCAAAGGCGAAGTAGGATACTTAATTGGAGGAGGATTAAATTTTTCCATGAAATCGGCAGGATTATAAACATGTTGGGAAACCCATTGAGAAAATAAGAATTATTCCAAGTATCAAATGATAATGGGTTTTATAACACCGTAATCAATTTGATTCTTACTTGATTCTCTAAGTGTCTCCAATAATCTTGGTAGTGACAGTCGTTTTGTTGGATGATCCTCTTCACAAATTTTGCAAATCTTTTCGTGCTACTAAGTGGACACTTACGAGGTTTTTTCACAATGATGAAATATCCATGTGGTGGTTCTTCATCCTTCTACTCAAAATAACTTCCAATCCTGAACAAAATATTTAATAACATCATTTTACGTTCAATAAAAATGTTAAATTACAGTAATTTGTACACCTCATTGGATGAGTTGTATGTCTTTGTAGCATAAGAACTCCTCATTGAATGATTCTCAAAATACCATTTTTGTTTTTAACAAGCCCACAAGTATATTTACATAGCACATGAATAGCGGTATATATGTGGGTAGGGTGGTGGTTCTTAAACATTAAATAAAATGAGAAACCTTAAAGAAACTATACAGAAAGAAATAAATTCAAGAACATAAATTGCAAGAGAAACCAAGGGAAAATTTAAAAAATGGCGATCATCAAGGTCAACCTCTTTAAGACCTCTCAACATCGAAAGCAAATGTTGGTGCAGATAGGACTATAAATGCACTAACATTAATTTGGCAACTGACAGTTCGTTAACTTTGACATGCAACACTAGAAATGCCGTAGAAATCCCCCAACAACTCGTAAATGAAATTTGTGGTTTGTCTTGCGCATTAATGAAATTGCACTAAAAGAGAATTCAAGAAACACCAATCCAAACAATAAATTACAAGGGAAATAAAATTGTACTATCAATGCGAAAGGAAATTCCCATACGAGAAACACAAAGGAAATTTAACTAGAAAACCAGAAAGACACACACCAAAAGACCTAGGAATGTTGGAATAAACTCAAATAAATTGTAAGATTCTTCCCATACCAAATTTTTCGCATTAATCGCTAATGTTCTGTGAAATTAATCAGCATTATAACATAAATTTATCAGATAAACAAACTTATAAAGAAATTGATCAATATTAACTTTCACTTTCCTCGTCCTCAAAATTTAACCTTGGTAACATTATCAAAAAAGCTTAATGAAAATAAATATTATTGTATTCAACATAAATAGTTTCCATAAAAATCATAACTTTTTAGATAACAAAAATTATAGGTGATTGTTGCTTCCTTAACATGCATTATGTTTTTGCAAGAGTAGATTCACATACAAGTGCTTGATTCCTCAAGATCATAAAAAGGTTGCAACAAAAATCGATCTGTGATTTTCAAGAAATGATGGGATGGGTTATCATTTAAGAAATATTTAGGTGGTGCTACTAATCAGAATGTAAAATCAATTAGTTCTTCGTTGCAAGCAAATTAAATGACATCATCAAAAATGGAAAGAGAATAAAATAAGTAAATCTTGCACAGAAATTTGTATGCACAAGAACAATAATTTAAATGCTAATTAGCAAGAGATACAGAGTATACGAGTTGGTCTCATGTACCAACCCAACCACCACACCGACACACCTAGTTCACATAGTAGTCAGACCATTAGATGCAATAAATAAATAGACAGAGTATGTCGGAATGGCTTCAATTGATTTCGGTGCCGTCTTACATCAAGTAGACAAACACTTCAACTCTAGCAAGACAAGAGCGATCCACCCGTGATAAATGCAGTGCTACATAGGGTCAACCTTCCCTTCGGCGCTTCCTCTCGTGCACTGCCTTCCTCGTTCCTCGATCGTATTTCCAACCCCGTTCATTCAATTGATTGGACTACCTAACTTTTTGATCACGCATAACCAGTATATGACTGATTTACAAATTGGGGCCGCAATGAAATTAAAATATAGAAGATTATTGGTTTTAAGAATTATTTTTGTAACTAAATATTGAAAGAGGAACGCACCTGCAGAACGTTCCTCTTTTCCTATAGTGGTTGTTGAGGTGTGATTTACCATCTGATTTAATTATGGTGAGTTGCTCACAAAGTTGGCACGTAGATTCTATGTATATTCTTCCAACCGTATCTATATCGACATGGACTTCTTCTTTCATCATAACCATATCATCATATCGACTTCGCCTACAATCGAACTTTTGTTAAATGAATCTAGACCACCGACCATAACGACGATTTCCATATTCATCGTTGTGTCCCATGTGATGACGTTGTAACAAAGTCTTTAAAATATATATATATATATATATATATATATATATATATATATATATATATATTTTAATTTATTTATTTTTTTATTTTTTTTCTCGATTTCCACCTTGCTGAAGAGAAGTCACTTTTCAAATGCACAAACAAACATAAAGGATTGCAGATGAAATCTGGCATAAAGCACATGATGTTCCCAAAGTTCCACATCTTCTCATACATATGTCACTCAATTAATAACACAATAATGTAGCATTTCCATGACCATTGTAACCATCATATTGTGGTAACTTCTCAATAAATAATAAATAATATATTCCATGATGCCAATTTTATTTATAATTACCCTTGTATAGTAAATTAAATCAACAAGGTAATATTACTTGTTAGAAAAAGAATCACATAATTATTTGTATGTAGCGAAATTAATATCGTTAAATTTTCCTCCGCTATTACCTTTCAATCGTTGAGATGACTCGTACGTTTGGTTTGTTTCCAACTTTTCCAATCGATCAACGAGGGACTTGAAATGAGTATCATAACTTTGTACAGGCAGACCGTTCATTCATCCACCACATTTTCATGACTCGATGTCACAGCCTGCTATGGTGTGGAATATTTTACGCAGAATGAATAGACCATTTTCCCAACCTGTCATGTGAACCTCGACTTGTTCCACCTGTGTTGCGTAGAAATATTACCAAACACCCTTCCATCATGAGTTAGGAAGAGTTTTAGTCTTTCTGTCAGAGGCAAACATGGTTTAACTTGTTTGATTCCGGAAATCACATTGGAGTAGTATAACATAAATGTAACACTTTCTAGTGCAAAAACGTAAGTGTAGTCCAATCAAGTAAGCAACCACGAAGAAAAGGTGAATATGTTGGGTATGGTGCAAGGTAAGTGTAGGTTCAAAGGCACATAAAACATGGTTGAACTAATGTTTAAACTCTAACATACAAACCCCTCAAATAATATTTCAATAATACATTTAATCTTGTTAAACAAGCGAAGCAATAAATACTTGCACAATAATAATTTATACTATCGAACATAGAGAAAATGAATGAAAATAAGACAAAATCGAGGCCCAAATCATTGATCATAAATGGGTACGATGAATGAATATGAAATTTTAGACACAAATATATATGAATTTACAATGGTGTGGGGAGAGATTCCAAAGAATAAACAAGGTGAGTTGAAGCACGTCATGCCACCTGACCGAAGCCAGAGGTGGTGAACAAATACACCACCCATACGTAGCCACAGCCCGTGGCAAGCGGTTACCATTCAGCTTATTTACAAGGGCGAGCTCACGTTTCGTGGTTACGAGATAGTTTTCAAACAAGCACCCTTATTATTTTCGCCTGCAACTTGTCCATTTTCGCCCTGGGTTGTTGTGGCAGTGCTGTTTTGCGTTCAGACCAATTTTTCCTTCACAGTGCAGTTTCGCGGGTTATTAATATTATCGCCACGTTCCATGTTGCAGTGCTGTTTGCGCAGGTATTCTGCCATTTGTTGTTTGTAGTCTTCGTATGGCATCTTCTCATATTCATTCCCGGCTTGTCCTCGGTGCAATATAGCTCTTGCTCGCTAAGCATCATGGTAGTTTAGTGCCTTAATTTTTTTTTCGGTAAATGTTGGATTTTTATCATTTTTTTTACCTTGTGCTTGTTCTCAGCATGAATCTCCACCATATTTTTTGCCTCAGTGATTTTTTCATTGTTTGTAGGTCAATGTGCTCAATGCAATTGTTTTTTACGAGCATTTGTGTTTCTTGTGGTGCACTGTGGTTTTTGGACATATGGGTTCCAAAGTATGTGTCATCATGAGGAAGCCGAGGAGACCTCGTAAAGGAGGAAGTGAGAGATTCGAAGGTAGATTCGTCTCTGGCTTTAGCTTCCGTACGTGTTTTTATTACTTCATTTTGAAGGATTAATATTTATCCTGCTGAGCTAGTTGCCTACGGCTAAATGACCAAATTATGTTTTAAAATTGACTGTTTTGTTTTTGTAGTTTTGCTTGTTAGCTTGTTTTCTTGGTTCGTTCTTTGGGCTTTTTGTTTTGTTAGCTTGTTTGTTGCAGGTTATTCTGCGAAATTCGGCCACAATTGTTAATTTTAGGTTGTTTTATTTTGTGTTAAATGTTAATTAATTGCTTGTCTCGCAATTGGCGTACATTTGCTGTGGTTTTTTATAGGCTATCGGTTATTCGTGTAAATTTTGCATTTTTAATCGAAGCGTCATCTTATTTGTGTTAAATTTTACTTTTTAACTGAAGGCTGGAAATTACCGACGATAGGCCGTATATGGGTTTTATTTAACATACCGTAAATTGCGGTCAATAATTGTTAATCAGTTTTTCTTATTTTTCAGTTAAATGTTAATTGTTAATTGAAGGTCGAAATTATGATTTATACGGGTTTTATAGGTTTTATTTGGTTATTCTATGTAAATTCTGGCCATAATTACACTGAAGGTCGAAATTTTGTGGGGGAAATAGGTTGGGAGAACAATCTACGTTGTTTGTGGGGGAAATAGATTGGGGAAAATTGCAAAATTTTTTATTGTGTTTTCCAGGTTGTTTGAATTTCATTAGGTAAATTTGAATCACCATTCCACAGAAATTGAAATTTTGAAGCATTTTAGGTGTGTTTCTTGTGTGTAATATCTGCATGTTTAAACAGATGACTTAATGGATTTTTGTCCTTTGTCGAGCTTATCATTCGTGTTTTAAATAATTTTCTAACTGATGGGTTTTAGTAACCATGTTTTTCATCAATGGGTTTTTGTGTATTTTTTTGGGGTTTTTATCCGATGGTTGTTTAGTTTTGAACAATCATTTCTACATATTTATGGCATTGCATTTATGTAAACCGTATTAATGAATTTGATAAACAAGATGTGGAGATTTTGATTGCTTATGGGTCAATTTTTATGTAGAGTTGTGCATAAGTATGTAATGTGACATAATCCTTTGTAGATGAAGTGAAATTAGTTTTTTTAAATGTCTTATATTAGCTAGATTGAAGTTAATTAATTTGATAAAATATGGAAGATTTTTGATTTATTATGGGTCGTTTTATGTAGACATGCACATGCATGTAATGGCCGAATGCGTTGTATATGCAATGAACCAGTTTTTTCCAATGCATTATATTAGGTTGGGGATTGAAGTACTTAATTTGATAATGGCTATGATTATCATTTTATATAATAAATTTTTATGTAGAGTTGTGTACATGTATGTACGGTTTAATTTTGTAGATGTAGTGAACCGGTTTTTTTTTTCAATGCCTTATATCGCCTTGGGGATTGAAGTTAATAACTTAGATAACAAGATGTATACTTTGATTGCTTATGGGTAAAATTTTTATGCAGAGTTGTGAACATGTGCGAAGGCTTAATTCTTGTAGATGCAGTTAAACCGTTTTTTTCAATTTCTTATATCAAATTGGGGGATTAGAGCCAGATGCGACCATTTACATAGAACAAGATTTTATTATTTTCATTTGTTGATTGGGAACCTATTTTACAATTTCAATGTCTTAGATTAGGCTTGGTGATTGAAGTTGTTTGGATGAGAACCATGTAGACAGACCCAATCATTACTTACTTGTTTATCAGAACTTATTTCGACAATCTTACCACATCCACCGAATTCTCCGTTGATGACATGGTTGGGAGAATACTCGTAGGTATCCTTGATTAGATAGTCTCACAAATGGAATTTAAATCCATAATTATGATGGGTCAATGTAACGGTTGTATAGTTGTTATTTCTATTGCAACCTTCAAGTGATTTAGCATACCAAGTTCATCGATGCATACTTTAAATCCTCATTTTCCAAATAAAGATGTTCTGTTTTTATTTTCAAATTTTTATGTAGACTTGTGTGTCACGTTGTAGAGTTGTGCACATGTGAAATATGTTTTTTTAATTTCTTATATCGCTAGTTTGAAGTTGTTGGGATGGGGACTATGTACACAGACCAATATTTTAATGTGTTCATTTGTTGATTGGGAACCTATTTTACAATTTCAATGTCTTAGATTATCTTGGGATTGAAATTGCTGGGATGGGGACCATGTAGATAGACCAAGATATCATTGTTTTCACTTGTTGATTGGGAACTTATTTCAAAATCCCTATTGCACATCCACTTAAATTATGAAGTGATGACATGGATACTAACAGAGGTCTCCTTAATTAGAGGCCCTAGAAATGGAATTTAAAGTCATCTTTATGATGCGTTTAAGGAATGATGTAGATTTTGTTTCATTGCAACCTTTCGTTGATCGAGTATACCAAGTTCATATATGTATACATTAAATCCTCTTTTATTTTCCAACAATATGTTCTTATTTTATTCCTCAAATTGCACTTTTCCAATACGTTTGACATTCCTTTTCTACCCTAATGTTCAATGCCAACACTTAGAGTTTATATGTAATAAGCACTAAGGGAGATTCAATCCATAATACCAATTGTCTTCTAACAGTACCTTTATTATAGTAGAGTGATTTTTTCTTCAAGTTTTTTCCTGTGAAATGTCATCGGGAATGAACTAATATATTCATGGCTCATTAGCAGAAGACACCCTTCATCTATATTACTCTTGAAAGAGAAGTTTAAGTAATAATATAATCTTATTTGGTTTTAATGGCCATTGATGATTGGGATTGGGCTTTAAAGTGAGCAAGTAGAAATGTGCTATTGTCACATTTATTAACTCCTAAGAACATAAGATACATATTTTGTAGCAATTAGAAATTGTTTGATACATACTAATTTAAAATATGATATATTGACTATGGTGTACAGGATATTTAAATAAGAAATTATAACTTCGTAGATTACCATGGTGGTTGTTACAGTCCATATTGGTACCATGTTTTGAAGTAAGGACATGAAAATTTATGTTTCGTAAATTTGTTAACTCCCATGAATATAATATATTTTTATAGTAATTAGAAATTGTTTGACACATACTTTGACTGAGAACCCAAAAGGATGCTTCTCAACATCCATGGATGTTATATTAGAAAACCTTTTTGCATCCCGCTAAAATAGCATTAAAGTTGTATAAAATTAATTCATGCTACCCCTATGCTCGATGGTTTTACTTCGTATCGTTCAAAACTTTTGAGTGATCCACTTAATTTCAAGTATGGTGGCATTATCCAAGATTGGTTAATTAGGATGTGCTTTTAACTTTTTCATATGCTTGAACTAATTTTCCTTGTAGCCATGGGAGGACCTAGTATCCCAAGAGTCCACTTAGGTTATTAACCCCAACACCTATGTAAATACATAAACATGCTAGGGATTTGAACATGCATCGGTAGGGGTACAAGAGGTGGGCCGCCCAACTCAGTCACGCAAAGGTGGAACTTGGATGTTAATAAGGCCCTCGTATTATGGTGTGTGCCCGCAATGTGTCTAGCGAACAGCAACCAACTTATTTGCTCTTCAAACCAGTCATAGACCATGGCCTCACTACTTGTCACCCTCCTCCTTTTTCCAACTTCATGGAACCTTTTCTGCTCTCTCTTCTCGCTTTCCTTTCAATTTATTTTCACATGTTCCTTATATTCTCGTTTTTTTTCTTTCAAATTTCATTTTTCTCGAGCTTATGTTGATGAAATCCTTGGCAAATCTCTTTTCATTGGATAACTCATTATTTCACTTTTTAGATTAATGAATTTAATTCTTTTACATTCAAACTTAAATACTTAATCTACATATATTGTTTTACGTATGTTTTGAACTCCTCCTACAATCTAAGATAATTTGATGTTGATTTCCTTAATGAGGTCAAGCCACTTTCATCGGTAGCTTTAGGAATGCACTAAGTATTCTCTACTTTGTTTTCTCATGTTCTTAGACCCAACACTTGGCTTTCAACATCCGAGACAAATTATTGGCCCCCATTTTTGTCTTCTTTAGGTGCTTCTATGTTGAATAGTCTCATCTTCTAGTGATCCATTTTCCACAAAATAATGAACAAGTTTGGTGTTCAACTCTAATGGTTGTATGGGTACGTCCATGATTTCCTCTATTGGTGGTAGTATACATTTGTTTCAAAGGGGCCCATTTCATGGCCTCTACAAACCATGATGGTGCACCTCATTTCTGGCTGCATGCTCAATTTTCACTGCTTAATTTCATTTCCATTCCTTTATCAATTTCATCACATGGAATATCACATGCATAATTGGAAGGTCGTGTTCAAAGGTGATGTCTTCAATGATATTGATAGCCAGTCTATGACCTGGAATCGTGTCTCTTTCATCGACATGTTAATCATCATCACCCAGCAGTAGAACAACCTTCGTAAATGGACATCATGTTGTCCAAGAACAGCCACATCTTCTTGGGCACCGACATGGTCTTGTAAGGTTCTCTCGATTCTTAACCTTCCACTTAAAATTCTTGGCCACAATCAATATCAAGTACAGCATCATCAACATATATTGGCATACCACCTCCTAAATCCAACATTGATATTATAAGGTGTGAGAGCCTTTAAATGTTTTACTTAAAGCCCGCCTAGTTTAAACCTCTTTACTTCAATTACTTCTTTGCCATCCATAAAGCCTGCTGACCTGGGAAGTCAGTTCTTGAAAGACTAAACATACCATATCAAGGTGCTACAATATGTGAGGTAAGGAGTCGAAATGTTAATAGGTCAATGCCCAAGTTATTGCCCTCCCCATTGTCTACACAACCATGGCTTCCATGCAACATTCCAAATAGTGCAAGTGTTTGTTTTAGCAAGACACCACCTGAAGGCTGTACAACAAAGTGGAAAATCCAATTTAGGAATAGTTCCTTTCCATCCATGCACAGGGATGTGCAACCATGCATGTTCTAGTTCACAATTATGGTATACTTCTTAGATGTGTTTTGCTCTTAAATAGATAAAATTCAGTATTGATGAACCAATTGCATTGAAACAACAAAGAATTGTGATCCACTCCCCATCTTAGTAACATTCAGGTACACTTACTCTCTTGGCAATTACTCCTCGTATAACACAATTTCTTCCTACATGTAATCTTGTTTCATCACGCTTCCATATCTACTTTGGGGTATATGAGTGTTGCTCATATGCAAAAAGAAAGAGTGTTATATAACTTAAAACAATTACAGGAATAGATTTAAAGTTCTATTCTATCACATGCCTCTTGTTGTACGAATATTGTTGGTGTAGATGTTTCTTTTTAAACCCACTCCACCATGATTTACATTGTAAAAACAATTCAACGGGTTGCATTTCTTGACATATTTGAGCTAATGTGATTTAAGTTGTATGTTTAACCCATGTCCTAATCAGACATCTCCTTACACCACCTTGACCACCTTGTCCTCCTCTCTTCACTACAATCGTAATAGGCCCACTACACTTTTTATTAGTCAACCCATTTATCCAATAATGGCGTTATAAAAATAATACCATGTTGTTTTTCACATGCATGGATTTTTGATTTCTTTAACTCAATTTCATCAATTGTGCTAGCATGTCTTGCTTTGTCCAACCTTGATGGCACTAATTTTATTTTCTGAACTTGGCACCTTTTCACTATGGTTGAAGGTGGCCATGTGGTTGATGGTGGGTCGACGATCTACTACCACATATTCCTTTTCAATGACATTGTCAGGATCATTGGGATCATTCACATCACCCCCTCGTCCTCAATCGTTGAACCACTCGCATCCCCCCCTCGGGTTCTCCTTGCCTCCTTCATTTTCTTCTTGTCTCATCCGCAATAGAAAATCTTGGCAGTATACAAAACAACGCATATTTACTACTAAATTATGATTTACAAAGAAATGTTGATTTTTCTTTAGTTCAACAATCATTCATGAACTTGAATTCATATTTACATAACTTTGAAAATAAGTACAAAATTAATATTAATATGTAAAAATAAATATTTGAGTACAACATGAGTAAGAAATTTTATAAGTATTACAACACACCTCATGCCGCCTAAATCAGATGATAAAGGAATTTTAATATCATCATGAGAAAGATACATATCATCATTATCTCAACAATGATGGAATCTTTCTATTTTTTTTGTGAACTTCATATTTGTGTAGGCAACTTGGTATTTAATCAACATAGGTTCGTTGCATCTGAGTATATTAAAGGTCATATGATTTATCTAATGCTAAAACCAAACTTAACATATTCAATGAGGAATTTTAATACAGACCGTAGTTGAACATAAATCGATTAATCAATAGTTGAATTTGGATAACATTACTTTAATTATTGAATGATATGATGATTAAATTATGTATGACTTCTAATATCAATGTGAGAGATATAATACTTATTGATCGTTAACATGGCATATTTTGTTTTTTGTTGTGAAACTTGCATTTGTGTAGCTAAATTTGTGAATTTTTTATTTTCGAATAAAGAAACTTTTTTGTTGGAAATCCGTAGTGGACTAACAAAAACATAGGACAAAAATTTCCTCATAACCTTATAGACTAGTTTTATTTTCAATGGGAAACTTGATATTTGAATTGTGTAATAGAAAAGGTAACCTTCAGCCTGATTTGTGATTGGAATTTGACAAGTGCGAGGTTCAAATATGTTGAAGCCTTGATTTACTCTCGCTAAACAAATTAGATGTTGATTTCGTGTTGTAAATGGATAGGAAAGAGTGTTTGCATGAAATTTGTTTTATTCATGGTAGTTCAACCCTATTTATACTTTCTAGCATAGTTTTAGAGAGTTCAGGAAGAGAAGGATCCATGTGTGGTTGTGGGAATAATGGAAAATTGCAAGTGAATCACATTAGTATTTTTATGAGGTTTATACCTTCCTGGAAGTGAAAAATCTTGGTTTATATTCTAATGGTGGAGAGCCTATAGAAAGTATAAACATAAACCTGGGAAAACTAAACTGAATTGTGTAAGAGAAACAAAATTTATCCCATTTTTTTTATTGGAATTGATATGTGACAAGTTAAATTATGTTGAAAGTTTGATTTACTCGTTAAAAAATAAACGTTAGAAGTTGACTTATTGTGTTGTAAATGGACTTCTAAGAGTGTTTGTGTGAGCTTTGTTTATTCATGGCTCCAACCCCTATTTTATACTTGCCGACATAGTTTTAGAGTTTTAAAGAGAGGTTGACATGTGTTTGGCTATTGTAACAATGAAAATTAAAGGCACTTCTCTTACAAGTCTTGTTTTGAGCCTTATACCTTCTGAAAGTGACAAAGGTCGACTTATCTTCAACTATGAGCCTAGAAAGTATAAATATAAACCTTAAATCACTCTACACTTCAGAAAATGTGTTACCGTATCTTCGAAGTTAATTAAAGTTTTCACTCGATCCTTGACATCAAGCCACGAGTAGCTTGTACAGATAGATATTTTAAACATAAATACTTGCTTGAACATCCATGCCGAGAAGTGTCTATTAGGATGGAAGGTTTATATAAGTCATCGAAGTCTTACTCTTTTATTTTACTTTAGAAGAGTTTCAGGTTTGAGATCCTAAAGTGACATAGTTAGATCAAGGTGAGATCCATGACTTTACATGTTTTTAGCGAAAGTCTTTAGCTCGGTTAACCCTTCTAACTGAGTTTTTTACATTAAGTTTAGTATGTGTCCTTGATTTGTATGGTTGCTCTGATAAGGCTTATGGATACTAAAATTTATGTTATCCGTTTACTAGCTTTATCTATTTACTAAAACTCGCCTTACTAGCTACATATTCTGTTCACTCATATAATATTAGTTAAGAATGTGGTGTATGTTTGTAACCAACCTAAAATGAATGTTACCAAACAATATTTAATTATGAGTTAAAGTGTTGATGATTGATGGGTGTAGTGTGACAATGTAGTGTTTATTGTTATCATACTAATTAGCTATTTTATTCCTCCACTAAAATTTTCTTAGAAACAGGCCTTGCTTAGAACAGTTCCAGAAATAAGCTAAATGTTTTAAACTGGAGCACCACCTATAGGACGATAATTTGTGTCCACATCTATTCTCATCTATCTCAGGGAATTAAGATCTATGTCTACGCTATCAACACTTCAACTTTTGTAATAAAAGATTTATACCTTTCTTTGTATACTTGTGGGATTTACTTGATTGGATTTTTCTAGTCTATGAGGATGGGCTTCATAGGAAACTTTAGAAAGGAGTGGCACCTAATTACAGAGAGGTTTCAAACGAAGATCATTGAATAAGTACATAAGCACATACAAGTGATAAATAGACACAGACATTGGTATCATTATTCAATTAAAAATGGCTTTTCTGCTTATCCTTCAAGCTTATCACTAAAATAATGATAGTAATGCTTAATAACATTATTCAACAAAAACTCAGATAGCCTCAGTAATTGATGAAGAAAATAATGTAATATCGTTTCACACACTGTTGTATGTCTCCAAAAACCGATGAATATAATGAATATAACATCATTCTAACACTTTGAATATATGTCTACAAAATGCATGTAACATTGTTTGGAACACTTTGATTAAGAGTCAGAAATGAATGGAAGACCGCTTGAACACTTTAATCGTATGTCTACAAAATGAATGTAATGTTGTCTCAACACTTTGATTGTATGTTCACAGTAACGAATGTAATAATATCCTAGCATTTTGATTGTATGTGAACACCGATTGTATCGTATCAATTGATGAAAGAATGAATATCAAATGAAAAGAAGGTGGTTGATGTTTTAGTTTTATGATCTAGAATTTAATAACTAGGAATACGCTACATGGATTTCTATAATAAAATTCAAATGTGTGTTATGGATTGATTTGTACATGATCCAATGGATGATAATATTTCATGGTTGATCTCAGGCTTCCTTGTGGTTTAATTCTCAGAATTGAAAGGGTTTTTGTGTTTAATACTTGAATTGAAATGGTTAGTGTCATTTATTTCATCCTCCTCTAACTAATGCTCCATTGAACGGTGTCGTTTATTTTCCAAATGTGGTTGAATGGTTAAACACACATACGTAGAGGCATACACATTTCACCTATTCTTGTGCAGGGCATTACCTAGAAATGTGATGTGTTTCTCCAATGCAAACCGGGAGACCTGCTCGATGATATGTACTTATACAGAAACAATGTAACAAGCTCTTGTAGTGTATAATCAAACCTTAATTGGTATCCGGAGTTGGAGGTGCGAGACAACAAATGTCAAAATTGGCGATGTTAAGGCTTGTGTTTGATAATTGTTGGTCTAACGTGATTCCACCATTTTTGGACATATTTATATGAATTATATAACTTACAGCAAATTATTTATGTGCATATTTTTGAGATTTTATGATGTTTTATTGATGGATGCAGAATTGTGATAACTATATCGCCTTGCACAACAACAGAAGCTTCTCCTCACATAGATATATATGTTGCTATTAATAAAATGTATGTGCAATGATTGTGTTAATGTCATTGATCAAGAACAATCATGGGGAATGTCACAACTTTTTCAGAAGTGTAACAAAATATATTACATCTCTACCTCACACATATATATATATATATATATATATATATATATATATATATATATATATGAACTCCATTGCGTAATATCTATTCCAAATTTATTCTACTTCAGAGGTGACTATATATGGAATTTAACAGACTGTGGTCTGTGCTGGTATTTGCGCTCATGTATACAAGAATATAGCAAGGAATGTACATGCAAACTGCAATGCACTCAAGCCTATAAATCATACCCACCATGACTCAACCAACCAAGACTTATGTCATATGTCGACAAGTAATAATAAGGTCTTGACGTACCTAGAATCTCTTTGGCCGATACCCTTCATGTCTCATCGTGTTCGATACCAAAATCTCAACTACTAGAAAGAGTGTTACATTTGCAAGAAATTTATATTGGGAGACATCAATTAGTGAGCCATGAGTGATTGTAAAAGCTGCTACAAATTTATAATTAGGTGAACTATGAATAATGGCGATATATATATACCATTTTATGGAAAGGATCCTATAAAGAGATATGGCACTATGGTTAAGGGTAGAATCAGGTATATTGGTGAAAGTTGCTGCCACCTTTTAACAAAACCTCAAAAGTGCGTATTAAACCTAGAGTTCACCAGAAGAACCGACAAAAGAAAAAAAATTATCCCATCTCTTTAATTAAAGTATGAAATTAGCACTTAGGGAGCACTTCACTAAGATGAAGTGGGGTGTTTACAATGACAATGGGTGCTTTATTTATGTTTGGGATTACAAAAGGTAAATAGGATAATATGAGGTTATTTGCACAATTATTATTACAAGATATCATCCCTTCGAAGAGTGCTCATATGGAATGGGAAAGTAGGAGAGATCTCATTGTATTGGACAAATTTTTTATGCAATAACAATTGTTTGAAAATTTTTCAATCAAGGGATTTACAATTCTTTAATTTTATTCATGAAACCGATTTTTCTTAATGGACTAGGTTTTGTGACTGAAATATTATCCTTTAATTTTAACCATTCGCGGTCAAAAGAAAGGATTTCGAGGCTTGGTCCTGGGTACGAAAATAGCATTATATATGAGTAGGAATCAAGTATGAAGGATTTTAGCCAAAAAATGAGATTACTAACTAAAGAAGTTAGACTCTTGGAAAGGAAGAAGAAGAAGGATCTTGTTAGGGAATTGAATGTTTTGGATAACAAGATCGATGCTTTAAGTGACCTGACACTTTCAAAATATTTTTTAGAAACAACAAAAATAAGGCTACTAAAACTTGAAGAGAGAAAGGGACATATTTTGAAGCTACAAGAGGAGTAATGGGGTTTAAAAACCCTAGCTATTTGGGTTAAGGATGGGGACAAGAATACTTGGTTTTTCCATAAACAGGCTTCAAAAAGGAAAAATTAAAATTCTATTTCGAATATTAGAGATGGTTAGGGAGTATACTCACAACTCAATAGGAGATTCAGCGAGAGGCGATGTCATTTTCATCCAATAGTACAGAGAGATAGAAGGGGATAATTTTGAAAAACATGGGCATTACATCAAACTTATTTCCTAGCATGGTTGATTCTAAAGAAAGCGAATAGTTGAGGAGGTTGATTACCAAGGAATTAGTACACAAGGTATTGAAATATCTGGCCAAGGAAAAGAGCCCTGGTCCAGATGGATGGTTGTAGAACCTTTTCTACACTTTTTGGACATTGTGGGCAATGGAATTTTGGCAGTGGTAGAGGAATTGTGACAACATTGTTCGATTTCGAGATCATTAAATGCAACCTTCATTGAACTGATCCCCAAAGTTTCCAAGACATCTTATTTTTCTTATTTTATGCTTGTATCCTTATGCAACATGGTATATGAAATGATCTTACAAATCATTGCAAATCGTATAAAAGTCACCCTATCCAAGTTTATTACTCTAATACAATTTAGCTTTTTAGACAACAAAAAAATCCATGAAGTTGTAGCTTTAACACAATAATGTATTCATTATATTAAATCATGCCAGCTAGAGGTGTGATTAATGAGGATTTATTTTATTAAATCATTTGACAACATGGATTGGGAGTTTGTAAGGTTCATCCTTCATAATATTGGTCTTGGAGTCTTGTTGGTAGATTAGATTATGGCATGCATTACATCGATGAAATTTTCTATTCTGATTAATGGGATCCAAAAAAAATTCTTTAAGGCATCCATAGGTATTACATAGGTTTGTGCATTGTCCCCTCTCCTTTTTATTCTAGTTATTTATGGTCTAAGTAGAGGGATTTGTGAAGCACGGACTAAAGGCATTATCTTTGGTTACAAGATTACTAAGAATATTATCATTAATCGTACAATGTTTGTTGATGTTGTTATTTTTATTTGGAAGGACTTTGCCTTGGTGTGGAAAGCATATCATCATATCCTTACCGGTTTTGGAGAAGCCCTGGGCTTCCTTATGAGCAAGTAAAAATATGTATTAATCTTGGAAAAGAAGGGGGAGATGGTGATTAAGGACATAGAAAAATACTTGAGGTGGTTTCAATATCTTTGGAAGAAGGATTCAAATACTTGGGTTTCTATTTGAAACCAAATAGGCATAATATTAGGGACCGGGAGTGGTTGATCAAAAAATTTGAACTCAAAATGTCACTTTGGTCACATAAATGGCTCACATTGGCAGGGGAATTAACTTTTATAAATTCGGTCCTCCATGGTATATCTATATACTAGATACATTTGTTCTATCTTCCTAAAGACATAATAAATATAATAGACTCTATTATAGTCAGGTTCCTTTGGGAATGGCTTGGTTATACGAATAATATTCACCTAGTTCATTTAGAAGTGTTTTGGTGTTTCTCTATTGATTATGTGATTTTCTGGAAGATTTATGATTAATTATATATGGATCACATAATTTTACACTCTGAAAGGATTTACTTGTCAATAACCTATGGAGATATTTAAAGGGTGAAGGAATCTAGCAATAGGTCATAAAAGAAAAGTATTTAAAACATAAACAGCTTGAGGATTGTATCAAAGAGGGGGATCTAGAGAAGAATGTGGAATCATATATATGGAGGAGCATGATGAAGACAAAACACTTGAATTTTGGAAATTTTAGATGGGAGGTTGGCAAGGGGAATAAAATAAAAATTGGTTTGGATGCCATAAATAGTGTAAAAGGAATACACACTTTTTAAATTCCTCTCCTTTATCATTTTTATGAAAAAGTGTTGAGCCCCTACAACAACCCCAAAATTTGACCCACTTCAAAATTTTGGAGCCTTAGCTTCTCAATAACTTTCACCTTCATCTATGTCATGTTCAGGTTTCACACCCTTGGTATCAATTCTGGTTTACTTCCAGCACTTGGGAAAATTTCAATATACAAGTTTCTAACTTAGGTTTCTCCCAAAGTTGCAAGTCACATACAGAGACCCTATCCACAGGTTAAACGATGCGACCTACAACCCTTTCAATCAAATCTCATTTTCCCCAAGTCTCTAAGCCACTAGGTCGCATAAATATTAACATCTTAAATTCAACGACTTTGACCATTACTGCTCATTAAGGCTCAAGTCCCATAGTTGCCTAAACGCCTGAGTCTTGGACTTGTTTCTTACAACCTGGAATTATTTATAACCTAGAGACCTCGTTAGTAAATTTATTCACCTACTTGATAGGTCACATTGTACGAGGGATTCTCACTCACGATTTTCCTTATCTTGTGACCCAATGACCTCCAACCCCACATGTGTGAAATTTTCGATATAAACACATTTCCCTCATTTGTCATTCATTGAATTATTAAAGCAATCGAAGCAACTGGTTTTTGATACTTAATAGGCATGTGAGTCCTTATCGTTAGGTGAGCGGCTCTTCTCCTACCCTGCAATCATCAGTTATTAAATATGTCTTAATCTCTCCACTTGACCTTACACCTTCTGTTTTAACTGGGATTTACTCACCTAAATGGGTCATTTCAAGGCAAAAATCTTCCTAAACCCTCGAGTCCTTTGTTCATTCACTCAACGTCATATCTCTAGTGTCCCACTTCTCATTTTAATAGCATTTCCTCACTCTTTAATTGCCCTTGATCCCTTGTTCCCTTATGATGTTTGCAGCCAGCCCTAGAATCCTCCTTTTCCACATCAATCCATGGCTTCACCACACAGCTACCAAGAGAAGTTAGGTCAGAATTCTGAAAAATGTGATCACCTTTATGTCATGACCTAATGACCCAGTCACATAAGCAATCATTTAACCCTTTAGAATTATCACCCTCCTAAATAGCCCTAAGTTGGAAGGTCGCAAAGTCGCACCATAGATTTATCTACAATTTTGTGACCTAGCAAGCATGTGACTTAGCGACTTCTCCACTTGTGACTTGGTGACCTCTCTAAATTGAGGCCCTACAACTCAACGACTTCCCCACTTGTGACTTGGTAAACTCCCCTAAATTTTGGCCCTGTGATCTTCCCTTAAACCATTTTTTGACTCAAGTTACTTGTCCTACCCATCACATTATGAAACTTGATTTACATTTATCTCTCTAGCCAATATTATTGATGCCATGATTTTCATCTTGGGATTTTCAGTTTTAAATGTTAGATGACATCGATTTGGATTGTATATCAATATCATATTTCTCTGGAGATATGGTGCCTCTGGTAGTCAAATCTTCCTGCAAGTGTAAACACCCTCCTCCTATATTTAACCAAGTTAATCGGTTCGTTGGGGTAAACATGTGTCGAGAGGCTACTATGATGTGATGTGACTCCAAAAGTACAATTAAGGAAGTGGAACTGACATGAAACAACTATGTTGACCTTCCACACATGGTATAAAACCTTCAGGATCCAACCAACCCTTCCAAATGACCAACCCCTAAGACAAATTTAAATTTTACTGATATGGACCCTCAGTCACTCCCATGAAAATCCATGCATGCGACTGAGGCCTTCTAGTCACTCCCACAATGAGGCATGCCAAAAAATATGGAATTTTTCAAGTATTTCTATGACAACGACCCAGGATTCTGAGCCACTTTTTCAGGGCTAGGTCTCAGGCCACTACCCAAAACTTCATGAAACTTTCATAAATGAATAATAAATTTAAGAAAATGTCACTAATGCAAACATTTTATCAAGGAATTGATCTAACCCCTGCTAACCATGACATACATTTTTCCAAACATGTTACAAATATATGTAATGTACATGTCATAACAACAGATATGAGCATAGGGGTCTCATACTTATCTGAGAATCGATAGAAAGCATTGAGGCCTTATCACAATAGATGCATTACCATATATTAGATAATATATCCATTTTTCATTCATTTAATAATCAAAACATGATGAGATCCATACATCAAGTCTGTTATAAAACATACTCATAACCAACATATAACCAACATAAATAACAAGGGTATAAAAACCATGAAAATCACATATGAGTAAGTATTTACCCATAAAATACAAGAGGGAAAGAGATATTATTAACATGTGTAAAATGCAACCAGGTTTTGGACTTCCATGTACCACCTGACCATAGACTAAGCTAAACGAAATATTTCTTTCAGCTAGTCACCCTCATGCCATATTCTAAGCATGAATGTGATATCTCATGGAATAAAACAAACAAAACCAAACCAGGGCTTCTAGAGGCCAAACCACCTCAACCCTCAACCAAAGATTCCACTTCATGGTCAGACATCACTAACCATCACCAGATTAGTCTCTACCAAAGTTGTCCAGGGCTCCAAATTTTTTGTTCCAAGCAAGGCTTCCAAGAATAGTAACTCAACCCACAATTGTTGTGAAGATTCCAGAGCATTTGTCCAAACAGGGATTCCGAGACTAGTAACTCAACACAACAAGGGCTTCAAAATCGTTTTTCCAACTAAGTCTTCTAATAATAGTAACTCAACCCAAGTTTTTACAGGGCTTCTAGCGTATTTTTCTAACCACGACTTCTAGGAACTAGAAACTCAACTCACAAAGAAAGGAACATTAGAATGAAACAGAAAAAGAAGAAGATAAAACCCACAAAACCATGGTTATCTAGGAAATGGAAAGGCTATGAAAAACCACTATCAATCTAGGAAAACCTCCATGCCAATGATAGCTCATAACCGAAAAACCACATGCATATGTCATGCATGCCAACACTAGCAAGGAAATATTACATGCAACTCAGTACCTGCAAACAAAAATCGATGTGGTTGCTGAGCTTGATCTCCTCTTGTGTTTTCCTACTTTTCCTTTTCATTCTTTCTCCAAATCCCAAGTATGCCAAACTCCTCCAAGATTAATCCGAGAAAACTCTATGTGTCCAAGAATATGAGAGAAAGATAATAGAGACAAAAATTCAAAAATAAATTGGTAAAAAGCTACCAATTTATCCTCATATGTATTTATATTAATGAGGCCTCTATTTCCTTAATTTTCCATTATTTTCCTTCATTTTCCTCCTCTCGTGCAACCTATGACTTTTCACCTTCCTTTTATCCTATTTCCCATTATTTTCATAAATGAAATGTCAATTAATGCCACCTTGCATTTCCAAATCTTTTGTCGTTTCCTTTTCAAATTTCCATAGCCATTAATTAATCCCAAGTGATCGCCATCACTATATATTTCTCCCAATATTCAACTTGGAATACGTGTCCCTGACCAAGGCATTATTTTACCTTTTTTAATTTAATTACCTGTTTTTTTTATGAGTGTTGTTACAAAACCCTCCCCCTTGGGGGAACACCTTCCTCGGTGTTCAATGACACCTACAGCCAATAAGATTGTTGAAAGAAAAAAACACTTCCCATGGAGCTTTGTAACTTATCTCGTTGCAGTATTTACAATGATCATACTGTTGATAAGCAAACCAATATGAGAAACATAAAAACATGACAACCATAATGACATGACACCCATACCACTTAATGGAGCTTTATAGCACAAATCATGGTAGAATTTCAATCCATATACATATATAGAACATACCAAAACATCATACCAAAACATATACCAAAAACATTTTTTCAACCAACGTATAGATAAGGATACATAGCCCGCATCTGATCCACCATCTCCCATGTAGATTCATTGGTCCTAAAGTGCTTCCATTGCACATTAACCTGCTCGATTGCTTAGTTTCGCATCATGAGCATCTTTCTCTAAAAAATATGTTGAGGTTTAGGTTGAAATTCTCCTTATGAAACACTTGCAATACAAACCAATTAATCACATGATCAACATATTCAACATACTTCTTAAGCAATGACACATGGAAAACATCATGGAATTTCATTGTCTAAGGAAATTCAAGTCGATAGGCTACTGTTCCAATCCTTTCAAGAATCTTGAAAGGTTCATAATACCGAGGTGCCAGCTTGGCACTTGATTCAAATCTAAAGGAGCTCTTCTTGAGCTTGATGCGCAAATACATCTATTCCCCAACCTGAAACTCCTTAAAAAACCTATATTGATATGCATAGCATTTTTTTTGTCCTGTGCTACCTTTATATTCTTCTTGATTACTTTCATTTCATGTTCCATATTTTCCAACATCTCTGGTCCAATAAATATCATGTTAACTGGATCACTCCACTTGATAGGAGTATTACAACTTCACCCATACAATGCCTCGAGCGGACTCATCTTAAGTGACTCCTGATAACCATCGTTGTAAGAAAACTCAACCAACGGAAGGTACTCCTCAAATATCTTCTATCAATGCATCACATACATCCTCAACATGTCCTCCAATATCCTATTTAACTTCTCTATATTTCCATCTGTCTGTGGATAATAAGTAGTGTTGAAGGTCAACTGTAGACCAAAAACTGCAAATAAATTTCTCCATAAGTGAACTTTGGATCCCTTTCTGACACAATATTCTTCAAAGAACCACGCAAGCTCACTACATCTTTGATGAATACCTATGCCACATCACTAGATGAATACCTAGACTTCATCAGAATGAAGTGCAATACCTTTTTCAACTTGTCCACTACAACCATAATAGAATCATGTTGTATATATTTCCTCGACAAGCCTGTAATGAAATCCATGGAAATGACCTCCCATTTCCACTCTAGAATTGGAATAGGCAGTAGTAATCCACCTATATGGTTACACTCTCCTTTTACATATTGCCTATCTAAAAATCTAGCCACAAACTCTACCACTTCCTTCTTCAGATTCGTCCAGTAATAAAATTTCTTCACAGTTATCAAAATGAAATTCCCGCAAGATAAGCTTCTTTATCTCTATGTTGTTTGACACATATATCATGTCCTTAAAACTGAACAATCCATTTTTTGTTAGATGATAGTCCACATCTTGATCACTTGTACCTTGTTGTAACTTGTGCATAAGCCCTCTATACCTGTCATCATGTTGTACTTCCTGTAAGATCCAATCATATAATTACATCCCATAAGAACTGATATATTCTATATGATTTACTTATAGCCTCCTAATAAGAGCATATACAACCATGTTCTCTTTAACTTAATGTTCCTTATCTCAAAGTCGAACTCATTGATCGTGGCCAACCATCTAGCTTGTCTGGAATTCAGATTCGGTTGGTCAAATATATACCTTAATCCACTTTAAACAGTCATCAATATTAACCTACTACAAAGAAGATAGTGCCTCCACATATTTAATGAATGGATGATTGTTTCTAACTAAAGATCATGTGTCAGATAATTCTGCTCATGCTTATTCAATTTTTGTGACTCATAACATACTACCTATCCCTCTTGCATTAGGACTCCACCAAGTCATCTCTTAGAAGCATCTATAAAGACCATAAACTATTTGTTCGGATCTACAATATTTAACACTGGAGCATTTGTCAACAACTGATTCAATTGCTCAAAAATTGTTAGACATGCCACTTTCCATTCAAATTTCTTACCTTTCCTTTGCAATTATGTAATAGGATAAGAAATCTGGGAGAAGATCCTGATGAACCTCTTGTAATAACCCGCTAGTCCCATGGATGATCTTACATCATCCACATTCTAGGAGCTTCCCACTATATGATAGCCTTTATCTTTTCTGAGTCCACTGATATGCTTTCATTGGAAACCACATGTCCCAAGTAATGTACCTATGTCTGAAAGAAACTGAATTCGCTAAGCTTGGCATAGAACTGATGTTCTCTAAGCAACCTTAACAATGTTGCTAAGTGTTCGACATTTTCTTCCTCATTATTATAATATATCAATATATCATCAATGAATATAATAATACACTTATCTAGATAAGGACGAAATACAACGAGCACATAAAATTATTTGGAACATTAGTCAAACCAAAAGGAACTACAACAATCTCATAATGCCCATACCTTGTCCAGAAATATATCTTTTAAATGCCCTTTTATTTAATGTGTACTTGATGATATCCTGATCTCAAATAAATCTTCAAAATCATTGTTACTCCCTTCAGCTGATCATAAAATTCATCAATCCTCGACAACGAATACATGTTCTTAATGGTTACCTTGTTAAACTTCCTATAATCAGTGCACAACCTGAGAGTACCATCCTTCTTCACAAACAACACCAGTGTGCCCCAAGGCGATAGAATTGGCCTAATGTATCGTTTGTCAAACATTTCCTTCAACTACAACTTTAACTCTACTAAATATGTAGTGCTCATCCTGCATGGTGCCCTTGATGTTGGTGTTGCCCCTTGTACCAACTCAATAGAAAAGTCCACTTCCCTGTGAAGCGGAAAATCTGAAATATTTGCAGGAAATACATCTTGAAACTGCTATAAAACCGGATAACCCCTCAAGAAATCCACATTTTCAACTTCCTTACATTTATACCTGGAAATATGTACTGCAAAAAACACACACCCTTTTCTATGACTTCTCTTGGCTTGAATAGTTGTCACCATTCTTATCGATGTTTCCTTCTTCTTACCCTATAAGATTCATTGTTCCCCATTGTCATCCAAGAAATCAATCATTAAGGGAATTTTGAGGTCTAGAATGGGCCTCCTAAGAAAAATGTACAACCAAAATAAAATTTATAAGAACCAATAGGATTCAATATGATGATGTCAACCATGAGGGATGATTCACCATTTTTGGAGTAAAAAAGTAAAAAGAATAAAAAATAATAAAATAATGAAACTAGTTTTTCAACTCGTATTTTCAACTTATATCCCTAAGGTTTTATTCAAGTTTCAAGTAGGATTACTCATTGGATGTAAAATTTAATTCCTCATCCAAGGAGTACCCATGTTGCATACTTTCAATGGACCCTTCTACACGAAAAAGGATAAATACATGAAAAACGCTATTGCAATCATGTTTTTCATGTATTTCTGATTTTTCGTGTAGTAGGGTCCATCAAAAGTATGCAGCATGGGTACTCCTTGGATGAGGAATCAAATTATCCATCCAACGAGTGTTCCTGCTCGAAAATTGAGTAAATCCATAGGGAGATATGTTGAAAAAATGAGTTGAAAAAGTAGCTTTTTCTCTTTTCCCTCTAAAATTTGGTAATGTAATCTAATCTTATTTTATTATTTCCATTATTATTTTATAATTTCCTTAGGAGGCCCATTTTAGACCTCAGAATTCCTCTAATGAGCCTTATCATAGAATTCTACCTTAGTCCTGTGAAGATACAACTAGTCCATACCAAATAGCATATTATATTATCCCAACTACAATATATTCAAATTTTCTAATGTAGGCATACCATTCAACTCAAATGCACAAGCTATTACCTAGTGATGAAATATCTTCTTTGTACCTGTAGCCAACTACATTAACCAAGACTCTGCATGCACTTCTTTATTCAAACCACACTTATCCACTAGGTCAAGATTAACATAACTATAATTATATCCAGGGTCAATCAAAATAGAAACAACTTTATCACAAATCTTATCGTCCATCTTAATGATAGATGTTGGATGATACCTATCGGTTATCCATTACTTCATAAATCCGAGTAATACTTTGTCCAACATCCCCCATTGTTTGTGCCTCCTAAGCACTATAAATATGCATTCTACCACCCTAATGTTGTGGACAATCTCACCTACGATGATCCTTTCCACATGTCCAACACTATAAGGGATTCTAGCCTACACCCCTGTTCTGCTCATCAGACTGAAATTATTGTCCTTTGTGAGATGTATTGGACTTCTTAGTCGATGCTAAAATATATTTCTTACCTATGTCCTGAACTATAGTCTATCTCGTGAAATATATTCTATCATTATGGTATCCATCTTTATTCTTATCTTCCTACAAGGCATGCTATGTCAACTAAATAAAAGCACAAACATAACCAACATACCTTAGTATAGTTTGGGGACGATATTTCTTCTGTAATACTAACCATATTAGCATGATACATGTACAATAATAATCATAATAGTATATAGACATCATCTCAATCATCATTCAATTACCGTGAATGATGCCATAACCACAACACCAACTAGACATAATGCATTCGTAAGAACATATGTACGACACACATATATACACCATTCATATAAATACTGACATGCATAACCAGTGCATAACTGACATAAACCCATGATAACACATCCAACATGAACACCATTAAATTTCACATGGTGACATAACTGCAACCATGAACACCACCATGCATACACAATAAGCACCTATACCACAAGCATAAGAAACACATTTTAGAACTTAATTTTAGATTCAATACTGCTCATCTAATGTTCTAAAACATAAGACTCAAATCTACTTTGCTCATGTGCGGAGAGAAATTCACGATTAAGAAAATATATCAAAATCACGCATCATGATTTAACACACATACACGAGTATTTATCTAGGGTAAAACAACTACTCAAAATATCTTCCTACCTGTATTCCATTAGTCAGAAAATAGAGAAGAAATTAAATGCTTTCTCAAGCTTGAGCAACCTTTGCACAAGTATAATATATCTCATTGCTTCACAAGTCATCTCTAGTAAATATTTAACCAAATTTTTTCCTGCCCAAGTCCCCATTTCCTTGCGCTATTAAATTAGGAATTATCCCCTATTATTTATGGAAATTACTCATCCAGAACTGTGAAATCCCTGTAGGTCCATCTCTTGCTTCATGCACAACCTGTACAACTTGGATAATTATACAACTGATAGTACACTTCCCTTGAACTCCAATCTGAACTGGGTAACTCGAATTTCATGCTAGCATGAGTTAATTAAGGTTGATTGATTAGTTAACTAGTTGAACATTGAAGTTTCACCCCACTTCTAGACCTCCTATTAGTTCCTCCAACAATTGGAACTATTTTAATTGACCTTAACTCAATTTAACTGAATTAAATTGTTACAACTAAAATTAACTCAACCTATGCTCCTAAAATTTATGAATCATTGCAAATAACTCAAGTTAAGCCCTCAACTCAAATTAACTAAGTTAATTGAGTGAAAAAAATTCGGTTAACTCATTCAAGTTGTCTTGTGATGTGGAATTTTGATATTCTTCTAATAAAATTCAAGGGAAAATTTTATTAGGAATTTCTTGTTGCATTTTCAACACTCCCTCTCAGCAAGAAATGGATTATCAGATACCCCAATTCTGCCTTTATGGAACTCAAATTTTCCTCTTGACAAAGCCTTTGTCAAAATATTTGCATCATGTTCCTTTTGTAGGAATGTATTCTAACAACATGATATGCCTCTGAATGCAATCTCGTAGATGGTGATATGAGATGTCGATATGCTTGGATCGATAATGAAAAAATGGATTCTTAGAGAGTTTGATACAAATATGATTGTCACAATAAATCATAATGGGATTCATCATTTGAAAAAATAACCCAACAAGAATATTTCTCATCCAGATAGATTCACAAGCTTCTTGACTGGCAACCATTTACTCTTCTTCTATTGAGCTAAGTGTAATTGATCTCAACTTCCTGTTGTACTAAGAAACTGCTATTGACCCAACACTGAAAATTCCTCCTTAAGTTCTCTTAAAATCTGATGGACTCATAGCCCAATCTACATCTGTGAAGCCTTGAAACTTCACTCTCTTTGTCTGTTTGTACCAAAGACCATACTAAGTAGTGCCTCTGCGGTATCTCAACACATGTTTTTCCGCCTTCCAATATATTTTGGTTGGCTTAACCATTGCTTAGCTAAGTTTTTTAACTGCATAACACATGCATGGTCATGTTTTCACCAAATACACAAGTGAACCCACAAGCTACTTATAAATAGTGGCCTCCACTTCTTCACCTGAAGTGGCATCCTCCTTCCTCCAAATTCCTGCTAGAGGAGTGTCCATGGTTTGCTACTCTAAATGCGGAACTTCTTCAGTATCTCGTTGGCATACTTTCCCCAAGAGAAAAATAGTTCCCCATATCCTTGCCATACTTCCAACTCAAGTAAATAATGCATGAGTCCCATGTCCTTCATCTCGAATTATCTTGCAAGATCCTATTTTCAAGACTTTATCAACTTCTCATCACCAGTTAAAATCAAATCATTGACATATAATATTTAATCAACAATTTACCTTCAACAAAAATATGGTAAAGGTTTTCATTTGCTTCACTTTCGGTGATGTTCAACTTGGTGAAATAGGTGTCAATCCTGGTGTACCAAGCATGAGGTGCTTGTTTCAATCCATACAACGCTCATTTGAGTATGCACATATGTGACTCTCTATTGAAGGTACAAAATCCTTCTGCTTTTTCAATGTACACCTCCTCTTAGATCACTCCATTGAGGAATGTTGTCCTTACATCCATTTGATGGATCTTCCATCCCATATGTAATATAAGTGTTAGAATTGATCTAATAGAAGAGTACCTTGCTACTAGAAAAAATGTAACCGATTAATCAATTCCCTCCATCTGAGAGAACCCCTTGGCCATAAATTTGGCCTTTTGTTTCTCGATGCTTCTTTTTGCTACTTGATTTACCTTGTAGTTCCACTTCAAACCCACCACTAATTTGTTCTCTCGTCTTGGGACCAATTTCCAAATATTGTTTCAGACTATGGAATCATATTCCTATACCATGGCATCAACCCATACTCAAGGATGGTTTTGTCTCAACCAGCTCACTCATCAGAGCCATGTACCCAGTGTACAGATCCAATGACCTCCTTTGCCTGTGTTGTGATGTGCTTACATTCTCTCTAGAATCATGCATTAATATTTCCACTTCTCTGGTCCACTTCCTTCATTCTCTAGATGTCTCCACTCTCTAATCCTCTTCTTGTGATTGCTCCACAACATCCTGAGGTTCTTCCTTTTAAAGAAAAAGGTCCTCATCTGCATGTAACTAAATCTCCCTCTCAAGGGAGCACCTCATTTCCTTCTCTTCATCGAACTTCACATCTCTATGAACAACTGTCACCCTGAGAGATGGAAGGTACACCCGATAGTTGTGAGGTGTATCAGTGTACCCAAAAAATATTCCCAACTCATTTGTCAGCTCTATATTTTTCCTTGATTCCTTGGAAACATGACAATAAACTGATGGACCAAATATCCTTAAGTGTGACACGTCTAGTTTCTTCCCTGAAAAAACTTCTTCTGGTGTACTCATCCCGATAATTTGATGAGGACTCATGTTTTGCACATATACTGTTGTGTTGCATGCTTCAACCCATAAGTGTAGAGGTAGTCCCTGATCATGCAACATCACCCATGCAACTCCCACAATACTTATGTTCTTCCTCTCAGCCACCCCATTATGTTGTGTGTTAGCGAGTGTTGTCAACTCCCATCGAATGCCTTCCTTTGCATAGAAGTTCTTAAAATCATTCAACACATATTCACCACCATTATTGCTCCTCAGAGCCTTCACTTTCCTGCCAATTTATTTCTCAACAAGTGCTTTAAATTCAACAAATTCATAGAATGTATGGTTTTTCTTTTGCATGAATAAAATCCAATACTTACAAGAGAAATATTTTACAAATATAACATAATAAATGTGCCTGGCCATGGAGTCTGTCAAGAAAATTCCACAAACATCAGAGTGGATCATTTCAAGGATTTCATGCACCGTACTATCCCAATCATTGAAGGTGGCTTTTGTGTACTTCTCCAAGGTACACCCTTTACATGTATTATGCTACTCTAGTGCTCCATTGGGGAGTATTGTGGTGATATTTTGCATGATTTTCAAATATCCATGGTGCAAATGGCCATGTATTATATGACATAATTCACTAACATCTTGACTCTGCACCTGCTCTTCCTTTGTTCTCAAAGAAACACATTCTTCCACATTTAGTTTTTATAGGTTATTCACCCGAACCCAGATCTAATTCACTTGTCCCATGGAGATGTGCCTTAGGAATGACTTTCCTTTGTTGAATATGACATCGTAGCTAGGTCTTCCAACACCGCGACAAAAACGAAATTCTTCTTTAGACCCGGAACAAATATCACATCCTTGAGTCTGAGAGGGGAGATATACTCCCTCTGAAATGTAATTGTATTGATATTGGTCACGCTATACCTCCCATCATCTCCCATCTCGATTTCCATCTAGAGGTCCCTCTCCTTCAAGTCACTGAAAATTTTTGGGTTTCCCACCATATGGAATGAGGCACCACTATCCAAATACCACACACTACCCATCATTTTTTTTTCCATGCATGCAATGACAATGAAATCCAATCAAATTGTGAAGCCAAAACTTCACCTGTCACTCCTCCTGAGGGCTTCTTTCCAGCCTTCTTGTGTGGGAACTGGCATATTGTATGAGTTCATGATAGTGAAAGCACTTGATTTTGGACAAGTATTTCTTCTTGCCCCTTTAACTGAAAAACCCATTTGGATTGGGATTTATTCCCTTTCCCTTTATTTTATTTTCCATCCAAGGAAAATTTTTCTTCTTCCTCACCCTTGGATGAGGTCTCGTCTCTCATGTTCTTCTTGAAATCCTCCTGTACCAAATATGACCATAATATTTCCCAATTTGGTAGCTTCTTCATCCCATTTACCAAATCCTGGTAGCTATGTTAGATATTGGGAAGGCCTAGAAGTTCTAGGCTTACCAAATCATCTTCTAAAATAATAACACCAAAACTCCCAATTTCATCACGACATTATGTGAACCTTCTCAGGTATTGTGCTATAGCCTATTGTGTCACCCTTTTCCATCTTGATATTCAGTAGCTTGTCTTTGAGTGCTAACTTCTTGTGTTCACTACTGTTTTGGAAAAAATATGTCAATGCTTGCCACATTGCATACAAAGTTTCTTTCCCATGAATATTAGAGACAATATGGTCTCCTATTCCCTCCAATATGATCCTCCTCACCTTTTCTCCACACTTATTCCAATATGCTAGATTCTGAGCATCAACTGCTGCTGGTCTCATAATGTCATTATCAAGGAATCCCTTCAACCCATTATCTTCCATGAATTCCTCCATGTTGTCTTTCCAGGCAATATAATTTGAGCTACCCTCAAGGGCATACTCAAGCCTTAGAATATAAAAATCCATCCTACTTTCTCTAAAGACTAGATCCTGCAACCTCGTTCCTCCTGCAAAGAAAACTTCGAATTCTCTTCTCTACTCTGAATATGGCTCTGATACCATGTAGAAATTAATTCTAGACTTAATACTTCTCATGTAATTTTCTAAAACATAAGACTCAAATAATGTTGTGAAACCAGCTCCAAAAAGAGAAGAAAAGAGATATCAACACCTTAGAAATAAGCCACTTTGAGGGGGAAACCTCCAATACATTACATGAATGAACAATTCTTGGATGATTCAAATTAAAAAAACCTCCTTTCTATATATAGGATTCCATGGTGCCACAATGTAATCCTAGCCGACCTAACAATAATAATTTAAGGGCACAATAATAACAATATGGGGGTTACAAGGGTACAATAATAATAATAACGGGGTTACACTAATAACAATAAGGGACTATACTAGTAATATAGGGACCTAATATGCCCCTCTCCTTCAAAAAAGTGTTGTCCTCAATGCTTGAGTAGCTCTGGGTGCTTCTGTATAAAATTCTCATCCTCCCATGTAGAATCTTCAGTGGGTAAGTTCTTCCACTTGATGAGATACTCTGAAATTGATCGATTCCGTAGTTGTAGAGTTCTTGTTTCCGTGGCCGCTTCAGGTTCCAATATGATTTTTCCTTCCTCATCAAGTTCTGGCAATATTGTTTGAACTGGAAGATTTTCGCCTATAACCTTCTTTAAGCATGAAACATGGAAAACTGGATGTACTCGCGAAGAAGCAGGAAGCTCCAATTTGTATGCCATAGTACCAATCTTTTGCAACACCTTGTAAGCACCATAGTACTTTGGCGATAATTTATTATCCTTCTTAGCTTGCTTGAGGGACATTTGTTTGTATGGTTGTAGCCATAAAAATACCCAGTCTCCTACATCAAAACTTCTCTCGCTGCGATGTTGATCTGCCTGTTGTTTTATTCAATTTTGTGCCAAATTCAGGTTGTCCTTTAAGAGTTGGATAACTTCTTGTCGATGCTCGATGTGATCTTCCACTGCTTGAACCTTCAAATTTTCTCTTAAAGATGATGTGATGGATGGTGGATGATATCCATAAAGTGCCGTATATGGGGTCATTTTTGCTGCAATATGGAAGGAAGCGTTATACCACCATTCAGCTAGAGGTAACCACTTGACCCATTGTGTTTTTTTATCAGGTACAAAACAACAAAGATATCCTTCCAAAAATTTATTTACTATCTCAGTTTGACCATCGGATTGAGGATTGTAAGATGAGATATGAGCTTATTGAGTACCCAACCAAGAAAATAACTCCGTCCAAAAATTTCCAGTAAAAATGGGATATCTGTCGCTCGCAATAACCCTTGGGTTTCCATGTAGCTTTTGAATTGTGTCCATAAATGTAGTAGCAACTGTACTTGCTTTAAATGGATGAGATAATGCACAAAAGTGTGCATACTTGGTAAGTCTATCAACTACCACCATGATGACACTCTTTCCTTCGGACTTAGGTAACCCTATGATAAAATCCATTGAAATCTCCTCCCAACGTTGACTTGGAATGGATAAAGGTTGTAGAATACCCGGGTTCTTAATTGTCTCAACTTTATTCTGCTGGAAAACCAAACATTCCGCCACAAAATTTTGAATATCAGATTTAAGGCCATTCCAAAAAAATTCTTTCTTCACCCTATGGTAAGTTTTTAAAAATCCTAAGTGTCCTCCTAAAGGAGAAGTGTGCAATTCCAAAAGAATATTTTGTTTTAGTTGGGAATTATTACAAAGATATAAGCGATATTTTTACCGAAAGGAATTATTTTTCCAACTAAATGTATCAGATGTACTAGGATCTTGCTGCAACTTTTGAATGAGTGTCCACACTTCCTCATCCTTCTTCCATTCCTCTCTTGTTTCGTTTATCAAATTTGGTTGGATAATAGAAATGGCACAAAGCAATGCTTCCACCTCTTCATTCTTTCTTGAGAGTGCATCTGCAACAACATTTAGCTTCCCTTTTTTGTATATTATTTCAAAGTCATAACCCTACATATTTGTGACCCATTTTTTCTGCTCTTCTGAAGATAGTCTTTGTTCCAAAAAATGTTTAAGATTATCATGATCAGTTTTTACCTTGAAGTGTCTTCCCATTAGGTAAGTTCTCCATTTCTTTAGTGCATGCAGTATTGCTAACATTTCCTTCTCATAAATAGGTTTTTGTAAATACTTTCCTTGATTGGATGACTTTCAAAAGAAATGGGTCTTCCTTCTTGCATTAAAACAACGCCAATTCCATTTCCTGAGGCATCACATTCCACAATAAGGGTTTTTGTGAAGTCTGGCATAGCTAAGACTGGTGCTAGGCACATTGCCTCTTTAAGATGCTCAAAGGCCTTAGTTGCTTTAGGAGTCCATGAAAATGCATCTTTCTTCAATAATATTGTTAGAGGTGCTGCTATTCTCCCATAATTCTTGACAAACTTTCGATAATACCCTGTTAACCCGAGAAATCCTCGCAACTGCTTTATGGTTTTGGGGGCTTTCCATTCCTTAATGGCTTTAATTTTGTTAGGGTCTACCTTAACACCCTCGTGAGATACAATATGACCCAGATATTCCACCTGTTGTACTCCAAAGAAACATTTGGATGTTTTTGCATATAATTGTTTCTCCTGCAATAGTTTGAGCACCCTGTCAACATGTTGAACATGATCCTTCGAAGACTTGTTGTAGATTAGTATATCATCAAAAAATACTAGCACAAATTTTCTAAGGAAGGGTTTGAAAATGGAATTCATCAACCCTTGAAATGTAGAAGGTGCATTGGTAAGGCCAAAAGGCATGACCAAAAATTCATAATGACGCTCATGAGTTCGAAATGTTGTTTTCAAAATATCTTCAGTCTTCATTCGAATTTGATGATACCTTGAACTAAGATCTAATTTGGTAAAATAAATTTCTCCATGTAATTCATCCAATAATTCATCAATCACAGGAATGGGAAATTTATCTTTAATGGTGAGCTTATTGAGCTCCCTATAATCCAGACACATGCACCACGATCCATCCTTCTTGTGTACCAATACTACATAGAGCAGAGAAATAACTTTGACTAGGTTGAATTATACCCGCCTCTAACATTTCTGTAATCATACGTTCAATTTTGCTCTTTTGGACATATGGATATATATAAGGCCTAATTTTTGGAGGAACACTTCCTGGAATAAAATGAATAGCATGATCATGATCACGAATAGGTGGGAGTCCTTTTGGAGTTTCAAAAACTTTGGAATGATTGTCCAAGACTTTTTGGAGATCTGCAGAAATACATGATTTTGATGTTGTAACTTCTAGTGAGCATAATTGTGAAATTATTCCTTGTTGTTCTTTCTTTAGAAGATTTGTCATGACATTAGAGCTTATTATCTTTCTTGGCTTCCCTACAATACCTCGTAATTCAACTTCCTTTCCTTCTGAAAAAAATTTCAAGAAAAGTTCTTGAAAATTAAAAGCTACCGTCCCCAAAGATTGTAACCATTGTACTCCTAGTACAACATCAACACCTCCCATAGGAATGGAAAGCATTGGAATATTCAATACATATTCCCCATGGTTAGCTTGATATTATGGCATTTTCCAGAGAAATTTATAGTTCCTCCATTTGCAACCATCACTTGACATTCTGGTGCTGGGTATAGGAAACAATTTAATTCCTTGGTTACCTTACAATGAATAAAATTATGGGTGCTACCTGAATCAATCAACACTATTACCTTTTTCTTCTTGATATGTCCTTCTATCTTGAGAGTTTGAGGAGTGGTAATTCCTACCAATTCATTACACGATATGGTCGGACTCATTTCTTCCTCTTCTAGGGCTGGTTCCTGGTGTATATCCTCTTCTTTTGAAGATTCTTGTTCATTTTCTTCTTCCTCTTCACAATCTATGTAAAATAATTTCTTCTCAGCACACTTATGACCTTTAGTGTATTTTCTATCACAACTGTAGCAAATCCCTTTTGCTCTTTTTCTTCCAATTTTTGTGGTGTCAACCTTGTAGGTTGTGGAAATATAGGAGTAGCAACACTTCCCTCTTTATAGAAGTGAGTGGTAGGCTTCCTTGTCGCCATAATTTTACATTCAATTTTTCTTGCCAACCTGAATGCCTTCTCCAATGAATCAGGTTCCAAAATGTGAACTTCATGTTGGATGTTATCCTTTAAAGTACTTATGAAGAGATCAATCTTGTGTTCCTCTGGAATATCAGTTACCCTTATATTCAATTTTTGGAAGTCCTCAATGTGCTCCCCCATTAAACCCTTTTGTTTGAGATTTATCAATTCGCTAAAGAAGGTGTTGCTCTTTGTATCCTCATAACGTGCTATCATTTCCTCCGTAAAAATTGACCAAGTGACAATTTTTTTACGGGAGCAAAGCCATCGATACCATACAAATGTATTTTGTTCTAAATGTAAATTTTCCATGCGTACATTTTGTGTGTTTTGCACATTATGGAGATCAAATATTGCTCCATATGTAGTATCCATGTTACAGGATCCTTTCCATCAAACTTCCTCATATCCATTTTTGGAATATGGTGGTTTTTCCCGCCAACATTAGATTTTATGAAATCACGATTAACATTTATTTGGTTCTCATCACGAGTTTCCTCTACTATCTTTTCACCATTAGGAAACATTTCTTGTATCAACTTTGTCAAACCTTCCATGTATGCTTTTAGATCATTCTTCATGTTTTCCATTTTCTCATCAATTTTAGCTTCCATGTCATCCATTTTAGATTCCATGCCAGCTTCCATGCCATATATCATAGATTCCATGCCATCTATCTTAGATTCCATGCCATTCTTCAAACCATCCATCTTAGATTCCATGCCATCTATCTTAGATTCCATGCCATTCTTCAAACCATCCATCTTAGGCTCCATGCCTTTCTTCAAACCATCCATCGTAGTTTCCACACCTTTCTTCAAAATTTCCATGTCATTTTTTGTTGCTCTTTGCGAGAGCGAAATTTGTTGCACTTGCTCTTGTAATTTTGATATGTCATGTTGCCATTCTTCGTCTTCATGAGTCATAGTAAAGCTTTCTAAAGGCTTAATGGGTATTGAATTCTTTGTATGGGCCATTTTAGAATCCAATACTGATATCTATTCTACAATATGCCCTTGGAATCAATTCAACTTGATTATTCAAACAAGACATGCAATTCTGAAAAAAAAAATACACACCTTTTACTTGCTTTTGAGGAGCTATATATTGAAATTGAATTATCTCTATAATTGTGGATCCTCAATATCTAAAATTCATCCTTATAGTAGAACTCTGAAGCTTCTTTAAAATGCCACAGGTCTAATCTGATTTGGATTCCTGAAGGCAAAGTTATGTCCAATCTCCCACAATGACCCAATTTTGGACTGGTTCAGTAGAGCAAACTTGTACGACTTGTCACGTGTCACTTTTTCCTCCTTTGGCTCTGAAATTGATAGAAAAAAAACTGCAGTCCATTTAATTGCGTCCACTATTTACAGCATTCCAATCTGATGCTCAGAGAGAGAGCTATGAATATTTTTCCACAATCACCTCTTTGAGCTGAAATTCAGAAGCCTCAAAAAGCCCTAACTTCCACAGATCATATCTCTGAAACTATTGTGAACCAATGTCTGAAATTTTTTCACGATGTTCCTCAGGATTTAGGCTTCGCACTCTAAAAATTTCAACTTCTGAACCTTCATATAAAAAAGTTATTACAAAAATACCACGATGACCTGTTTAGGTTAAATTTAGGAGCCTGCAAAATGACCTAACTTTCACAGATCATATCTCCGAAAATATTGTGAATCAAGCTCTGAAATTTTGCGACGATGTTCCTCATAATTTTGGCTTCGCACTCTAAAAATTTCAGATTCTGAACCTTCGTAGAAAAAAATTTATAGAGAAAATTCCACAATGACCTGTTTGGAGCAGCGAAACCCTATAATCTCAAAGCTCTGATACCAAATGTTGTGAAACCAGCTCCAAAAAGAGAAGAAAAGAGATATCAATGCCTTAGAAATAAGCCACTTCGAGGGGGAAACCTCTAATACATTACATGAATGAAAAATTCTTGGATGATTCAAATTACAAAACCTCCTTTCTATATATAGGATTCCATGGTGCCACAATGTAATCCTAGCTGACCTAACAATAATGATTTAAGGGCACAATAATAACAATATGGGGGTTACAAGGGTACAATAATAACAATAATGGGGTTACACTAACAACAATAAGGGACTATACTAGTAATTTAGGGACCTAACAAATAAACTCTACTCATCTACGGAAAGGAATTCACGATTGAGAACATATATCAAAAGCGTGCATCATGATTTAATACACAAACACAAGGATTTATCTAGGGCAAAGAAACTTCTCAAAACTACTTCCTATATGTATTGCATTAGTAATAAAATGAAGAATAAATGCAATTCTTTCTCAATCTTGAGCAACCTCTGAACAAGTATAATCTATCTCACTGCTTCAAAAGCCAACTCTGGTCAATACTTAACCAAATTTTTTCCTGCCAAAGCCCCTATTTCCTTGTGATGTTCAATTAGGAATTAACTCCTATTATTTAGGGAAATTCCCCATCCATAACTGTGTAATCCCTGTAGGCCCTTCTCTGACTGTATGCACAACCTATACAACTTGGGTAATTATACAATGGATAGTACACTTCCATTGAACTCCAATTTCAACTAGGTAACTCAAATTTCATGCATCCATGAGTTAATTAAGGTTGATTGATCAGTTAACTGGTTGAACAATGAAGCTAAACCCTACTGATAGACCTCCTACTAGTTCCTCCAACAATTGGAACTAGTTTAACTTACCTTAACTCAATTTAACTGAGTAAAATTGTTACAATTGAAATTAACTCAACCTAGGCTCCTAAACTTTATGAATCATTGTACACAACTCAATTTAAGACCTCAACTTGAATTAACTAAGCTAACTAAATGAAAACAACTTATTTAACTCATTCAACTTGTCTTGTGATGTTTAATTTCGATTTTCTCCTAATTTAGTTCAAGGGAAAAGTAAATTTGGAATTTCTTGTTACATTTTCAACACACATATGTCATCGACATGTATGCATGACGAACACACCGCCCATCCATTCCAAGGGGTGAACCATGCTCTGATACCTCTCTGTAAACTCCCTCCTCCCATATTTACCCAAGTTAACTAGTCTGCTGGGGTAAACATGTGGCGAGAGAAAACTATGATGTGATTCAAATTTCTGAGTGTAGTTAAGAAAGTGGAAATGACATGAAAAAACCAATCTGAGCTTCCACACATGCTACAGAACCTTCAAGAGCCAACCAAACCTTCCAAGTGACCAACCCCTAAGAAAACTTGACATTTTACTATTATGGACCCTTGAACGCTCCCATGACAAGACATGCATGTGACTGAAGCCTTCCAGTTGCACCCAAAACAAGGCATGTGAGCGACTGTGGACTTTTTCAGGTAGTTTTGTTCTAGTGACCTCATATTTTGAGCCACTTTTTTAGGGCTGGGTCTTAGGCCACTTCCCATAACTTGATGAAACTTTCATAAATGAATAATAACTTTGAAACAAGGTTATTAATGAAATTTTTTTATCAAGCAATTTATCTGGCCCCTACTAGCCATGACAAACATTTCATCAAACATGTCACAAAAATATATCTAAGCATAGGGTTATCATACTTATTTGAGAATCATTAGGAACCAGTGGTGCCTTATCACAATAACTGCAGTACCATATATTGTATCATATATTCGTTGTTCATTCATTCAATAATCAAAAAATGATGATAGCCATACATAAAGCATGTCATAACACATACTCATAACAACCATATAACCAACAGAAAAAATAAGGTTATAGAAACCATAAAAATCACATATGAGAAAGTATATTTACTCATAAAAATAAAGAGGGAAAGAACTCTTATTAACATGTGTAAAATGAAACTAGGTCTAGGACTTCCACGTACCACTCAACCATAGACTAGGTTGAACCAAATATTTCTTTCAGCAGTCACCCTCGTTCCATATTCTAAGCATGAATATGGGATCCCATGGAATAAACCGAATAAAACCAAACCAAGGCTTCCAGAGGCAAAACCACCTAAACCCTCAACTAGTGATTCCACCTCACAGTTGGACATCACTAACCATCACAAGATTGGTCTCTACACAATATTTCCAAGGCTCCATGAACTTTGTTCCAACCAAGGCTTCCAGAACTATTAACTCAACCCACAACTATTGTCCGGCTTCCAGAGAGTTTGTCCAACCAGGGATTCTAGGACTAGTAACTCAACCCACCAAGGGTTTCCAGAGATTTTTTATAACTAAGGCTTCTAGGATTATTAACTCAACCCAATATGTTAAAATTATTCCAGAGCGTGTGTCCAACTATGGCTTCTATGAACTAGTAACTCAACCCACAACCAAAGGAATATGAGCACCAACTAGAAAACAAAGATAAAACCCACAAATCAAGGCTATCCAGGAAATTTCAAGGCTAGGAAAAACCACTTTCAATCCAGGAAAACCTCAATTCCAATGACATATCATAACCAAGAAACCACATGCATATTCCATGCATGTCAAAACTAGCAAGGTAATCATACAAGCAACTTGGTACCTGCAAACAAAACCCGATATGGCTACTGATCCTAATGTCCTCTTGCACTTTCCTAATTTTCCTTTTCCTTCTTGCTCCAAATCCCAAGTATGCCACACTCCTCCAAGAGTGCTCCAAGAAAACTCTTAAGTGTCCAAGAGTATGAGAGAGATAGAATAGAGACAGAGCTCCAAAACTGCACTGACAAAAATCTACCAACTGATCCTCAAAATCCTTTTTATTAATTAGGCCTCTATTTTCTTCATTTTCATTCTCACATGCATCATGTGACCTTTTACCTTATTTTTCTCCTATTTTCCATTATTTTCATAAATAAATGCCAAATAATGACACTTTTCCTTTCCAAATCCTTTGTCATTTCCTTTGCAAATTTCCATAGCCATTAATTAATCACAAGTGATCCCCATCATTATGTATTTTTACTACATTCAACTTGGAATATGTGTCCCATGACCAAGGTATTATTTTACCATTATTAACTTTATTACTTGGATTTTTTACTAGGGTTGTTACAACAAGAGTGCAGAAAACAGTATCCAAAAAATTGTAGAAAGCCCACCTCCACCACCAATCTATAAATACACAACATGTAATATCAATAAGAGCACCAAGTTCTCATGGTGCAACATTTATTCAGAGTTCTAGAAGAGATACATTCCCTAGGACCAAGAGGAATTTATTGTATATATCAATATCAAGAGGTCTTGACTCCATAAAGTAGTTGTGCATCCACTAGTGTTCCCATGTGAAAATACCATTGAATGGATACTACAAAAAACTAATACATTTCATTGGGTTATAAGGAGGAATATAAGTGAAGCTTTCACTTCTTTTACTACTATTGATATTGCTGCCTATTATAAGCTACCAGAGCGAGAAGAGTCCTAAGCATTAGGTGGCTATTAGACTTTAAGCTATGAACCAAAGACATTCTAAAGTCTTGGTGGCAAGAACCCTCCAAGTTCAGAGTCAAGGTAGACCAAGTGTATAGAAAAGAGGGCCTTAGAATTGTTTATTATCTCAAGGCAGAAATGATGAACAAATTATATGGCAGGCCAGATATTGACACTATTTTTGTGAACCTGGGTCCCTATCATGTACATGACAACCACCATAGGAGATATTTTCAACTGAGAAATCATCCTAGCATCGACTTTGAAATAAAACATACAAGAACAAAGAAACCTAAGAAGGAATAGCCATCAGAGTTCTACTTGGAAACATACCTCCTATATGCATTGTGTTCAAGGTGTCAGTTTGAGGGATGGAGCCAAAACTAGACCCTTGAGATGTTTGAGGTTGTGCACATCTATTATAAAATATTTTTGGATCGAGGATACAATAATATGCGTGAGACTACTTCTGAGTAATTTATTGCTCCTTTGTACCAAATTCTCTTCGAAGAAGATGCTCCTTGCATGAAAAAGAAGGCTAAGGAAAAAATCATTAAAGTAGCAGATTGGTTTCCCATTGAAGAAGCCACCTTCATTAGAGTCTTTGTCTCCTATAATCCCCTTCATGCTTTCCCCAAATTTGTGACAGAAAATATGCTATTGCAAGAGGTTTGTTATCAGTTAACTACAGGGTTCTCTAAAACATTGGTCAAAGGTAAGAAAAAACATTGGCCCACATTCCCTTTTACTATTGGAGCATTCACCCTTGAGAATTTCAAAGAGGCTAAAGCATAGGATGAAGAATTTAAAGGATTATTCATCTTGCATTTAAATCACCGTAGATATGACACAAAGTGGATTGTGGTGGCACATTGTAATAAATCAGGTTTCAATTGGTCCTACAATCATACCAAGAATAATCATGAGGATAAAGTCATAAATTAGTAATATGCTACCAGGGAATTAGGTCCAAGTGAACAACACGAGAAATAGGATAAAAATGAAAAATCCCAAGAGGGTATAATATTGGAAGCCCGAGCAACCCAACTCAAGAAGAAGAAAGAGTAGTAGAAGAAGGATGGTAAGAAAAAGAGACATAAAAGCATCCATCAAGAAGACCCAGTGGATGAGCAGGAAGAACGAAAATAAAAATAAGAAACCTTAGAGGAAATAAATGCAACAATAGAAAGGAAGAAGCAAGATATGAGGAGGAAAAGAGAAGAGGAGCTAAAGAAAGCATAAGTAATGGTGTTATGCGGAATTGTGATCTATGGATAAACCAAATTCCCTAGGTGTGGTGCTAGTCACTTAGAACAACAGAGGAAATAATTACTATCACTTTCTCTAAAATAAGAAAATATACATAATGGTGAAAGAGTGTATTTGTGATTCAAGCTCTTCTCCTTCTCCTTCTGTCGTTGTTGTTGTCGCTCTCAATCCAACTCAAATCGCCAGATCGATGCCTGCAAACACAAACAGAGAACAACAAACAAAATGCAATATAAAGATATCTACTTATCTTACTCAATAAAATTGATTAAATATGAAATATATATGTTATTCAAGAATCCATTGCACAAGAAATAGAGACATATATATATGGGAAAATGAACATCAATATTTATTAAAGAGAAGAAGGGGGAGGTTACGACCAATGATCGATTTGTTGCCACCAGATCCGGCTTCTTCCCAGCCTCATCACATCCAACATCATACTAACATCATATAAGTACTTTCACTCTCTCAAATGATAATCCAACAGCATAAATTTACCAAATTTCTCCCCTCCCTAGCACTAGAATGAGTGCTCAATTTATAGGGAAACTGATGGTAGTTTCTCAACGAATGGCTTTCTAATAATAGGCAAGACATGTTCCCAAGTTCAAATGTGTTATATGGACAATTGGATTAAAATTTTGATACATATGGACTCTTATAGAAGGCACTGGCCATGTGGAGATTCCCAGAACAATGATAATTCCACTCCCAGGTGTCCAACACACTCTTGAATGTCGGGAAGTGCATTGTAGTGCACCCTTGAATGGAGGATCTTGCATTGCAACACATTTAGTCCCTTTATAGGCTTCGTTGGTGAGACAATAAGTGATATAACATATACTTCAAACCTTGTAAATATCATAATAGAATCCATGAATGAATTTATCTTCTCTTAGGGCATATAGAAACTGAAATGTAAGGGAATGATAGACATTATTTCATTGGTCTTGGGGATGATTTCAAATTTGACCAGGTCATGGGGGATGATGCCCAAATTTCCCTATAACAACTTTCCCCAAAATCATGAAGTCAACATAATAATAATACTTGGATGAGATTCTTTATGATGTGATGAGCTGGAACTTGAAGTGGAGCGGTGACATGCATCAATCTTACAATACATTACATCATGATATTTTCATCTTGATCATGAATTTTTGAGGGAGACATTCCCATGCTCAACACATAAACTATTTAATAACATGTACATAGTTCAGAAAGTCATATACATTGGAATGTTTCCCAATACAGACATGCCTATAGATATAGGCCCATGTTCAGATGACGATCTGTATGTAAAGCCATCGTACAAATCATGTGTACAACAATCCTGAAATCGCAGCCCAGATAGATGAAACTAAATCTGGGGTATTCTTATCTCGTTCACTCGATCGTTTGGGTACAAGTCTAGCCATGCAAATATATGATTTGTAGTCGAACATGGAAAGACATCATTTGAATACCATCCAATTATGCGAGTTGTTAACAAACGTGAGAGAATTACCATTGATGTTAATGGCTCTCAAGGTACTGCAATACACTTTGTAATGCGTGAATAGGTGATTTGATGTCGAACGCCAAACAAAATCTTTCGGTCAAAGGTACGGAATTGAGAAACTTGTCGATGATGTGACAAGCCTCATGGTACTGGAAGATGATTTTTCTAAGTAAACTTCCTGGATGATGAGTTGATGTCGATAGGAAGCCACTTTATCGCAAAATGGGAGTTGCTAATTTCAGAGACAAAATGTGACTTGATATAGCAATGTTCAGGGATGAATTTCATGAAAATGAAGGTTTATGAGTATTGCAGAAAGACGAGTATTCACTGGATGACTTCTCTTGAATATATCAGTGACACTGAGATGAGTTGGCAGCATTGACCCAAAACTGAAGTGAAGTTATGATGAACCATAGGTATGAATAACCATCAAGAAGAGTACCCAACCCAAAAAATCACGATGATGAGTGAAAGTGTCATGCTCAAGAATGAACTGCTACCATAAAGTGTTATGTTCACTTTCCCAATATTTCCCCAGTCATTTAACAAGCTTGAGGAGGATAACATATGTTTGATCTATAATTCAACCCTTCGGGTGAATGCATCACTATTTAACAATTTAATGAGTCTAGCAATAAATGAAACTTGATTCTTGCTATGATTGACAAGCCCGTCGCTATTTTATGTTTTAACGAGCCTAACGACAGTGACAGCACAGTCCTTTTTCATACTTAAGAGTTTCAAAAAAGAGTACAAAAGAAACTCCATGAGCCATTTTTCGTAAATTTGTCGCTCAGATCTGAAAAAGTGTAAAATGATATCTGAGAGAACCTCCTAGTCACGTTCGACTAAGGTTTTCCTTTTTCATAAATAATCTATCTCAGTCCAGAAAAGGGTTAAACTTATAATTAGTAGATGTTGTTTCATTTAATTTTACGAGCTCGAAAAGACAAGTGCGTGGAAATATTTTCACATTATCGGAGTCTGAAAAGAGCTAAAAGAAGACTCCAGGGGTTCCTTTTTCGTCGTTATCGAAGCTTGAAAAAGAGATAAAAGTGTGCTTCAAGTCCTTTTTCATTTTTATCAAAGCTCGAAAAAATAAGGATAAAAGTATGCTTTGTGGTCAAATCATTCTTGAATAAGTGTGCACAACGAATCTGCTATATCAGTTATAAAACCTATTCAGAACAACATCTAATGGATTAAAAATACCTATTACATAGCACAAAATGAATAAAAATCATAGTCACAACATTTAATATGATTTTGAAATAATAAAATGACTAATTAAAAGAGTTTTACCATTCATTTTTACCATTTGGATTTTGGAGCTCTGAACAAATTTTTGCCCTCGAAATTCAACAGTTTATTGGAACATATTTTGTGGACAATTTTCCTCGCCATTTGATCAGGGTTGGAGCTATGAACCTTCTATTTCCTTTAGTAGCATGTATGTTTCATTGCAATTTTTTAGGATTTTGGGCCCCTTAGGCTAAATATATTTTAAACTGAGGGAAATGCACCCTTGAATGTTGAAAGGTGTGTTGTAGTGCACTAGAATTAAAGTTCAGGTGCACTTGCAATGCACTGTCCCTTGACCTAGGGTGCATTGGGCACAATTTCCATTTATTTTTCTTGTAGTGTGCCCAAATTTTGCCTATTTTTTTGCATGAAATGGATCCTTATGAGTCTTATGATTGTGTTTCAAGTTTTCATCAGACCAAAATGATGATTACATGGAGGGAAATAGAACATGAGGAACATAACTTGATTTCCCTAAACGATCTGGGTATGGTAAGATCCCTCATAGACTGTGGGTTGCTAAAGTACTTCAGGATTTTAGGTATGAGGCAACAGATGGAACTATTGGAGTTCCTTGTTCATTCATGGGATCAAGCGATAGAGGAATTTCACATTGGGGACAAATTGGTCCCAATATTGGTGGAGGATATTTATTTTCTCACAGGATTATCGAGGAGAGGTCTGCACATTTCTCTTTTAGGGTCTCCTCTCGAAGGAGAGACAGTGAGAGATTACATATTGCAGTATTGCAATCTAGGGATTGAACCTAGTAAGGATGGGAAAATAAACATAAGTGATGTAAGTGACTTGGCATTAAGGACTATCCTATTCACTACCACAAAGCTTGTTGGTACTGCTACACTACATGTGGCAAATAGATCTTACATGCAGTATGTGCTAGAGTGCTTAGAACCAACAATTTTTAACTGGGTTGAGGTTGTCCTCTTTTAGATGAAATAACAACTGACCAAGGCAAAGGGAGGAAGGAATAAAATTTTCAACTATGGTTTGATCCTGATTTATCTTTCCTTAGAGAGGATTCCATTGATGCAACCTCAGCATGTGACATTGGGTATATATGGACCTAGAGATCCAAGGATGAAAAGATGTGTAGAACTGATAGCTAGACATGTTGGTCAATCGACCATCGTGTTCTTGACTGCATTATTCACTTGGTTCATGGGACAGATGGTCTCCATCGATGATTATGCATATGCAAGTGTAGAATTCCGAGGAGATCTAGATTTCGCTTTACTAGATGGCGCTCAATGGGGTGCAATTGGTAAGAATGTTTTAACCATGTTTTTTTATTTTTCCAAGGTTTATACATGTTTTTGTATTTTGATGTTTCCCAATACTAAACTAAATTTTTGATGTAATGCAGATGTAGGTCGAGTTCGACCCGTGGGACAACCAGAGTAGAAAGTAGACAAGCCAGCAGAGAGGGCTGTCGGGAGAGAATTCCTTCAGGATTTGGATATGACTAAGACTCTTGCTAAGATACAACAGCACATACAGGGATTGATTCTCAGGATTTCAGATTGTCGGGTCAAAGAGTTACCTATGATACTGCAGTGCCATACTATTGGCGTTCCTAACCGTTGGATGCGGTTATTGCGTAGGATAGCTAGATCAGTAGCATGTTACCACAAGCATCACTAGTTTACTTTTGAAATTTTGCATAAATTTTGAGTTCATATGACCAATGTGTCTTGGGCACAAATTTTGTAAAAACCTATAAATATCTATCTATTTATTTTTAGTGTTTTCCTATGTTTATTGCGCAATCCTATTCAATTATGTGATGTGAATTGAAAATATGTCTTTACATGTGTTGCAAATGTCTGTTCATAACATAATTCGCTAAGGAATCAATTAATGTGTTCAAGTTTCTAGAAATGTGTTGATATTGAATGAAATCAAAATGTCTTTCCAAAATTCAAACTCTTAGGAACATACGATGCAGTGTTGGATTTCTGATAGTATAAACACTAATAAGTTGTAGTACCACAAGTTATGAGTCTAACCTAATGATGATGTAGTTAATACCAAATGAAATATCATCAGAGAGGAGTTCGATCAACACGTTATACTCAGAGATATTGCTTGTATATCGACCGATACAAATCCCTTGAAAACTCACTAACTCGTCGTTCAGAGCAAAAATGGCCCACACTGCAGAGGATAGATTTTGCGTACTACGACTAGCACCATCAGCATACCCAACGAATTGTTCCAAATATTCAGACATCTGCGATGAAATGTAAAGCGTATTACTAACTTCAAGAAAACTCTAGAAAAACAAACTAAGATAGTAAATTCAAATCAACAGCATATATAGAATATAATACAATATTTTTGTACGCTCATGTTTAAGAATAGTAACGTTTTAGATACAACCCATTTCAGGGTTGTGCCAATGGAATTCCATCATAATATACCAACTCGTAGGTGCCCTTAGCAAGAACTCTTTTGACAATATAGGGGCCATGCCATAATGGATCAAATTTCCCTATACCTATTACATCAGCTTCCTGATCATAAAGAAGGACCAGGTCACCCTCTGAGAATATGTGAGGTTGGACATGCTTACCGTATTGTGCCTTTATACGTCTCTTATGTGCTTCATTGCCTAATGAGGCTTCACGACACGTTTCATCAAGATGGATGAGGTTAAAAAGACGTGCTTCTTTCAAAGAGGTGTCAAGTAACAAGTCAATTGCGATTTTTAACGATGTTATTTCACATTGGATAGGCAATATAACTTCCAGACAGACCATACACCAATTGATAGGGGATAAATCTGGTTTCATTTCTCACCGAGGTTCGGTATGCCCACAAAGTCAAGTACCAGATTAAATGCCAATTTCGTTTATGAACTCCTATCATTCATTGAAGCATTCGTTTAAGAATCTTGTTAATAAAATCAACTTTTCCATTGGATTGTGGATAATAAGGAGTAGAACTATCATGCGACAATCCTAATTTGGCAGTCAACTCATTCATCATGTGACCATGAAAATTCTTACCATGATCTGTGACTATAGCCTGTGGAACACCAAATCATGAGATGACATGATTAAAAAAGAATAATACAGTTGTTTCGCCTGTGTTGTTGAATGTAGGCATCCCTTTGGCCCACTTGGTAAAGTGGTCTAATGCGACAATAATATAACCATGCCCCCGGATGGATGAGGGTTGCAGGTCTGAGCTCATGAAGTCAATGCCCCATTTTAAAAATGGTCCCACAGCGATAACAGGATGCATCGGCATTGGCAATTTTCAGAATTTATGATCAAATATCTGGCACGCATGACAATTTCTGATTACGAGAATGCAGTCGCGAAATATGGTAGGCCAAAAGTAACTGGCGCGAAGTATCTTCTGCGCGGTATCATATCCAGACAAGTGTCCAGCACAAGCCCCAGCATGACAATCATTTAAAACCTTCCCAACCTCCTCATGAGTGAGGCACCTCCTTCAAATCATATCTACACCACGATGATAAAGTGTATCGCCGATAATCAGATAATCTTTGGCTTGGTATCGAATACATCGTTGTTCAGAGCGAGAGGTATCAGGCCGAAATGTTTGGGTCTAGAGATAAATGATAAAATCCCCATACCAAGGATCAAATGATCCATTCATAAACAGAGACTCATCAGGAATAGATGGTTCCAATGTAGTAGTTTTACTATCAGAGGGAAGGTTGCAGAGAAGCTCAGCCAAAACTAAAGACTTCTTTGACTTGGATTTGATGAATTCCAAATCAAACTCTTGTAAAATGACAATCCATTTTGACTACTTGCCCCCCAGAAATTGATGTGATGAAATGTAAGTAATTGGGTTGCAATCCAAAATGACAATGGTCTTCTAGAACAGGATATAGTGGTGAAATCTTTGGACAGCTTGAACAGTCGCCAAGGCAAGCTTTTTGACGTATGAATACTTCACTTACGTATAATTGAGATTACGACTCAAATAATATATCGGATGTTCTATCCCATATTCTTCTTGGACCAGTACCATAGCAATGGTCATATTAGCCACGACGATATATAAGAAATAATCACTCTGATAATTGGGGGGATACATTAATGACGCCTAAACAAGAATATCCTTGACAACATCAAAAGAAACTTGCGCAACCTTATCCCAATGGAAGGGAATCCCTTTTTTCAAGAGTCGAGTAAATCCTTTAGCCATTTCAGCGTAGTTGGGTATGAACCTCCTTAGGAAGTTAGCCTTTCCCTAAAGTTTCTATGACTGAAGCAAAATTGATGGCACAAGAAAATTAAGAATGGCATGGATCTTCACTGGGCCAATTTGAATTCCTTCTTTTGAGATGATGAATCCTAGAAAACGACCAGAACCAACACAAAACAAACATTCATTTGGATTAAGGAATATTTTGTAGTGTTCATAGCGTAGACAGATAGCTCTCAAATGCATCGGGTGATCAGTCTAGTTTCGTGAATGTGTGGGTAAATTGTCTAGATAAGGTTGAACAATATGATTGATGTCATTGAAAGAATAATCCATTGCTCTCTGAAAAGTTTCCCCAACATTCTTTAAACCAGATGGAGTTTTAGATAAGCGAATGTGCCCCAAAGATAGATGAATGTTGTCTTATATTGATCCTCTAGGCGGATATTAATTTGATTGTAGCCAGAAAATCCATCCATGAACTAAAATATTTCACATCCAGCACAAGCGTCAATAATATGGTCGATAAAGGGAGTAGGATAGTTTTCTTTTGGACAAGAGAGATTGACATCCCGATAATCAACGCATACTCTAATTTTTCCTTGTTTATTCCTGACAGGAACAATGTTGAAAACCCATTCAGTTAGCAGAATAGGGTAAATGAAACCAGCACACAAAGGTTTTTCAAATTCTGCTTTAATGGCACGGGCCTTCTTCGGATGAACAGGACGAAGGCATTGACGTACCAGTTTTACATCAGGGTACATGTTAATGGTGTGTTCAACGATACTAGTATCTATGCCTGGAATTTCCTCATAAGACAGAGAAAATACATTACGAAAGAGAGAGTGACAACTTTTGAGTTCTGATGGAGAACAAGACACACCGACATGATTTTTTTCTACAACATCAGGTTTGGTCGAAATATCGATAGAAATGGTTTCTTAAATATTTGATAAGTTTCACTCAGATTCGATTGCATTAATGGGAAAAGAATTCAAAAATAAAGTTTTGATTGATGGGTGATATAGTTCAATAAGATTATCTTATTCGTAATCCTAAATATGCGAGAGATTATGATGATCTTCCCATGGTTCTCCTTCTGGCATCATGGATTCCAAAATATTCTCATCTATAAAGAAAGTGGATGAAAAAGGATCAGATGGAGTACCAAAATCTAATAAACGATCAACCCAAATGACCGGCGACGATGATTTCAGTTTCGCCACCTAAGCCATGTAGATTTATTTATATGCTACCTCAATTGGGTTTGGCGGTAAAAAATCATCCAATGTAACAACTTTAGAATCACCCGTAATCTTCCTTAAGATGGATGGAGTGGAAGATATCATGTATTAGGTCTCTATATTTGCAATTTCTGCCAACGTCGCAGGCTGCGGTAATGAAAAGGTTCCCATGAGGAAGAATCCTTTAAGAGTCCTACACCAATGTTCTAAAGTGCGAGTTGGGGTGCGTGAACTAATAGAACTCTTCCAGTTACCTGGGAACTAGAGGCAAAGAAGGGTATTTGATTGATGATTGTGATGACACCTTTATGTGGAAAGATAATCATTCTAAAATATGTAGAGACAATCACAGTCATCGCATATACCCATGGCCTTCTGAGTAAAATGTTGTAATCAAGGGGTCCGTCAACGACCTCAACTTCAACATTTACTATTTTTCCCCCTAGTTTGCATGCAAGTTATTGATGATACCACAAGGCTTATATGTATGTCCATCGAAAGCTTTCAACGTCATAGGTGATTGAGATAAGCACGAAGAGCCAAGTGACTTATAGTAGTTTAGAGACATAATACACGTAGATTTTCCCTCATAAATAATGGTATGATGAACGAGGTGATTGAGAACATTTACCTGGATGGATAATGTCAATTCTGCTGGTAATTGTGGCACATAGCCCATAGGATTAAAGACTACAAGATTGGAATCTGTCAAATCGATTCCGCCAATTGATGAAAACAAAGCCTATTTCTAGGAGGGACAATTTTGAAGTACCTCGAGCATCTACATAGCTAAATGGGATTGAGCCAAATCTTCAACTATATTATAATTTTTAGCAGCTTTGACTCGAGGATTAAATTTCAATTTATGAACGACTCCCTTTGCTGGCTTTATTGTCAATTCAAGAATAGAAATTTGCGGTATCGATTCCATAGACGAATTTTTGGTTGAGGTAGTAGGTTGATCAGTAGCCTGACTACCGTAATCCTTATTACACGTTGACACCAAAACATCATTTGATGGCTTTGAGATAGAAAGCATAAGCACTTGGGAACTAGAAGCTGGATCTGTAGCAACTAAATTTGTGTCTGGATTCGGAATTCAATCTATCAACACAGTGGATGCATGTGAGGTCTTAATCAATTTTGAGAATTTGGCACGATGAGGAAAATATCGAACAAAGTGATCCTCATTACAGATTATGCAAGGGTAACGAGGTTTCTGATTTCCAGTTTGTTGATCAAATGATCATTCCTACAGGGTAGAATTTTTATTTTTCTTTGATTTCCCCTTTTTCTTACTTACAGGTTGCTTGTCACTTTTTCCTTTGTCAGATGACACGGCATGGATTTCGGAAGAAGGTGCAGGATGAGATGCAATAGAGTGATGTGTGCTTACAGTAAATGATACCGTCATTGGAATGAGAGTCTTTCGATGGAGGAGGAACGGAAAAATTAGTTCGCGACGCATTGGGAATTGTCTCGTAGAGCGTTCCAGGCTGAGTATAAATCAAATATAAGTACTAGGCACGAGCAATGACCTGCTCTTTAGTGACGACACCACCCTTAGTCACGTCCTAAGTTATATATGGTAATAGGGACTTAATGAACCACTCAGTAAGGAGTTGATCAGGAACAAATGTCTTAACCATTCTACGACAATTATTGGGGTTCACAGAGATGGCTTATTATCGACAACTCTAGTGCTTTCTCATTTAATTATCAACCCAGGGTAAGTATTCTTATTTAAAGAGTGTTGGCACAATATATGTGAGTGAGGTTGTCTAATAGTTACTCCTTGTTACTTATGAGGAAGAATTTGCTAACTTCCTAAGTTCACTTATCCTAACGAAGGGTGGCTTGGATTGATTTTTAACCTAAGATTGAGCAGCTATCTAATTTAATTAAACAATAGTCTAAATGAACTGAACAGCAATCTAGATGAATCAAGCAACAATTGAATTGAATTAAATAGCAGTATAAATAAACCAAACAACAATGGAATTGAATTGAACAACAGTCTAACTAAACTGAACAACAATGGAATTCAATTGAACAACAGTCTAACTAAACTGAACAACAATGGAATTGAATTGAACAACAGTCTAACTAAATTGAATAGCAATGGAATTGAATTGAACAGCAGTGTAATTAACTGAATAGTAATGGAACAGTAGTATATTTGAAGCAATTTAAGCAAATTGTACAACAATTATTTATGTAATTTTGCAATGGAATTCTATTTATGAATTAATTAATCAACATTGATCGACAGTTGAACGCTTCACTGTGCTAGAAGGGTAATACAATCCATAAAGATAGATAACATCGAAATCATCTTATTCTATGATCTATAACTCAAGTGCAATGGTATTGGAAGAACTTGAACCATCTACTAATGATGAAGCATTGTCATAAGCCGTAAAATAAGATTGCGATTATCCTAATTCAAGATCACGATTGCTAACAATCCTGAAGAAAGAGAAACTGTAACTTTATTGAATGGAAATATACTTTACAACTGCATCAGATACTTAAGCATTGGTTCTATAGCTACATAGAGTATGAAAACTGCGATGAACTTCCAAGGGTTGGGCCCAGACCACCAGAAGCTCAAGCGCACTAAAAACTTCAAAAGATTAATGTTCAAGGCTCTCTATTACATCTAGTGATGTTACAAAAATACAATTAGACAGGTTGGTTCTAATGTGTCGATTGTAGAATGAATTTCCTATCCTTTCTCCAACTCCCATTTCTCGTTCGTCCTTCATCCTTTTAAAGGCGATTTAAAAAATGAGAAAGTATTTCCCAAATGACAACCTGCTGCGCATGGATGTCGTTTGAGTTCTTGGGCTCGAATTTGTCTGTCTACCTTCTTCCGGCCGCTGGGAGTTATCGATATCTCATATGTCTGCGCTCGTTGGTTAGCTTCCATTCCCTATTGGCCCAGCCACTCTGCTTTCCTGCATGCGGAGATAAGAGAAGTCAATTTTCTGTTATAAAAGCATCATTTTCATCATTAGCCTAATTATTCTAGTTCTCATAATCTTTTCTCTCTTTATTGTTAATATGAAGAGGAATTCCCCCAAAATTGTAACATAATTTGAAGTAATTACAGGGTGAGAACATACCTTAATTTGGGCCCAACATACTCCTCTGCTTACCTAATTGCATGTCCTCATGCAAACAGATGATTGAGATGTAATTGTGTTAAGGAGTAGGCAGGGTAGACCTTTTCGTTGTATGCTTTGAAGCATTTTTTTTGTTTCATGATTGCAAAGGTAGCGCCTGTGGATCCTTCTAGTAATTCGTAATTGTGATTATAATCCTTGGGAGGGTACCAGAGGAGAGGGCTTATGTATCTACATCCTAACCAGGCAAGTCCCATGTTGTAGACCAGGCTACTGTATGAGAGGAATCTAGAGGCACCAGCCTTGAAATTCCTGTAACTGAATGGCTCCCTATTCTTCACGTTGTTCATGGAGACCATCCATCTTTGCTTAGCTACTGCTAAGGTCGCTTCACAAATGTCCCCAAATTATTCTCATCCATTTTCTATGATATCCTTATGGATAGGTCCCAACCTAGTCTTCACACCTCACCTTCTCATGAAGTTTTTGTGCTGGATGATTAGTTGCGGGGGTTTTTTAGGCTCCCCCTAACACATAAATCTAGGCCATGCTCTCTTTTTTGTAAGATGTTGTAGGCTTTGGCCCACCTGAGCTGGTTTTTAGCAAATGAAAGGAAGTCTTGTAGTTGAACATCCCCTATAAAGGGACTAGGGTTGTTGTCCGTGTCTTCTTCTAAGAAGAAGTTATGCATGTAAATTTCACATAGGAGGTGTTGGACCTGCTCATCTTGATCATTACAACAATGGAAAAATTCTTCTATGGTCCTGAAAGTAGTGGATTTTCCTACCCTAACAGCTTTAACTTTCAGGAGTAAATACCGTTCTGTTAGGAACAAGGCATAGTTGGTCGTCGGAGCTCTGCATGATAGTGCATCATTATATAGAGAGAAAATTGTATAGATTCGTTTCTTAGCTTGCTCCACCTATTCTTGTAGCATTTTAACCTTTGCCTGTTCTCCTCTGAGCTGGGCAAATGTTTCGTCTTCTATGGAGGAGAGGTTAGTGAACTTTTTTAGTAGTGCTTGATATTCTTGTAATGGCACCACCTCCTTCCTACACTGTGAGAGCTCATGTCATACTTGCACTAGTTCATTACGTAATTTTTGGTTGGCAACTTTCTCTACTAGATGGGCATAGGCAGGGGCTTCCTCTGTTTGGGTCCCCTTTTCTTCTGTAACCTTCTGCTTAGTTTAAGTAGAGGCTTCAATGGTGTTTTCTTGTTTTTTCTACATTTCAGCCTCAGTAGTGTCTACTAAGTTGGTCTGAACCTCGGCTTCTGTAGTAGTTATCAATTTGGTTTGCATTCCAGTTTCAACAGTGTCGACTAAGTCAGTTTGTGTTTTGCCTTCGACAGTATTTACTAGTTCTGTTTGAGTTCCTGCAATGGAGGTTTCTTTCTTTGGCTTCTGGGCCCTTGTTTCTTTCTTCAGTTGTTTTCTCAGATATTTTACCAATTTCTTTAATCTCTTGCACGTCCTGCTTAGTTTCTTACTTCTCTTTTCATTTGAATCTTCACCTTTCCTAATTTCACCTTGTGGTAGGGGAGCGGAATTCCCCTTTTCAGGGATGGTGTCTAAAATGGTGCTTCTGATTACGTCTTCAGAATTTACTTCAATGTGAGGGTCCTAACTAGGAGGAGTGGTGCTACCTCCTGGTGTCAAAGGGGTTGTCTCCATTTCTGTTCTTTGCTCCACAAGGACAGTGTCACCTGACTGATCTTGTGATTCCATTATCTCCTCTGTCTGCCCATCACTATACACCTCATAATTATAAATATGGGACAGAGCCTCATCATCTCGAGGTTACTCTTGGTCAAGTAGGACATTAGTGTGACCAGAGCTACTGGGGGTGGCGAATTTATCAAAAATTTCCTCTTTCTCTTCTACTCCCAATGGGTTTCTCGATTCGTAGTCTGTCCTTACTTGTCCTAGGACTCGAGCCATTTCTTCCTCGAAATTGTGCAAGGGTGCATGGGATGGTCCTGCTTCCTCCATGAGGTTTGCGGTTCCTTGGAGTGTCTTGGACCGTTTTTTTCTGCTTGGTTTTGAAGTTGAGGTTCGGGTCCTTTTTCTTCTTGGTGTATTTACCCTAGGGGCTCAATTTCGGTTCTGTCAGGGTTTATTTCTGGTTCCTGTGCCTCAGGGTTAATGAAATTATCCCTGGATATCTGCTGCCTATCCATCTCATGAATGATAATTATTTTTATTAACCCCTGGTGATTGACCACTACTTGGGGATTTTTGGCTTTCCTCAATCGAACAACAGTATCATGCAATATGGAATTCAAGAAGGCGGGAAGATTAATTGAATTTTTTTGCTTAAGTATAACTAAAATTTTGAGTTGTCGAGGTTTTACCACGTCCCGACATCCTTCACATGTAATAAAATTTTGGATGAATGCCGCCAGCTCCTGCCATGGCTGGTGTAGAGAGGTAGGATTAATCCCTCTATTTTTTCATTCCAACGGCTCCTTCGAGTTCTGGTATGCTGCTACTGCTTCTCTCGGGAGGAGATGCTTCTCTGCCCATCTCTCTCCTTGCACTGGTATTCTGGAAACTTCTGCGATAATTCGCTTTGTGACTGGTATAATTTGACCTTTGAATCTGGTTTTCCCTTCTTGCAGATTTTGCAAAAACTCGATTGCAATTCCCATGTCGAATCCCTGTAGTTGGTGTACATATGTCAGCCATCCGGCTTGCTAGAGGATGGCACTCGCTGCCTCTGAAATTGGAAAGTTTGCAGGCTCGCTTCGAAGGGTATTTCCTCCCATAGCTGATATGCTCTTTTCCTTTGATTTTATTTCTTCTTGGCTCTGTTGTTTCGACTAGATGTTGTATGCAAGAGAAAAAGAGATTGTGGCTCTGCACAGATAATCTTCATGCCTTAATTGTATTGTTCTTCCGGTTTTATTGATGTGTCTAACGAGATTTGTGCAGGGGTTTCACATGCTTTCCGAATTAAGACCAATTACACCCCCCTCCTCGAAGAAAGGGTGCCCACGCCCTCAAGTACGGGAGAGATTTGGTCGCTCATGAATGCAGACAGGGGAATGTCAGAATTTGGTAATGATAATCTGCATGTGAAGGAGTGGGTGGTTGAGTAATTACTAAAATATGCAGTATAAAGGTCAGATTTAGAAGTTTTCATAATTTCATCTAGTGCGGAAGTGACCAGAAAGCGAGAGGAAATAGTATAACCATTATTGCGATATAATGTCCTTATTCAAATGAAAATTTATGACGGAAGAAAGACTGAGTCAAGTAATGATTGGTGTCATCATCTCGAGGTTCAAATATGTAAGCATATCTCTATTAGTTATTCTTGTGACAGGTCATAATTATCACTAATTTAAGTAATATCTTGTGAGCGAAGAATGGAAGATAAGGTGTATATAAAAGCAATTGGCTATTGAAGGATCATACTTTCATACCATAAGCAGAGCCACTACTGCCAGTAGGCGTTCATAGCCTTGATAGGGTTGCTATTTTAACTCGAAAAAAATGAGCCAGGATCCTTATGTAAAAATAGTTATTCTGCCAATTTTATGGAGAGATCACCATGCTGATACGGTGGCAAGATAACCATGGTGCCACTTACTAGAGTTGTAGCAAAGTGATCAGGTCAGCTCGTGATGAGACCTCCTGTTCTTCAAGTAGTTAAGAAGGTCATTACCCTGGTGTGGTGGCCATTGTGGGCATGTCACTTGCTACACCCTTATGAATGTGGTAGGCTGGCTCATGATGAGAACCCCTATCATCTCTTAAAATTTGCATGTAAGTGTAGTACTTCCTTTTGAATTGTAACATCTTGATCTATAAGGAGGTCACTATGCTGGTGTGGTAGCCAGATAGTCATAATTCCATTCACTAGAATTGTAACAGAGTGATCAGGCTGGTTCATGATGAGACCTCCTATCCTTCTAGTAGATGAGAAGGTCATTACCCTGGTGTGGTAGCCATTGTGGGCATGTCACTTGTTAAATCCCTATGATCATGGTAGGTTGGCTCGTAATGAGACCCCCTATCCTCTTAAAGATTTGCATGAACACATAATAATTGCTTTTTACATAGAGGGAGGCTCATTAACTCCTTAAGGGTGAGGGATGGTGAAAGAAGCAGAAAAAAATTACAATACCATTAATACCCCTTGTTCCATTCCTTCATGCTAGAGGGACATATTACTTGAATAGTGCAGAAAGATATATCATCATAAGGTCATGTATTGTATGATATCATATTTGAATTGAGGGTGACTTAGCATTTCATTTCATGTGTGCATAATGTCAGCTTCCTGTTTAAGAATTATAGTGCCAAAGGGCCATCATATTTGTAATTTTACCATTTTCCTTCTCTCTTTCAACTGCCATTCCCTACTCAAGATTATTCAATTTGAGAAAAACACAAAAATAATGGCTATTTAACTTGGTCAGACAATAGTTGTTCAAATATTGAGCAATAGTTGTTCACAAATTGCTCGGCACAATTAAAAACACTCAAAAAACGGCTGTTCAATTTGAATGAACATCATCCATTCAAAGATCAAACAACAGTTTTCCCTGAATTGAACAACAAAAAATAAAAACACATCAATGACTGTTCAATTTGGTTGAACCATAGTCGTTCAAAGATTGAACAGTATATGTTCACTAATTGAACAGCAAAAACGCCAATGAACAATTGTTCAATTCGAATGAAAAGTAGTCATTCAAGGATTGAACAACAACTATCCATGAATTGAACAATAATAATAACAACGCGAAAATGGCTGTTCAATTTTGGTTGAATAGCAGCCGTTCAAAGATTGAACAACAGTTGTCTAGGAATTGAAAAACAAAAATAAAAACACAGCAGACGGTTGTTCAATTTAATTGAATAGCAATCGTTCAAAGATTAAACAACAGATGTCGATGAATTGAATAAAAAAACTAAAAACGTGAATGAACGGATGTTCAATTTGACTGAACAGTAGCCGTTCAAAGATTGAACAATGGTTGTTCACGAATTGAACGAAAATAAAAACACAACTTACAAGGAAAATAAATTTCAAATGTAAAGAATGTACAATAAGACAAGACATTTATATACATTATTTACAAGTGATGCTGGCAAACCTCTCATGTACTTGAGTTTGTGGGGTTATCACCCCCTTGCACCACAACTTGGATGGTGGGATCGTTTCGTACCTATTGACAGAAAGATTCTTTCGTGAGAGGTTTGTGATAGAGGTGTACTCTGTGTCCGTTAACTCGAAATGTTGAACCAGACCCATGTATGGTGGTCAAGGTGAGGGTACCATTGCTATGTACTTCCTGAATCTCATATGGACCGAGCCACCTTGTTTGTAGTTTTCCTGGAAAGTCTTGGAATATGGAATCATAGAGGAGTGCCCAATCTCCTTTTATAAATACCTTCTTCTTTATTAGGTTGTCGTGCCACTTGGATCGCTGTTGTTGGATGATCGTTATGCGTTTCAGGGCTAGCAGTCGAATTTCATCCAGTTCGTTTATTTGTTGGATTCTTCTAGCTTGAGCTTCTGTTAAGTCCAATCCCACTTCTTGGGCTGTTCTCAGAGTTTTAATTTCGAATTCAATACGGAAGATAGGTTCTCTCCCAAATACTAGCTGATATGGTGAATATCCAGTGGTATTTTTCTAGGTTGTATGATAAGCCCATAAGGCTTCTGGTAGTCTAGTGGTCCAGTCCCGGCGATGTGCTACTACCTTCTTAGTAAGGATTGCCTCCAGGACTTTGTTGGTGCTTTCGACTTGCCCATTGGCCTACGGGTGGTAAGGAGACATAACTCTATGGATGATATGATGATTTCTGGATGTGATCTTATTTCCTGTGAATTGTGCCCCTCCATCGGTTATCACCTCCTTTGGCAAGCTGTATCGTATGAATAGTTCAAAGAGAAACTTAATTACTGATTCTTCCATAGCTCTTGACAAGGCCACTGCTTCTACCCATTTGGTTACATAATCCGTGGCAACTAATATGTGGGCTTTCTAGTTTGATGGTGGGTTGAATGGCCCAACAAAGTCCAATGCCCATCGTTTGAATGGTTCCACCACAAATTGTGGTTGTAGCGGCATTCATCAGCTTGGCCTGGCTGGCCCATTCTTTGGCAGCTATTGCAGGCCTGGACATATTTCTTTGTGTATTTGAAAATCGTAGGCCAATAATAGCCTAATTGCAACACTTTATGCCCTGTCCTACGTTCTGTGAAATGGCCACCACAGGGTTCATCGTGACAGGCTCGTAAGATGTCATAGACTTTGTCTTCCCTTATACATCTACGTATGTGCATGTCAGTCCCTATATGGAAGAAGTATCCCCCAATCCAAGAGAATATTGCGCTATGTTGTACAATCAGTTTCCATTATCTTGATGTTAAGTGTCTGGTTAGCTTCCCTACTGCCAGAAAATTGTCCACATCTACATACCATGGTGTTTTTACCGCTACAGCAAATAGATGTTCTTCAAGGAATTGATCATCAACTGTTAGCGTGTCATCTGTCTTGGGGACCCTGGACAGAAAGTCTGCGACCACGTTTTTCTTCCCTGTATAATCTTTGATTGTTATATCGAATTCCTGCAACAACAGTAACCAACAAGTTATTTTCCCATTCGTGATTGGTTTATTAGCTAAATATCTAATAGTAGAGTGGTCAGTATACAGGAACACTTGATATCCAGTTATATAGTGCCTAAATTTATTGATAGCATAAATGATAGCCAGGAACTTCTTTTCGGTCACGATATAATTTAATTCAAAAGGAATAAGGTTTTTGCTGATATAATAAATAGCATAAGGTTTTCAATCTTCTTTTGGGCCAAGGACTGCTCCTATTGTTGTATCAGATGCATCAAAAGAGATGTGAAAGGGAAGTTTCTAGTTAGGACCTCGCAGGATTGGTGTTGTGGAGACCATTCTCTTCAAGTTTGTAAAAGCGGTGTCACATTTGTCAGTCCAATGGAATTCAACATTTCCAGTCAATTCATACAGAGGTGTGGCTATCTATGAGAAATTTTTTATAAATCTGCGATCATGTCTTGCATATCCAAGAAAATTGCACACCTTTGTCTATGTACAAGGTGTGGCCAACAGAATGATTACCTCTATCTTAGCCGATTCTACCTGTATTCCAGCTGCAGAAATATAGTGACCTAGGATTACCACCTCAGTCATCATCATGTGGCATTTTTCGTTGCTTAGACATAATCTAGTAGAAATACATCGTTCTAAAACTTTTTCTAACATTTCTAGAGCTTGATCAAAGTCTTCTCCATAGGGTGTAAAATCATCCATATAGATTTCAAGCCCTTCATTTATTAAGTAAAAAAAAATGCTAATTATGGCTCTCTGAAATGTTGTTGGGGCATTATATAATCCAAACGGTAAAACTTTGTAAGCAGAAGTGCCCCACGGGCAGGTAAAGGTTGTCTTATCTTGGTCTTCGGGAGCTATTTGGATTTGATTTTAGCCGTTGAATCCATCAAGAAAGGAGAAGACTTGTTTCCCAGCCAATGTATCAAGAACTTGGTCAATGTAGGGGAGGGGGAAATGGTATTTTTTTGTTGCCTTATTTAATTCTCTGTAATATACATAGATTCTCCACTTCCCATTATTTTTAGGGACGATTACCAGAGGGGAGACCCATTTGTTTTCTAAAATAGGATAAATGAAATTTACATCTAACAATTTTTGCAACGCCTCTTTTACAATATCTTTTAAGTGTGGGTTTAATCTTCATTGAGGTTGTCTAACGGGGTGTGTTTCCCTATCGGTATAGATGTGGTGTGTGCATAATTGTGGGTCTAAACCCTTCATGTCTTGGTAGTCCCACACAAATTCCCCTTGGTGCTTCCAGAGGACTTTTATGAGTTTTTGTTTTTGGTCGTCATCGAAATTACCATTAATATTCAAAACCTTTCCTGGCTCGATCTCAATAGGTATGCTGTTACGAACAGTGGTTGTAGAGATATGTTGAGTCTTGAAGTTTGTCATAGGATCCTCTTGATATTCATGTTCGAGGAATGTTTTCAACATATAGAATTTTAAATTTTCAGGCGGGGGTGACTGATTCATAAAATTATTGATTACATCATCTTCAGTTTGATCCTTGAATTCAAGAGCTTCTATTAGTGTCAGAGGTGGATGAATTTTTTACTCCCAATATGTATCTGGATGTTTGTGAATTTTTACCATGGGTAAGCTTGGTTTGGCAGGCAGATAAATAATGATATTTTTTGTAGAATCTCCTCTAGTGATAGTCATGCTACCTACTCGACAGCCTATGTAAGCATCAGTTGTGGCCAACCAAGGTCGTCCAAGAATAAATAGGTGCCCTTCCATCCTGTTTTTTGGATTAATGACTAAAAAATCAGCTGGGTATTCCCATGAGTCCACAGAGACCATGATGTCTTGCACTATTCCTTCCGGTCTGATAACATACCTGTCAGCCAGTTCCGGAAGTGTGGTCGTATGTTCTAAAGCTGATATGCCTAGTTTTTTGCAAGCTCCAGTAGTTAGGATGTTAATGGCTGCCCCCAGATCAACCAATGTGTTTGGAAATGAGTGGCCAGAGATTTTCACAGTTACAATGGGGTTTCCCAGGTCTTCATATTTCACAGGTGCTTCCCTACCTAACAACAAGTCAGATAGCATTCCTATCACATGAACGGTGGGTGCAGCCTTTGTTTTCTTGACTTGTTTTTTTCCACATAATTCTTTGATTGTATTTCCATAGATGGGAATGTCTTGGATGCCCTTGAGAAGAGGAATTTTTACACAAAGGTTTCTTAATTCCCCCATGATATCAAAATTTGGAGCGATTATAGGCCTAGGCAGATTTAATCTTTCAGGAAATTGAGGCAGAGTCACCCTAAGTTCTTCAGGTCTTTGTTGATCAACTGTTTCCTTTTTTTTACATGTTTCTGTTATATTCGTTAAGCTAGGTTCTGTTGAGGTTTCAATTCGGTACTGAGGTGGAGTCGTGGCTTCTATCGGTAAGATGATATGTCATGATCTTAACCTTAATTCATTGCACTATTTCTATTCGGCATTGGGTTTTGGATTTTCTATGATCTGAATTAGTTGAACCGGTCTATTATTGAGATTAGGATTGGGTTGGGCTGCCATTTGTGGGCATATGGCAGGCTACTGGTTATGTTGAATTGGGTAGGAAGCTGGCAACATAGGTTGATTTTGGGTCCCTGCTCCTATCAGCAGATTGGCCATTCCCATGGGTCACTGCCAATTCCAATTGGTGTTTTGAGTAGGGGGGTTTAGTCACTGGCTTTGATACGGGACATTTTTCCAGTAAGGGGGAGATCAAGGAAATTTCTGCCAATTATTCCCTGATGGAGGTTGTGTATGCCAGGGTGGCATAGGAAATATGCTTGGTTTGGGCAGGTTGGGAAGGATTTTTGAATCTAACAAGTAGTTGCAGGGTTTTTCTGGCTAAACTGCGACGAAGAAAATTATTGAGGCAGGTCTTGTGGTATGCCAGGTCGTGCTTTCCATTTCCGACGCTGATTCATTAAATAGACTGGCTCTGTCTCTTCCTTTGCTTCCTTGTAGATGGCTTTCAGCCCGGGAAGTGAAGGAAACTGGTCTGTGGTATGATCCTTAGTGCAGATAGCACAAGTCTGAACCATGTCTAAAGGGCATTCCCTCTGGCTGTGCTTCTTCCAAAATCTTGGGCAAAAGATGGCCAGGTTTTGCTCCACTATAGCTTGTTTATTTTTGGCTTGTAAAACTTCAAGTTGTGTTGTCAAGGTACCTAGAATGTCAGTTTTGAAATTTTCTAATAGATTTCCAAATTATTCTTTGGTTACATTGCCATTGGTTTGCTTAAGGTCTATCTTTCTTCATAAAATCACGCCCAACTGGCCTATTGCATGAGCTACCCCGAGAGCATCTAATACATAAGGAAATAATCTCATCGTATTCTTCCTGGTAAATATCTCCCTTCCCCGCTATGTTAAGCATCTCAACCCATTCTTCCTTCATCCCTTTAAGCATCGTGGCTTTTAAAATGTCCTTGGATAGCGTGGTATATGGGGATCTTTGTAAATTGTATTGAAATATTTCTACGTATTCTTCTAATGTTTCATTGTCTTTTGCAGACATATTGAAGATTTCATCTTTTAGATCTCGAGTTCAGCATTAGTCTTGGTATTTGGTAAGAAAAATGTTCTTCATTTGGTCCCAGTTATTTATAGTTCCCCCACCTAATCCCATGAACCAGCATAGCGAAGTTCCTTTTAAGGTAGAGGGAAATAGTTTTAGTTTCTAGGGATCGGTGGTGTAGTCATATCCTCTGGATAAGACATCAAATTCAAATAGGAATGCATCAAGATCTTCTATGGTTAATCCATGAAAGGTGGGAGTGTTTTGCAAGGGAGTGGCTTTCATAGGGGAATTGGTAGCATGATCAACAATAGGGTATTCTAATGTTGATATCTGCCTCTGATTCTGATTTTGATTATTTTCCATCTGATCAAAGAGGTGCCAGAAATATTCGGGAATTTCTTGATCTGGAGGAGTAATTCTAATAGGCTTGGGAGGTGAATGCGGTGGGGGTTTTACAACACTTCCCTGATCTGGGATCCTAAGTAATTTTGTTTCAATCACTCCTTTAGGGGACTTAGGTTCTGATATTGCTATGTGAATTCCTCCACTAGTTTCTCTCCCCCCCCTTCTTGTAGGTTGCAAGAGCCTCCCTCTTTTGAAGGGTCAGTGCCTATATGATCGGTAGTCTACAGGATTCGCTCAGACCCCTCTGTCTCGCAGTGAATCTTGGTGTAGGTTATAGATGGTGAGGCTTCCGCCTGAGGGAGTGTGTTAGGACTTTGAATGGAAATAGTTTTGGGTCCTATAGATGCCTGAGATTTAGCTTTCTTAATGATTTCGTCTATATATCTTGTTCTTCCAAGGATCACTGGTCCTTTGGATTGTGAGGATGTTTGCTAATTATTTCAGATTGTTTCTATCTTTTTATTCCTAGACATAAAATAAAAGCACCTATCTTATGGTTCTTTGCATGACTTGCTGGTAAGCGGGCTAGAGGGCAAGCATGTTGCTTTCCAGTATGCAGGTTCTTACCTCTTGTTTTCAATACCCAACTATTCACAACAATGGAGAAAGATGAATGAAGGAGATGACTCTTAACACTCTCCCCGGAAATGGCGCCAAAATGTTGGGGCTCACATAGATGGCTTATTATCGACAACTCTAGTGCTTTCTCATTTAATTATCAACCCAGGGTAAGTCTTCTTATTTCAAGAGTTTTGGCACAATATATGTGAGTGAGGTTGTTTAATAGTTACTCCTTGTTACTTATGAGGAAGAATTTGCTAACTTCCTAAGTTCACTTATCCTAAAAAAGGGTGGCTTGGATTGATTTTTAACCTAATTGAGCAACAAGATTGAGAAATTATCTAATTGAATTAAACAACAGTCTAAATGAACTGAACAATAATCTAGATTAATCAAGAAGAAATTGAATTGAATTAAACAATAGTCTAAATAAACTGAACATCAATGGAATTGAATTGAACAACAGTCTAACTAAACTGAACAGCAATGGAATTGAATTGAACAACAATCTAACTAAACTGAACAGTAATGGAATTGAATTGAACAACAGTCTACCTAAACTAAACAGCAATGGAATTGAATTGAACAATAGTCTAACTAACTGATCAGTAATGGAACAACAGTATTATTGAAGCAATTTAAATGAACCGTACAACAATTATTTATGTAATTTTTTAATGGAATTCTCTTTATGAATTAATTAATCGACATTGTTCAACGGTTGAACGCTTCGCTGTGCTAGAAGAGTAATACAATCCATAAAGACAGATAACATTTAAATCAGCTTATTCTACGATCTATAACTCAAGTGTAATGGTATTGGAAGAACTGGAACCATCTACTGATGATGAAGCATTGTCATAAGCCGTAAAATACAATTGTGATTATCCTAATTCAAGAACACGATTGCTAACAATCCTGAAGAAAGAGAAACTGTAACTTTATTGAATGGAAATATACTTTACAATTGCATCGGATACTTAAGCATTGGTTCTACAACTACACAGAGTATGAAAACTGCGATGAACTTCCAGGGGTTGGGCCCAGACCACCAGAAGCTCTAGCGCAATAAAAACTTCAAAATATTATTGTTCAAGGCTCTCTATTACATCCAGTGATGTTAAAAAAATATAATTAGACAGGTTGGTTCTGATGCATCGATTGCAGAATGAATTTTCTGTCCTTTCTCTGACTCCCCTTTCTCGTTCATCCTTCGTCCTTTTAAAAGTGATTTCAAAAATGAGAAATTATTTCCCAAACGACAACCCGCTACACGTGGATATCATTTGAGTTCTTGGGCTCGAATTCGTCTGTCTGCCTTATGTCGGCTGTTGGGAGTTATCGATATCTCATATGTTTGCGCCCGTTGGTTAGCTTCTGTTTCCTATTGGTCTAGCTACTCTGCCTTCCTGCATGCGGAGATAAGAGAAGTCAATTTTCTGTTATAAAAACATCCTTTTCATCATTAGCCTAATTTTTCTAGTTTTCATAATATTTTCTCTCTTTATTGTTAATATGAAGAGAAATTCCCCCAAAATTTTAATATAATTTGAAGTAATTACAGGGTGAGAACATACCTTAATTTGGGCCCAACAACGATGATGCCACTCATGAATATGATCAGAAATGTGAGTAGCATTAGTCTGTTTAAATTTGGTCAAAAGTTCTGTTCTAGTTTCATATCGTGTGGGTAACTGGAAGTGGGCCAAAAAGACAGTAGATAGGGCAGTGAAATTATCAAATGAAGCTCTTGGTAACTCAATGTACCATTTCGTGGCCGGACCAGTGAGCGTACGCTGGAAAAGACATAGTTGAACAAAGTCATCATTTAGGGAGTTAGATGAACACAATAAATGATAAGTCATAACATGTATCGGCGGGTCTTCCCCAGGGTTTCCATTGAACTTAGGAATATGCGAGGGTAATTTATGAGGTATCACTGGCCACCAAGGAGCATATTTTATTGGATCATTGGTGAGTCGGTTTAAATCTGGTAACTCTAAAGTTGCAACAAAGGAAACTGTCGATTTAAGTCAGGTTGAGCATAGCCAGGGTATGATGGAATTTCTTGGGCAACATGCCTTTGAGAACCAACATAATGAATCTTTTTCTGGTAACCCAGATAGGGGTTGTTTTGATAAGAAAACGCTTGAGGATGTTGTTAACCAAAACCTAGGTACATTACTTGTTGAAATATAGGTTGTTGCATTTTCTCTTGTGGCTACCAAGGGGTCTGTCTACCAAGGTTATAACCCAAACTTGAATAGCGTGGATTTGGTTGTGAATAGGTATAACCCGGTTTTGGCTGTGAAATCCCATAATATGGTAGTCCAACTTGTGAATAAATAATTCCGGATACATGTGATTATTGTAAACTAACCAAAGTAGTTGGAGTCTAAGGACCCAATACTTGAGGGTATTGGGTTGAAGGACTCTCTTGAGACAGTTGAGGAACAAAATTTTGAGACTGTCACAGGGGTAAGGATGTATTAACAAGTATATTAGATATGGTTGAAACAGGTTGAACCGATTGATATGATTGTACAACCGTTTGTGGTTGGATGGGTAGAGTTGAATGCCACTGACAAACATTCATTCCGACATTAGGATGACCAAATAACGACGGAGTAATATCAAAATTGGTGACCATAGGTTTCCCCCCAGCATGAGGAGTATAATAAGATGGAAAATATTGTTCTCCAAATGCCAGGAGTCCAGCTGAAATTGTATTGGATGGAATATACCCAAATAGACCAGCTTGGTATTTCCTTAGTGATGTATATAAAGGATCAAGTCATTCAATAATAATTATAGATGTACGTCCAAATAGAATCCCAGATGATGGGATTGGTGAATTCCATGGGTTTGAGGATGCACCAGAGAAGGTTCCAGATAAATATTGGTAACTAGATGGGATGGAAGGGCCACCATACAAATATGACTTTGGTGATGTTGTGAACATCGAAGGGGTATCAAGAGCAGGTGTTTCACTAATGGAATAGATGGTCCAGTTGAAGATGTTGGCTTAGACATGGTTATACGACCCAATGTATACCCTACTAGATTGACGAGAACTCGAATAGGCACAAGATCAAAGAAAGCAGAGTGAGGTGATTGAGGAAAAGTCTCGTAAAGATAAAGCTCCTATCCAAAATGAGTTGGAGTCGAAGGTGTTTCGTCTTGTGGAATTTCTTCAATCGAAATCAAACCAGGTGGCAGGATTTTTCCATTAGGCCCAAAGTATATTTCAGGTGGCTGACAACACGATATGGGAGACTCAATGGCTACAATAGATTGTGGGGTGACCGGTACAGGAGCAACTTCCGATTGTTCAACATTGGGATTCATATGTTCTGGTAAAAGAACGACAGGATCTAGATCAACTTCCAGTTGAACAACGTCAGGTTCAGGAGGTATGGTCTCACTGATTGGATGGATCGTGACCATAAGTAGTTGAAAGGACTCTGTCTCGACAACAATAGATGAACCATGATTTTTAGAAACTACTCGAGATGACTCTGGTATATGTGAGGATGATGTTGCACCAGAGGTACTGATAGTACTAGTTTTGGTAGAACGATGTTGCCTTCACCGACCAGAAATGGGTTTTGGTGGTAAAGGTGGTTTTAGTGCTATTCTATGTGAACGACGAGGAAAGGGATGTTATTATTCCATGTTGACTGATTATTTTATGACAAAAAACAAACAAAAAAAATAAAAGGGTAATTCTAGGCAAATTGTTTACCAAATAATTGTGAACTATAGAATACCTTCTGGTGAACCAAGAAGTACGAGCAGGCAATCTCCCTGAATGCTATGTTCGGTGTATCATAAGTTACAAGGTGGTCGACTTGGTTACCTATGGATGGATAGCAACCTAAATTTGTCCTCCAAAATATACCCAAAGGAACATGGAGGCCCAAGTCCGTATTAGCGTTGTCTAATGCGAAACCGCAAAGTGAGAGCACCACCTTATAATTTTCATACTATAACACCACCCTATATACCCAAAGGTACGTGGACAAGCTATGATATACTTATGTACTTGGAGTGAGGTATCACACTCGGAATGTATCACAGACAAGTTAATGACAGCTTCTATGTTTAACGACATCGAAACATGTCTCTAGCCTAGACCTTCTAAATGTTTTCGTTAATGTTCCAATGCTTTCTTAGGTAAATTGATGTAAATTTTAAATTGATATTGTTTAAAAATTTGTCTTTGAGGTTCACCGCATGATATGATGGAAATTCCTAAAAATGAAAACTAAAATGATAATAAAACTTTTCAATTTAGCTTTTTCAATGAAAAACCTAGCTACTAAGGGAAAGAGAAATCAGTTTTAGAGAAAACAACAAAGAGCACAAACTAAAATGCAGCTTTCCTAACTTGTTCCTATGTAACACACAAAATTCACTATATGCACATGCATGTTTTTATTTTCAGTTCCCTTAATGTGAATTCAAGAAGGGAAACTATATGCATAAATCAATAAAACAAGTGTTTTCTTCTTTGAGAAACTAGGGATGTCACAACAATTTCTCTTTTAGGAAAAGTGAAGAATGGAACTACAATTTTTCCTAAAGGAAACGAGGAATGAAAGAACAATTTCCTTTACGAAAACAAATTGACCTAATGCAAAAATAAAATACTTTTAATTTGATTTACCAATGATAAAGAAAAACAATAAAGAGACATTGAACAAATTTACTTTTCAAAGGAGGAGGAATTAGGAAAATTTACTAGTCTCTAAGAGGTATCAGACAATTGAGAATACAACAAAAAAATGGCTGAGAATGATAGAAATGAAAAATTTATATGGAATTTGGTTGGCTAGGGGGAAACACAGTCTTTAAGGGGAGACAGTGCGTTGCAGTGCACCCCTGAATGGGAGACAGTGCACTGTGTCTTAACCAATAGTGCGTTGGGTGCAGCAGGGATTGAAAAAACAAGTAGCAGAACACACTTCTAATGAAATTCTTTCATTCAAGTTTATAATAACTGAAATTAGATGCTACATATGAGGATAAGCAGAGGAAAAAACACCAGGAATGAGAGGATACTCCCCAACAGAGTCGTCAATTTGTTATGCGGAATTGTGATCTATAAATAAACCAAATTCCCTAAGTGTGGTGCTAGTCACTTAGAAAAACAGAGAGAAGAATTACTATCACTTTCTCTAAAATAAGCAAATATACAGAATGGTGAAAGAGCCTACTTGTGATTCAAGTGCTTCTCTTTCTCCTTATGTCGTTGTTGTCGTCACTCTCAATCCAACTCAAATCACCAGATCAATTCCTGCAAATACAAACAGAGAACATCAAACAACATGAAATATATAGATATCTACTTATATTACTCAATAAAATCGATTAGATATGAAATATATATTTCATTCAAGAATACATTTCATAAGAAATAGAGACATATATATGGGAAAATGAGTAAAAATATTTATTAAAGAGTAGAAGGGGGAGGTTACAACCAATGATAGATTTGTTGCCACCATCTCCAACTTCATCCCAACCTCATCACATCCAACATCATACCTGCAGCATATCAGTACTTCCACTCTCTTAAATGAGAATCCAACAACATAAATTTGCCAAATTTATCCCCTCCCTAGCACTAGAATGAGTGATCAATTTGTAGGGAAACTGATGGTAGTTTCTCAATGAATGACTTTCTAATAATATGCAATACATGTTCCCAAGTTCAAATGTGTTATATGGACACTTGTATTCGAATTTTGACACATATGGACTCTTATAGAAGGATTTTGCCATGTGGAGATTCCTGGAACAATGAGAATTCCGCTCCCAGGTGTCCAACCAACTCTTGAATGTCGGGAAGTGCATGGAAGTGCACCCTTGAATGGAGGATCTTACATTGCAACACAGTTAGTCCCTTTAGAGGTTGTGTTGGTGAGTCAATAAGTGATATAACTAATAATTCAAAACTTGGAAATCTCACAATAGAATCCATGAATGAATTTTTTTTCTCTTAGGGCATATAGCAACTGAAATGTAAGGGAATGATAAACCCTATTTCATTGGTCCTGGGGATGATGTCTAGTTTGACCAGGTCATGGGGGATGATGCCCAAATTGACCTATAACAAATGGGAAAACAATAGGATGAGGAACTCCGATGACAATAATAGGATGAAGAACTCAATAGAAAACATGAATAGGATAAAAGGAAGCAAGAATAATAATAAATGCTTCGACAATAAGAAGAAGAACGAAGAATACAATAAATAGAACAAAAAAGAAAACAATAGGAGGAAGAAGCAAGGAACAATTTAGAGGAAGAGGAACTCAAGAGAAATAAAGAAGAGCAAGAGGTAGAACAAAGAAGGAAGGAAGAAGAGCAGATGAGAAAATAGGAAGAGGATAAGAGAAATCAAGAAGAGGGAAAAACCAAGAGGAAAAAAAGAGAGTTGGCTAATAAATTTGAACTAGATCACCTTAATGAACAACATGGAAACACATCAGGTGATCATATCGATAAGAGTTCTAGGATGCAAAATTTATTTTCTCCTTTAGATGTTCCTTCCTCTAATCCAATTACTCGCGGGTACCTTCCACTCAAAGGAATTAGGCCTCTCAAACGAAGAGGAAGAATAGGTACTATATATTACCATATTGACTTTCCATCAAATCTAGTGTAAGATCATGTAGGAAAGGAGGAAGTGCTACGCCAAGAACACAACCAAGCCTATTTCAATGATCACAGAGAAAGAAATCGTCTTAGATACTACAATGAACCCTGAAATGATTTCTTCGGTCGAAATAATTTTTTTAACAACCACAAAGGTAAACATGAGAAGACTGAATAAACAACTTTCTAAACTACAATTCAAGCTCCATGTTGCTAAGAAAAGAGTCAATAAAGCTAAAGAAGATAATAGGGTTATACACCAAGCCCATTCAAGCGAAAAGGAACTACAAGCTTATATGTAGCAACATTGGAAGAAGCCATGAATATATTCTATGAAGAAATGTTGAAGTTGCATTAAACTATAGTTCCATTCCCACTCATACGGGTTGAATATAAGGAGAAGAAAATTGTGCTCAAATAAGCCTCCACAACTATCAACAACATATGTGATTGGACTACCAAATATCTAAATGCACCAACAACTCTCCCTACAAAGGATTGGATAACTTCTCAAAATGACAAGGTCTAGATCAACATCAAAGCCCAATCATGAGACAAACTAGAAAAGGATGTAGACAAAGTACTGACTTTGTATAGGCATTTGCTAAGTGGACTAGAATTTGTGATTGAAGTGCAAAAATTACCTTCTATCGAATCAATCAAGGATTTAAGGAAACAGGAAGAGGCTATCCAAGAGATTGAATCATTTCTTAATCCTCTCAAACAAGCCTCTGCTATGGAAAATTTACAGGTGACGAAAGAAAAAATTACTCAATATGTTATAGAACCAATAAGGATATATACCAAGATGGTGACCTTATCAAAGAAATCAAGGTAAAAAAGAACACGCTAATACCATATTCCCTAGAGTTCCCTCACAAACATAGGGAAAAGCAATAAAAGGTGGCTAGCATAGTAGTAGAGTACAAGCTTTGGAATTCATATATTGTACATGAATTACATGTAGATGTTCCAGAGTTGTCTATTGTTAAGTTGGTAGAACAGAGTAACCTCATTCATTTAACATATGCATACTAGTGTAGATACTAGAATAAATAGGCTCTCATAGGCATGTGAAAGGTCACGAGGTAGCTCAATGATCACGAGGTAGATGAAAGGTCACCCCTATTTTATAAATATGTCCTCATGACACATTGTATGGGACTTTTGCCTTTGGAATTAATATTTTGTGCATATTATTTGAGAATGGAGTGATATTTTAGTGAATGCAAGAAGTAATTTTTTATTTCCACTTATGGATTTGATGGATGCCTCATGTGATGGTGCTATGGATATTGTCAACTTAATGTTTGAAAGTTCTTGGAACTTTGGCGTATAATATCCTCATGTGTCATAGTGCATTGTGGGATTTATTCTTGCAGTGAATGGATGGTATATGATGTGTTTACCTTTATGCTTGTGTTGACAACCTGTTTCATTAACATTATCATTATACCATTGTATGATTGCATGCTCATTTATGCTTTCACATGGTTATAAATTACGAGCTTATTCATGATTGATAAACTTATATTTACATGTGACATGTGGATATGATTTGTGTTAGGTAAATTTGACTCTATCCCTGAGTCAAATTCACCTAACATTCCTCCCTTAAACTTGACTTGGGGTTTCTTGACTAAATCTATCCAAAACTACTAAGTGAGACAACCTCGCTCACTCTAGCCCTTTCCCCCTTCAAAGTTTTTACCCGGGGTAGTTGTTAACTTGACATCTCCCCTATCACCTAGGTATAACTCATACTTTACCAGTGATTACCCATGGGTACGCATGTCATATCAGGCCTTACAACAGTATGCCCATTTACATGCAATAAAATTTGACTCCATTATATATATATATATATGTATGTATGTATGTATGTATGTATGTATGTATTCATTGTTACTATCTTCCATCCTCTCGTTTCTTAGGAAAACCGTGCCTTTGTCACAACACAAGAACCCATTTAATACATAATTTCTCCCAGCTTCGGATCAAGTGATTCCAGCAACTCACCATGGGTATATCGATCCCCATTTCGTTGTTGCTATGGATTTGACTTGAACTTCTTGTTCTCCCCACCGCTCACCGAAAAATATCCCAACTTCAACCACATCGAGAGTGCCACAGATCTGGCGTCCCATGTGCTCCCAAGGTCATATACTCCATCATGCTTGTAATAAACAGAGTACACGTACCACTAGTGACATCCGTCTATCCTAGGCCCAGTTTAACTTCACTTTGCGCATCACTTCCATGGATGCTAGCCCTCCATAGAGTTGTGATGGTTCTCTTGCTCCGCCACAATGCCACCATCACTGGATGGGCTCAACATTGTTCCCAATTATCGATATCCAGACCACTACATCACCTCTCTTCTCAATTTTTGTCATACATTCCAAAATCCACAATTGATAAGAAAATTTTCATAAGCAATCTGATCCACGTAGGTCGTTCTATTTTCTCTAAGATCTCATCCTCAATGGTGTTCTCTGTTGAGAATGCAACAAGATGATGGAGCTTAGTGAAATGAAGTGGCCTTCACTAAGTGGGCCCGCAGGCAAATTCTGGCGCAAAATCTATTTTTAGACTATGTCTATTTTTAGACATACGGAGCATGGTTCGGGGATTCCAGTTTGAGATTCTTGGAGTATGCGACATGTTGGTAAAAATAGATGAGACTCATATTTTTAGGTCGCAGGCTATTTTTAGACTGCCTCTCCTAAAATATGGAAGTCAAATATTATTTACCCTTAATAATATTTAGACTATAAACAACAGTTTACTCTCTTGGAGCACTTCAGTTCGAGTCATGGAGGTGGCTCATGCAACTGATAGAGGAATCACGTGGTTCCTAGGGTTTGATGGCATCTTGCATGGTTGACTCTAGCTTGACTTCGCGGTAGAAGTTTGGAGTGGTTAATGACACAAATAAGTGGAGTCGTGTTCGTTTATTTTGAAGGAACTAGTTGAGATTAGTTTAACTAGCTAATCAATTAGTTATGAGGAGTGAATTAAATATTATTTAATTCATTAATTAGTAACTCATTATTCAACTCAGGAACACATCAGTTCACTACAGTGCATGATCAGTTCAGTGAAGACCAGTGAAAGAGGTAGATGAAAGGGTGGAGTTAGCTATCAGTTGTGACTATACTGTTGCTATTTGCAACACATAGATAGGTGGAGTAAGCCTATGAGGATTGCGCAGTTCAGGCTGGTGGTGGTTTATCTATATAAAGAGGCCATCCCATAGCATTAAAACACGCAATAGAGGCTGGCTATCAAGTGGCTAAGGATTGGAGCATGTGTTTTGCTAGATCTAGCTTGATAGTGTGTAGCAATTGAGGGTGTGCATGAGAGCTTGTGAAGAGTTTTTGTACTATGATTGTTACATGATTTCTCCATTATAATATACACAATAGCTGCGGGGTTTTCAGCTATAGGCTTTCCCCATACATACTGAGTTAATGTGTGAATGATTTGATGTGCGATCGCTTCTATTATTTCCGCATGTGACAATTAATTGTAGATGAGATTATGTGTTATGCATGCAATTCGAAATTGATGTGTAATCGGGTTAATCTCCATTGAATAACTGATTTATTCAGCTAATTTCTACATTCTCAACTCTCCCCATTCTTTCATTGCACATCGTGCATTCCTTCATTGCTTTCATAGACTTGCAACCTTCCATGACTCACCTTCTAACATCTAATTCAACCAACCATCAGTTGGTGATCTCATTCAATGTTTCCCTCCTCGACAAGCGCTTGTTGGCATAAATCAGGACATCACATGATAGATGACAACTTCACTTTTTTTGTGGATCTCAAGGAGATCTACACATGAATAGACAACAACAGGCTCCTCACAGTCTCTAATTTGAGAATGCTTCATCGATAATGCCATGACATGGAACCGTTTCTGGGATCTCAAATCTATGTAGCTCAAGCCTGACATCGATTTCTTTGGTGCAGATCTGAACGTTAAGAGAAGCCCTTCTCAACTTTGTTGCTTGTTTTCCCCATTGATCTGATACTTCCAACATTCACCATGGGAAACACTTTTGATGTATGCTTCGAACTCACCTTCACTGGTAAGAATCAAGATCCATATCCATACTAGATCTGAATTTAATTTTCTCTTTAACTGGATCCACAACCACCATTTTCAACAGTTATCTCACGAGCAATAACAACAAACTTTGTGCTAATATTTATTTCCATCAGACCAATAAAAACCCTTGGCAACATAAATGTCCCTCTGAAGCCAACATTTTTCTCTAATACCAAATGAAGAAAAAATTACTAGAGAACATTAACTTATTTACCAAGAGAAATTAATAAATGCAATCAGCAACAATAATAAAACATAAACACACCCCGAGAAAAACCCTAACTCCGGGGAAAACCCATCCAATGAAATTTCATTAACCATTGGCCAAAACCATGGCCAATCCATCCAAGTGAGCCTTCACCGCTCACTTGGCCAAATTGGATATGGTTTTGGCTAATGGTTAATGAAATTTCATTGGATGGGTTTTCCCCGAATTTGGGGTTTTTATTGATTAAATATTGTGTGTTTATGTTTTATTATTGTTGTTGATTGCATTTATTAATTTCTCTTGGTAAATAAGTTAATGTTCTCTAGTAATTTTTTCTTCAATTTGAAGCTTTTCCAACACTAATTTTCTTAAGATTCATGCTTCAAAGTTATGTTTTTTCTATTCATGGCATCTATTATACTGTATTTTTGCGGGTTACTTACTTGCATTTGTTGAAGTTTTATTCATTCTCTTACATTGAAACTTGTAATTTTCCAAAGAAAAATCTCACTTAACGAGATGGCAGTCGGGCCTACATACAGGATGGGACTCCTAAATCAAATTATGTAAGATGTGATGGGGATCCTTCACTGGGGAGATCCCCTAGTTGTTGGCAGTACATTCTAGCCCGTCATCATAAAGGCATTTTCTTTTTTAACCAAATCCATGCAGATAGGGTCTTTTCTTATGTACATGATACTGGCTTAAAGCCAATGAGCTTAACATGTATGTGCCTCTTTCTACATAATGGGTTATGTACACTTCACAATTATGTCTTATGGAAATTGAATTAACAGAGAAAGAAGATGAACTAATTTGGAAGGGAGGTATGCACAAAGAGAAAAACTCGGTTAAAGAGATATACTCACATATTACACAGGGGAGAGTTTCAACGGGTAAAGTTGCATGGTTTCAAAAGACTTGGAGATGGGAGCTACCCTTAAAATTAAAATAATTTATGTGGTTGGTCGAGCACAATAAGGTCTTAACATAGTATAATATTCAAAAAAAGGGTTTTAAGTGACCTACAAGATGTGCTTTATGCAAGTAAGCTTTAGAAGACGTGGTACATCTCTTTTTTTCATGTTATTTTGCGGTCTCAGTTTGGACTGAGGTCTTCCATTATCTTAATCTACATTTTTTTTGGAACAAGTTTTCCATAGAAAGGTGTCTTAAGCAATGGTTTGAGGATTTCAAGATTTTTCATACTTTACCTTTCTATATATTATGGGGCATTTAGAGGTACAGGAATGAAAATATTTTTGAACAACTATATCCAGATATTAAAGGCACATGTGTAAGGATTACTTCTTACTTTGTAGAGATTGAACCAAAGTTGCAGGAGCCTCCTAGGAGACATTTTTTAATTAAGGTGGTATGGACACACTTTCTAGAAGTATTTTTTGACGAGGCATCACAAAATGGGGTCTATGGCAGTGGGGAGTATTTAGTGTTATAGCTTGGTATTTTCTATCATTTCAGTTCGTCCAATGGGACAAGGACTAAAAACATAACATAACTTATCACTTTATGGGGGGCATTACTTTGTGCAAATTGGCTTGCTATAGAGATTTTAACAGTCTTTGGCAACTTAAAGGTGATCATCGATTAAAAGCAATTGAGATCTAATTTTGAGTGTCCCTCCCTTACATACTTAATGTAGCTCATTAGATCTATGAGGACTTTACAAAGCTTAACAATCACACATGTCTATAGACACCATAATTTAGTGGTAGACTACCTTACAAAAAATGATGTTACTACTCGCAAGGAAACATATACTATTAACTTTTGAATATAGATTCCCTTGCCGCACTAGGAATATAAAAATATGATGGTTTGGAATTGACTATTGTTTCTATAGATCATTTTTTGCTCATAACTATCAAAACAATTTTTTTGTTTCTCTCTTTTTTCAAGAAAATCTTTCAGAACAAAACAATTATATATATATATATATATATATATATATTTCTTCTCTTTTCTTTTCTTTTCTTTTTTCTTTTTTCTTTTTACAAAAATGTAATAAGGATTGGACAACATTCCGTAGAACAATAAGCAACAAAGAAAGTAGAATATTGATCTTTTGTGAAATCTTTAACTTTTATTTTGAAGAACAAAATAAGACATAGATATAAAAACTAAAAATATGAGTATTCCTGAAATTGTAACTATAAAGTAGGATGGTTTTTTTCTTTATGGAAAAAACAAAAGCTTACACGTTCAAAATAACCAAATTCCAGTCTAGAGATTTGTTTGAATTTTCGAGACCCTAGGAAGACTAATCAGCCAAACACACATAATTTGGCAGCGCGTATTGATCATTAAATTTTATATGGAGAGAAACTTTGGAGCAGGTTGCACGCAGAAGTTTGAAAGAAGCTGTGGAAGACGCAAATAGGCGCACGGAGAGGGCAGGCGAGTGCCTTCCACTCTCAAAGTGAGAAACTCTGCATTGAAATTGAAATTTGAATGAAAATATGGATAAAGTGAATGAAGAATATACATGAAATGAAAAGATCCCGATTAATTGGTTAAGAGACGAACGAATTATATTATAGAAATACAGAGACTTTTAAATGTCAGTTGCGCATCTGGTGTAGTGGTATCATAGTACCCTCCCACGGTACTGACCAGGGTTCGATTCCCTGGATGCGCAGTAACTATGTAAATAAGTTGTCTTTTTACATTATTCCCTCTGTGCAACTGTGAAGTTAATGACAAAAAATGCGGGAGTGTAAAATTATATTAATGACACAAAGTGTGCAAGTGTAAAGTTAAATATTTTGGACGAGTAAAAGAAATGGATCGGTGTCCTGACCGGCGTTCGAATCCCAGAATTGACAATCTTTGTATTCTACTTAAACCGTGCCCCGATGCTAATTTTGGTTCATTTTATTTCATTTGATGATATAAATACCAATCCGAGTTGGAAATTTAGTAAAAGTGAACCTAAGCTCAGAAATAACGGTGCATGAATTGGAAAAAATTGTAATTGGTTTGAAATAATAATTTTTAGTTGTTTAAAGCATGTTTGTATTAAGTTGATAATTTACTGCTTATTTTACCAACTAATGATTTAAAATCATTATGAAGAAGATTACATTTGCCTAGTTTTAAGCTTAAATCTTGTTAATTTTTTGGAAATATTGTTACATATTTTTTTTAAAGAAATAAATGTTTTATTTCTATAAAATTCTTTTTATCAATAGTAATTATCATTATTATTTAAATAAATAAATAAAAAATCAATTAATTTATAATTTATTTAATTTTTAACAAATTGAGATATAAGGAAGTTCTTTATGTTTATTATGGATTAATAATATTTGATTAACCTTGCACTAGTTTTATTATAAATTTTAAATTGTAACATTTAGATTATTATTATTTTTTTTAATTTTTAAAATAAAATAAATTTGAAAATATAATTTAAAAAAAATAAGTTTTAAAATCTTAATATCATAATCTTGCCAAAAATCTAATATTGTAATCTTCCCAAAAATCTTTAAGAATATATGTACATGAAAAAAAAAGAATAATTCAATTTATTCACAATTATACTATCATGTCCATGAAAATATTCTATTTAACTATCAAAATATCTCATATTAAATTTTTAGAATTTAAATTTTTAATAAAAGTAACTAATACAACACTCTGAAAAAAATCCAATTCTAACTAGATAAGGCCAATACATAATATCTTAATAATTTGATGTTATTATTTTTATTGGTAAAATTCTAAAAATTCTAAAATATTTCTAAACTATGTGACTAAAATAAAAATAAATTAGTTTTTTTAAGTACATATTACTAGATATTGGTTTTTAGCCTGCAAGTAAAATATATTTATAACACTTTTTCTAGATTTATAACACTTTAACACAAATGATATTTGTAAGTACAGATCTCAACTATAGAACCATGGGTTTCTTCACACTGTGTGTCACTGAAAAGTGAAAAGTGAGATCAGAATTTCTAATTGGAATCAATTCCCTTATATGACATTCTAGTTCACTCAAATTTCAGTTTCCAAATTTTTCAGGGAAAGACACCCTAAGTTTCCAATTTTTTTAATTTTTTTTTCAAGGAAAAACTCCCTAACAAATCTTTGCACATCCAACTTTACAAATCTAAAAATTTCTAATAAAGTTCCGGGGCTCGCAAAAGAAAAAGTTTTGTATTGTTTAGTTCAAGTTCCTAATATTCAGTGAAAATTTCGGTTTTTTAAATTTTTGAATTGGATACCAAAAATGGATCTCATCGATTTAATAGACAAATAATACCATAAAACTTGAATTAAATTGCTTGATAAGGAATGAGAAGTTACATAATGATTGATAAGCAAATAATACCATAAGAGTTTCTTAAATTAAATTGCATGCTAAGGAATGAGAAGTTACAGAGTCCTTGCTAGGTACAATAAATTTGTGTCAATAAAATGATCTATCTAATTTATCCATTTAGCGGCTAAAATCATTAATTCTTTTAAATTAATTTAAATAACATTTATCATTAAATTTCATTAACATCTAGACTAATATTAACCTAATATTATTAAAATCATAAATAATAAAAGTTAAAATAACTCTCCTTAAAATAATAGAAAAGCTTCAAACCTAATTAATTTAGATTTTATTACTTTAAATTTTAAATCTAATAAATAGAAAATTAAAATGAACTTTGTTGATATTACAATACAATAATATCATTATATTTAAATGACGAAATGGTTAAAGGGCACATGCTAAGATCAATAAAATCTAAACAACTTCACCAATAATTTTAATGTCATTAAAAAATAAACATGTAAGTAAAAGTATATGATCACTCATACTTATTAAAATTCTGAGAGCACATTAACACCAATAGTGGAACCTAATAACAACACAAAAATCAAACCACACCAACAGTGGAACCTAATAACAACACAAAAATCAAACCACAAACCCTACAACTTAAAATCAACAAATAACCTTCATAATTGAATTCTAATCTTTTAAAAATAAACAAATCACTTTGACAATCCAATTCTACATCTTGCAAATTTAAAATATACACTACATTTAGAAAACAAAACAACCATATAATCTTACAACAAAAACCTTTTTTTTTTTGTAAATTTGGTGGGACTACACTATTTTCTATTTATTATTATAGGACAGGCTATAAAATATAAAATTCAGGCTGTGACCTCAACCTGCCCATAGGAAACCAGGTCTGTTGGCCACTTGAAAGCATGAAAAGCATACCAAAATTGAAATTGTTTCATCCGTCTATAAGTCACATGAGCTATTTGTCCTACTATTGCAGTATATACACACATATGACATAAAGAGAGTTCATATACAACTAAAAAGTGCATCAAAAAACATAATACGGAAAACAATTATCCATCTGATGAGGAAACTGCAGCTGGGTCTTTCACATTAGACCCAGGCATATCAACTTGTTGTAGCTGCTGGAGCAGCTTCTCCATACGGCCTACCCGATCATCCAATCTACTAAAACGATCAGTTGCCTGATATTGAGTAATATTAATATGCTGCAGCTGGTTCTGTATGTCCTGAAGCAGGTCCTGAAGGCGAGGTTCTATCTTTGCCAAGTCTGCCTTAGCATGGACAGGCGGAAGACTCTGAATTGATTTTGCTATAAGACACTTGACTATCTAGTATGTATGAATAGTCTGATTGAATAGAGTAAGACACCCACGGGTATTGCCAGGGTCCGTTATGAAATCTAAGATCTCAGCTTCTGCTTCATTATCTTCAGGATCAGTCTGTATATCCCTTTCCCAGCCACGTATTTCTTGACGAACAATTGAAGAATTACCCATCACATAATTAGCAGCTAAGGTCTCCAAATGCTCCTGGTTGGTTTTACGACCAAGTTTCTTAGGGACAGGCTCAAACTGAACTTTCTGTTTTCCCTTAGCAGACTCAGACCCTGAAAGTCTCTTACAACAAAAACCCTATACAATATCTACCCTCATAATTAAACCCTACCCTAAATAAATCCCAGCTGAAGGAAGCCAAAAGCGGGACCATGTAGAAGGTTGACATCGCTCGGTTTGATAGCGTTGCCAATGCATAACTTTATTCTCCCACACTATCGCAGCATGGTTAAAACATTTGGATTTACTCGATGCACGAACATCGCTCGGTTTGATAGTGCCGCCAATGCATAACCTTATTCTCCCACACTATCGCAGCATGGTTAAAGCATTTGGATTTACTCAATGCATGAACATCGTTCGTTTTGATAGTGTTGCCAATGCATAACCTTATTCTCCCACACTATTGCAACATGGTTAAATTTTTTGGATTTACTCGAAACACGAGGGATGGGGCCAAGTTTAAAATGGATTTAATTTTTATTGAAATTAAATTGTAACACTTTGTATTCCCATAAATCTTTGCTATGGATTAGGTAATCACATAAACCATATTTTTAATTGAAATTAAATTGTAACACTTTGTATTCCCAGAAATCTCAACTATGGATTAAGTAATCACATAAAGCATATTTGGCCGTCAATAAATTATGCTCGTGTATTTTTAAAAAAAATAAAATTCTATAACCTCACATTGTTGAAATAAATACCATTATAATTGAAATTAAGTTGTAAAGCTCTGACTTCCCATAATCTTAGCTGTGGATGAAGTATATTATGTGGAAAACCAAAAAATTCCACAACTCCTCATAGTTGAAATAAGTACAATTTAAATTAAAAATAATTTGTAGCGTTTTGCACTCCCAGAGAATGTAATCGCATGAAACATTTTCGTCGGTCATTAATTAAAAAAAAAAATCCACAACCACACATAAATTAAAATATAAAATGATAAAAAATTGATTGAAATAAAGCATCATGAAATCAATAAGGCAGATTCAAAACACAACCTCTTGTAAAAGTTAATCAACATCTTTGTTGTTTGTCATAATAAGTGAACGTATTATTTTTTTGGAAAGAAAATTACTCAAAACAAAGAATTTGTTTGTATAACCAACAGCTTAAAGAGGCCCCAAAGTAAATAAGCTTTCATATGACCTAATCTGATCTGATCATTAGCCGAAAACTACATGCAATAGTAACAACAAATCAATCAAACCTTACATAAAGGGTCACACCATGTGAACCACAAAATACGCTCCAAAGATCTAGTAGAACATCCCCGGGAATACTATGAAACACCAATATATTCCCCTCTATGCAATGAAATCATCTTATTCATTTGAGAACGCCAAGTTTTTTTTCTAAATATAAACCCATCATCAAATTCGACCAGAGAATAATACATTGGTTCTTATCCTTCCAAAAGTAGGAGTCTCGAATATGTTTAGATGCAGGATTTAGAACCTTAGAATCTTATCAGCTTTCATGAGAGGGTTAGCCTTGGCGATGGCCTCTCGCCTGGTGGTCTTGTAATCATATGTGTAGTTGTGTTTTTCGGAGTACATATGGAGGGCGCAGAACATGTCATTGTAGCGGCACCTAAATCCGGTGAGCCCCACGCATTTTCAGCAGGAAAAGCCACGATTTGTTTGGAGTGGAGGAAGGGGAGTGGGGTTTTTCTATTGTTGGGGTTCCAGTTATGCTGCAAGAAGGCTCAACCCCGTTGAAGACCAAATATTCAGATCGAATCTCCTCACCACTACTAGTTTTATTATAAATTTTAAATTGTAACATTTAAATTATTATTATTTTTTTTTAATTTTTAAAATAAAATAAATTTGAAAATATAATTTAAAAAAAAAAGTTTTAAAATCTTAATATCATAATCTTGCCAAAAATCTAATATTGTAATCTTCCCAAAAATCTTTAAGAATATATGTACATGCAAAAAAAAGAATAATTCAATTTATTCACAATTATACTATCATGTCCATGAATATATTCTATTTAACTATCAAAATATCTCATATTAAATATTTAGAATTTAAATTTTTAATAAAAGTAACTAATACAACACTCTGAAAAAAATCCAATTCTAACTAGATAACGCCAATACATAATATCTTAATAATTTGATGTTATTATTTTTATTGGTAAAATTCTAAAAATTCTAAAATATTTCTAAACTATGTGACTGAAATAAAAATAAATTAGTTTTTTTTTAGTACATATTACTAGATATTGGTTTTTAGCCTGCAAGTAAAATATATTTATAACATTTTTTCTAGATTTATAACACTTTAACACAAATGATATTTGTAAGTACAGATCTCAACTATAGAACCATGGGTTTCTTCACACTGTGTGTCACTGAAAAGTGAAAAGTGATATCAGAATTTCTAATTGGAATCAATTCCCTTATATGACATTCTAGTTCACTCAAATTTCAGTTTCCATTTTTTTTAATTCTTTTCAGGGAAAGCCACCCTAAGTTTCCAAATTTTTTAATTTTTTTCACGGAAAGACACCCTAAGTTTCCAATTTTTTTAATTTTTTTTTCAAGGAAAGACTCCCTCACAAATCTTTGCAAATCCAAATTTACAAATCTAAAAATTTCTAATAAAGTTTTGGGGATGGCAAAAGGAAAAGTTTCGTATTGTTTAGTTCAAGTTCCCAATATTCAGTGAAAATTTCGGTTTTTTTAATTTTTGAGTTGGATACCAAAAATGGATCTCATCGATTTAATAGACAAATAATACCATAAAACTTACTTGAATTAAATTGCTTGATAAGGAATGAAAAGTTACATAATGATTTATAAGCAAATAATACCATAAGAGTTTCTTAAATTAAATTGCATGCTAAGGAATGAGAAGTTACAGAGTCCTTGCAGGTACAATAAATCCATGTAAGTAAAATGATCTATCTAATTTATCCATTTAGCAGCTAAAATCATTAATTCTTTTAAATTAATTTAAATAACATTTATCATTACATTTTTTTTTTAATTTCATTAACATCGAGACTAATATTAACCTAATATTATTAAAATTATAAATAATAAAAGTTAAAATAACTCTCTTTAAAATAATAAAAAAACTTCAAACCTAATTAATTTAGATTTTATTACTATAAATTTTAAATCTAATAAAAAGAAAATTAAAATGAACTTTGTTGATATTACAATACAATAATATCTGGCACATGCTAAGATCAATAAAATCTAAACAACTTCACCGATAATTTTAATGTCATTAAAAAATAAACATGTAAGTAAAAGTATATGATCACTCGTACTTATTAAAATTCTGAGAGCACATTAACACCAATAGTGGAACCTAATAACAACACAAAAATCAAACCACACCAATAGTGAAACCTAATAACAACACAAAAGTCAAACCAGAAACCCTACAACTTAAAATCAACAAATAACCTTCATAATTGAATTCTAATCTTTTAAAATAAACAAATCACTTTGACAATCCAATTCTACATCTTGCAAATTTAAAATATACACTACATTTAGAAAACAAAACAACCTGGCATATAATCTTACAACAAAAACCCTATACAATATCTACCCTCATAATTAAACCCTACCCTAAATAAATACCAGGTGAAGGAAGCCAAAAGCAGGACCGTGTAGAAAGTTGACATCGCTCGGTTTGATAGCGTTGCCAATGCATAACTTTATTCTCCCACACCATCGCAGCGTGGTTAAAACGTTTGGATTTACTCAATGCATGAACATCGCTCGGTTTGATAGCGCCGCCAATGCATAGCCTTATTCTCCCACACTATCGCAGCATGGTTAAAGCATTTGGATTTACTCGATGCATGAACATCGTTCGGTTTGATAGTGTTGCCAATGCATAACCTTATTCTCCCACACTATCGCAACATGGTCGCAACATGGTTAAATTGCTTGGATTTACTCGAAGAGCGAGGGGGCCAAGTTTAAAATGGATTTAATTTTAATTAAAATTAAATTGTAACACTTTGTATTCCCATAAATTTTTGCTATGGATTAGGTAATCACAAAAACCATATTTTTAATTGAAATTAAATTGTAACACTTTGTATTCCCAGAAATCTCAACTATGGCTTAGGTATTTGGTCGTCAATAAATTATGCTCATGTATTTAAAAAAAAAAAATTTCTATAACCTCACATTGTTGAAATAAATACCACTATAATTGAAATTAAGTTGTAAGGCTCTGCACTCCCAGAATCTTAGCCGTGGATGAAGTATATTGTGTGGAAAACCAAAAAATTCCACAAGTCCTCATATTTGAAATAAGTACAATTTAAATTAAAAATAAGTTGTATTGTTTTGTACTCCTAGAAAATGTAATTACAATTTAAAAAAAAAAAAAAAATTCCACAACGACACATAAATTAAAATATAAAATGATAAAAATTTGATTGAAATAAAGCATCATGAAATCAATAAGGCAGATTCAAAACGCACCCTTTTGTAAAAGTTAATCAACATCTTTGTTATTTGTTATAATAAGTGAACGTATTATTTTTTGGAAAGAAAATTACTCAAAACAAAGAATTTGTTTGTATAACCAACACCCTAAAGAGGCCCCAAAGTAAATAATTTGTTTGTATAACCAACACCCTAAAGAGGCCCCAAAGTAAATAAGCTTTCAGATGACCTGATCTGATCTGATCATTAGTCGAAAACTACATGCAGCAGTAACAACATAAATGCTTGCAAATCAATCAAACCTTACATAGAGGGTCACACCATGTGAACCACAAAATACGCTCCAAAGATCTAGTAGAACATCCCCGGGAATACAATGAAACACCAATATATTCCCCTCTCTGCAATGAAATCATCTTATTCATTTGAGAATGCCAGGATTTTTTTCTAAATATAAACCCATCATCAAATTCGACCAGAGAATAATACATTGGTTCTTGTCCTTCCAAAATTAGGAGTCTCGAATATGTTTAGATGCAGGATTTAGAACCTTAGAATCTTATCAGCTTTCATGAGAGGGTTAGCCTTGGCGATGGCCTCTCGCCTGGTGGTCTTGTAATCATACGTGTAGTTGTGTTTTTCGGAGTACATATGGAGGGCGCAGAACATGTCGTTGCAGCGGCACCTAAATCCGGTGAGCCCCACGCGTTTTCAGCAGGAAAAGCCACGATTTGTTTGGAGTGGAGGAAGGGGAGGGGGGTTTTGCTATTGTTGGGGTTCCAGTTATGCTGCAAGAAGGCTCAGCCCCGTTGACGACCAGATATTCAGATCGAATCTCCTCACCACTGCGATCAGGTCTCGGGATAAAAACCTCACCCTGAATCGGCTGTTGCTGAGGCTTGTCAAAGGATGATTTTGGGGAGTTGAGGTTCATGGTGGTCGGACTTCTGAAGAAGCCACAGTTGTTGGCACAGCGCATGAGCCCTTCCGAGCCCTAGCACTAGGTCTGCTCCTGGTTCCATCTCTCCTAGGCCATTATATTCAAGAGCTCTCGAGTTCGAATCCAAGGCATCAAAAAAAAAAAAAGGAAAAAACCAAGAAAACACAAAACCACTACAGATTTTGCTGAAACAAGGCAAATCTGCGGAAACTGCAATTCGACGTCTCGGCCCTCTCTCCCTTACTGAGTATTATAAATTTCAGAAGGACTATCTTCACAGGAAACATCTGAGGGTTTTCCAGGGAACTTAATCATAAAAAAGGATGGTGTGCTATGAAGAATTGAAACAGAAGCCTAGAACTTCAGCGTCGACATAAAAGAATTCAAACAGAATCCTAGAACTATGGCGTAAAAATGGTCGCAATTATTTGCAAGTGAATAGAAGGGCCGCTTAAAAATCTATGTACATGTGTCAAATGGAGACAAAAAGTGTCGACGAAACCAAAACTACACAGATTCATAAGAATAGGCCTATCAACCTAACTAGCTGTTGCCCCAGAAGGTGCAAAGAGAGGCCGATAGGAGTATTGTTTGTGAATTATTAATTTGAAGTAATTGTATTTTTTTGACATGAAGGAAAAAATGTATTGGAAAATCTCGAATTTTGAAGTTCAATGCAAAACATTAAAACTTAGTTGAATCTCTTAGTTGCAGGTTTATCCAAACAATAAAACTTTTTGTGAAGCATATCTCTGTTTGAAAATCAAAATAAATTATTTCAGACTATTTCACCATTGCAATTTCATTTGCACGCTATTTGCACGCTAGCTTTGTTGCAGATGGACCACAATATGCTACATTCAACAAAATTGACTGCACATTTTGCCTTATTTTTAAAGAATAGTAGAAGTATGCCGTTTCCAGCAACAAAAAGACACGACATCATCCTTCCATTTCTGCAATATTTTTCCTTCAACAGTAATCCTCGAGTATTTCTTCTAACAACGTAAACCAAACAAATTAAAAACTTCAGTATAATCAAAACATCTACTCAAATATCAGTATCAAGGCTTTCCACAAATTGAAGTAATCTGCAAATTGCACACATTTCAATATAAAATAACCAACTACACTATAACTAGATCATTCCTGCATATGATGTAATATGCAACTTGAGTCATGGTTAGCATCGCATGAATACAATAACAGCTGCAAAAAAATTAAGAATACCGTACCTAATACTTTGGTATAGAAATGGATTTCAATTCCCGTCAAAACAACAAATGCTCAATAACTTGAAATTTCAAAATTGCAGCAAGGATTTGCAGCATGAGTTTTAATTTTTTCTAAACCAGAGTCCTCTTGCATTCATGGCTACAGTGCATTTTGAAAAGTATGCCAGGAAAGGCTACCGTGCACTTCCAATGAACCCCTCCCTAATAGATGACATGGTTACAAGTAAGGTTTAGACAGGGTCTCTGCAACTTGCAAACCTCATTCTGTTGAAACAAGTTTTAAATAAGTACAAAGCTGAATAGTTTACATGTGACAAAGCCATGGTTTGATCTGCATCTACATTACTTGCCTCGCCCATAAAGTAGTAGCGCCACTCAAAAAGTTTGTAACGTCAATTGTAACAACTGAACCTAAGGCATAACACTAAACTGTCAAGAAGGGTATCTAATGCATACACAGCAATTATTCTGATTACTGTCATGGATAAAATACCAAGTTCATTCATATAAAATGAATAGAAAAAATATAATTAGGTACTTTTCCATAGAATGTTACAGTTCATTGCATTTACTTTCCTAAGAAGCCATTGTTTAACTTTAGACCATGATATGCAGTTACTGCAAATATCTTGACAAACCTAACCAGTCATTTGTACCTACTGTCAAGTAAATATGTAACAAATATCAATTTTCAATCAAGGGTGCCATTAAGAGTTTTAACCAACAAGGAGTAGGCAATGAATCTCTAGATCTCACAAACCTAATTCTGCTTTACCTACCAAGCTACCAGTCTGGCTAGAAATTAGCAGAACTTCCAATGGTTATTACAGTTTACACATGTCACAAATGTAATCATAGGTTCATCTGCACTTCTTGTTTGCATGTGATAGTAAGTAAACTTCCGCTTGCCACATTTACCACACTTGAATTGGTCTGTTGTAGCTTTAGGCTTTATCCCACGCTCACACTCAAAAAGTGCCTTGTCTTTTATCTGTTTGTTCTCGAGCTTTCTTTGATCACTAGCCATTTCTTCCGCTGTCATGAAAATAAGTTTTTCTGGCTTAATTTCCCCAAGAAGAACTCTCCTTCTCAAATCTGGATTGTTTGCATCTTTCAGGTTGAACATGATGGACCTATATTTCAACTTCTGGGCTCCAGTAGACAGCCCTAACTTTTCAAACATCAGTGTCTCAACAGAAACTGCAACTCGTACTGGATCACATGCATTTATTCTCACCAGGTTGTCACCCTCGGCTTCGTTACCTACTTTGTTAAAAGCCTCATGAAGAAGCTCACGGATCCTGTCCCGTACTGTGTTATTAGACTTAATCATACTTGTCAGCTTTGGAGGGCCATTTGAAGAGGACGATACCTTCTTATTGCTGATAGATGCTTGTTGTTCCTTGGGTTTCTTCTCAACCTTCACAGACTCTTGCTTAACAGCATTGACCTCCACTTTAATAGTCTTGGAATGCTTATCTTCTGACTTTGTAGCTTTGTTTCCATTGCTAGCAAGAGTTTCTGATGTCACAACCTTCTTCCAAGAATCAAGTAAGCCAGTCGCTAATGCACAAATACTTTCTTGAGGATGCTTTGTGAGATGTCGGAGGCGTTTTCCAACTTGATAATCGAAGTATCATAGCAAAATGAAGTTACTAGCATCCATAAGAAAACAGTCCTACGAAAAAAGTTGCACACTCATGAACTAAACAGTTTACCTTGACTACTTTAAGAAAAAGATACCTTAAAAAGACCCATTGAACTTAGAGAGAGGCATTAACAAAATCAGTCGACATCAAAAAAGAATAAGACTAAACTTTCAAGATAGAGGTAAATTTTTAAGAGCACTATTCAAAGATAAGGAAAAGAACAAAGAAAATGCAAAGGAAAAACTAAAATTATATTTTTCTTTCAGATATAGATGAATCTAAAATAAAATTTTCAATGAAATTTTAAACAATCTTAAATGTGGCAAGAAAAAGCCTCAACTCTATTATTCTTTGTTCTTGTAGTCTGTTATCCATTTCTGGTCTCTGTTATTCCTCAATCTGTTACTATATTTTACTGTTAAATCAATCTTCTTTAAGAATTACCTCTGAAGATTACAATTTTACATCAGACGCAATCTGGGTTTAAAATGCAATGCCCTTTTGGATACCCTAGTTTACTCGGCAATGTCACTGCTCCAGAGCTTATGATGTCCTCTGATTGGTGTTAATCGTAACCATTTTATTATCAGATACACATTTGCGTGGATGTATCGAATTAGAGCTACGGGGTTTTAGATTTAAGTGTAGGGTTTTGGGTTTCGCTTTTGTTTATTTGGGATATGGTCTCAAGTGTTTTTCAGACAATGGCACTTCTTGGAAACCTTCCCCTACAGACATCATTTCCCTATTGCAATTCCAATAATCTGCAATATTTTCCTAAGCCTATGCCCCTCTGTTACCCTCCTCTTCACACCCACATGCTAGAGCCCATCAGAGCAATCTATGAAAACCGACGGGCATGTTTTGGAGGAGAAAGTAATAAACCCATCAAACTATTGCTACCGGAACCTCAAAAAACCGAAGGTTTGAACTTCCAGAGCGTCCAGTCGGGGATTGCACATAATGGACTGATGTTGCAAGGAATGGACGCGCAAGCCGTGCCGGTGAAGCAGAAAAAGGTAGCAGTATATTGGGATTTAGATAACAAGCCTCCGAAGGTTCGCCCGTTCGATGCTGCGATGGCAGTAAGAGAAATGGCTAGAAGGCTCGGAGAAGTTATCGATGTATCAGCATATGCAAACAGGCATGCATTTACGCATGTGCCTCGGTGGGTTGTGGAGGAGAGGCGAGAGAGAAAGAAACTTGACTTTTTAGAAAGCAAAGGCCTGGTAGTACCAGACCGACCCTATATCTGTGGGGTTTGTGGAAGGAAATGTAAGAACAATGTTGACTTAAAGAACCATTTTAAGCAGCTCCATGAGAGGGAGAGGCAGAAGAGGCTTAGCAGGCTAAATTCACTCAGAGGGAAGCGAAAGGCCAAATTTAGAGAACAATTTAGAGAAAAATATGAGAAATATAAGAATGCAGCGCAAAATCTACTTTTTCCAAAAGTAGGGTATGGGCTTGCTTCTGAGCTAAGAAGGGCTGGTGTATATGTAAAAACAGTAGAGGACAAACCACAGGCGGCAGATGCAGCATTGAAAAGCCAAATTCAGCATTCTATGACCAGAGGCATTGATTGTCTGTGTATTATTTCTGATGATTCTGATTTCTCTGAGATGTTAAATAAGGCTCGAAATAATAAAATCCGGACTGTTGTTCTGGGAGATATCAAGGCGCTAAAGAGATACGCTGATTTGTGGCTCTCCTGGGATCAGGTTGCAACCGGGAATGCTTGGGATGAAATTGATACTGTTGTGCGTAAGTGGTCTGTTGAGGAGGCTGTTATTGATGAAATTGCTGAGATTCAGGACACCATAACAATTGAAGACTACAAACATGATCTTGATGAAAGTGACAGTGAGATTGATCAGATTGCCGAGGAGATTGTCAAGGCTCAGGGTAAATTGGATAATTTTGGTAGAGTTTCGGCATTTTCAGAGAATGAACAGCAAATGCAAACAGAAAATGAAATTGAGAACTTGGAGGGGCATTATTATGATGACGACAACGATGATGACTGGAACAGTGATGAAGACATAGAGCTGGATAATGAAGAAGAGCCCTACTTTTTGAAGCACACATGATAGGTATTCATCCCAGTGTTGTTAAAAGGGACAAATCAAGTTCATTCAGGCTCTAGTGTTAACTTTCAAGATATGAACAAAGATATTTACTTATTTATCCTTGTTTCTTTTTAATATGTTAAATCTAACTGTAAAAATTGTTTCAGCCTATGTTTAAATTTTCTTGGTGTCAGAGTACTGATCGTATTCGTTGACTACAAATTGTCTTAAAGCTTTTACTGGCTGATACAGAATACTGGAATTGTCTGGGCACGGAATTTTCTTTCCCACTTCAGTTTCTGATGTGCTATACTGAATCTTGCAGATTTATTGATTTCCCTGGACTATCTGTTGCTTTTCTCATACTGTGCCTTGGTGGATACTCTTATGTGGCATGTAGGTCACTAAAACAATAGTTTTCAGGATTTTGATTGGTGCTGGTTTTTACTGTGAGGCACAAGACTATATACCTAAATGTGTGAGGGCAGCAGAATCCATTCTAACGACTTGTTCTGAAGAACACTCCTGTTTACCTAGTTAAGACTCCCATTGTTTTTCCTTTGAACAAAACTTTTGTTAAAAGAGGACGTGTTTGAGAAATCTTGCAATTCAGTGAGGGGCTTTGGTCAAATCTGGCTCGGAGATCCTGATTTTTATATATAGGTAATTTCGCAAGGCATTTGTGAAGTTTGGAATTGTTTGTAAAGATAGCATCTACTTCAAGTGAGAGAAATGGAGTTATCATCTTTTATGGAAAAGACTAGGCACATAATCCAGGGTGCTGCTATTTACTGTTATCTTATCCTCCAGACTCCAGTCCTTTTTATGGATATAGTTAATATCAATGTAATGTTGATGATTGGATCTGTAGCTATAACAATCTTGACAAGCTGGCCGATCACATCTTCTATTGAAATACAAAATTTATAAATATTATAGTACATATTGATGTCTCTTGAGATTCAACAGCGTTGGCAGTTCATATACTAGCCAATCAGCTCCTAGAGTTGTTTTTTGGTTTAGAAATGCACACATTTCATATTCAAAATAGAGGAAACTATGATTATTGATTCCATAATCATATCATTGATGTCCATGGTGGCTTTCCGGGTTGGTGAAAGCATGGCACTACTACCACCCCCACTAGGTTTCAAGTCTCACCAATGACACATTCTTACTTCTGCTCTTGCCTTTTTCTACACTAATACTAGTGAAATGTGGATGGGGCCAGGTTGCAAGCCCTGAGAAACTTTCTGAGTAACTTTCTTCCCAGTCATGACCTCATAGGAGAAGGGGTGCTTTGCAGTGCGTGAGATGCTTCTATTTCATGATACATATCACATCGAATAGTTGCTTCTTGCTTGCGTTCAATGGAATCATTTCAATAAGAAATATTATCATTGATTGTCTAGATTTGAAGAACACGACATTGAAAGGAAAAAATGCAATGGAAACAAAGCACAATTATTCACTAAACGGAGTGCAGTGTTATAGCTTTCCAAGCTGATGTGATTCAGGTCCTGGATTTTTCTCTCTGAATGCGATTTCTCCCTCTGTAAACTATCTCTCTCTCTTGAGTTTATAGTTTCCAGAACATAGGTAAAGAAAGTGAAATACCAGAGGCATTCAATTTGAAAGTTTATTCTGTACAGATTCTTTATTGGATTCTTCAATAACTCTAAATGTCAGTACATAAAAGAGGAATTTCCCTCTTCAATTACTTACCTTTGTGCAATATTTTGCTCTCTTCCCCATCATGGCACAACATATCTTCTCCCATCTTTCTTCCATTTTGTTTGAAAATATGTTTAATTCTTTTCAGCATTAGTTTCTATTCTGTAATTTCCATTCTGGTAGTGATTGAATGAATGTACGAGTAGATGTCGAATAGCATGAGAAGTTAAAATTTCATTTGGACAATTATTATTTTTATTTGGCATTGAATGTTTGTTTTTCTCCAATAATTAAATATGCAATTCCTTGCAAGGATGTCATGGAATGTACATATCACAAAAACATTTTCATAGGTTGACATGTGTTGGAGGCCTCCAGTGGATTGATTATTGCAAATTTTTATCCGGGAAAACTTCTGTCATCTTTTGGCTCTGTTATGGGGACATGTGCCTCACACCTTTGGACAGAAAATTTCAGGTCTCAGTCTTTTTTTTTTGAAATATGAGCGGAAAAGGTGGTGATTGGTGACACGTGACACCCTCTCCCTCATTTTCTGAGGAAACTGCTGAGATAGCCATTACAGGAAACAATATGGTTGTCACCAGAAGCAACGCGGGGAAGAGCAGTAATGATTCGATCATCTTTCCCATTGTCCTACGGTCATACCAACAATCTATAATTCTATAGGAAAAGGAAAGAGAATTCCACTAAATGCACTGCCCTGATTCACATGTAAAACTCGTGAAGGCATTCATACATGTTTGTATCAATTTGAAATATTGTGCCATGGGTATGGTTATGTAAAGATGTGCAGAAATTAAATTTGTTCAATTCTCGTTTAAAATATTCTGGCATGAGGTGGTTTACGAGTTTAGAAAAGGATTGGATAAATACATGCAAGGAAATAAAGCAAATTGTTTTGGAGAAGTGGAGAAGTATCGGGGATATTAACAGGCAATAGATCCTAAAGAACAAATTTTGTGCCTCAAGCAATCAGAAGACACGACCTAGGAGATTATTTGGATAACCTGTAATGTGTGCTTCAAAAATGTCCAATGCACAGGCATGATATAGAGACCTCAAAAACTGTTCTTTTTGTTAGAAATCAGGAAGATCCCTGCATTTGGCTTGATATTATGGCCAGTGGAGATGTTGCCCCACAGTCCCTCGAAGATATCCAAACTCCATACCTTCAATATATTCAAATGCTCACAAAATTAGGGAGGAAAGAATCTGAACATCCCATAAGCAGAGCAAGGAGAGACATTGCAGCCACGGGGAGTATGGGATGCTTGAAAAGGTCCCAATTGAGCAATCTTATGGGAGATATGAAGTAGGAGTTGAGATATGGCAGCACAACTTAGCAGCCTAAAGCTCAAGGCAAAAAATGAATGGAATTATCGGCGGAGCATGTTGGATAAGACATGCAGTGAACCACTGCCTTGTTAGTGCAGCGAAGACATAATGTAAGATTTGCATTGAAGATCCCAGAGTAAAAGACTGCCCATGACTTCTTTTCCCCGAGGCAATAATGGATGTAGACAGTCATAATTTGCAAAGTTTTTCTAGGGTAATTTTCTTACAGTGTTGTTGGATTAAATAGATATTTTAAAATCTTATATACTCTAGAGATTCCATATCCATCTAAATATTCCAAAAATCTAAAATAAACTTAAAAATTCCCAACTGGAAAATAATTATCTACAACATATAACCTATTATCGTCTATACATCTATACCTGGAACTGATTCCCTTGAACTGGTGCAAATGGGCATCGATTTTCTTGTAATCAATTGCCGCATTATCACTGCAAGACATAAGCATAAATCAAATTAGAAAAGGACAATTGTCTTCTGTAAATTCTCTGGAATCTATAAATAGTTCACATTCTTATAAAATCGTGAACATTAAAATTTCGGAACCCGGAAAAAAACAGTGGAGTATTGACATAAAGTTCGTTTGCCAAGTTCGTTTTCCAAGTTTGAAAAAAATAGTGGAGTATGGCCCTGCACAACTAACATACAGCTCGTTTGCCAAGTTACCGAGCTGCTTCTCAGAATCTTGAAGAACAACGAGATGACTTCGGTGACAAATTCTGGGTCGTTCTCGTCCTGCAACTGCTGCAACTGTGTGAATTTCTCATCCAGAAATCCCTGCAACTCATGTCGAGAATTCAGCAACCCATTTACAAAATACTCAACATAAACTTATACTGAATCTGTGCTGAGCTCAATTATGACAAAATTAGATATTCAAATTGAACAGAAAAACCAAAACCCTTGCAAACAAAAATTAAATCAAAAACCTCTTGGAAAAGGGAATTTGTCAGCTGAATAAGCCGTTGCTTCAAGTGTATGATGCCCATTCCCAACCGCAGCATCCACACCGGTAGCCCTGTCGAGACTGAATTGTAGTTTCCCACAGTAAAAAGAAAATAAATGATGGTTACGGAATCCCACAGCCAGTGGATCCATGTTATTATTATTTGTTTGGCAATGCAATGGAACTTGCATTACTGTAGCTAATATGAATATGACTGCTGTGGCTCTGCCGCTACAGTGTCGAAACTATTACTGTTTGAACCTCTCCGAACAAAGAGGCCAAGAGGCCAGTTTCTGTTGTTGCTGCAACTTCCACTGCAGATCCGCAAGCGTAACCCCGGCGAGTTCGAACTGGAGTTTAGCAAATATCCAGAATTGATTGAGAAGATCAGGGTATGCGGCGCCGGGACGGGAACCGTGCTGCATTCTTCTACAGGAACGCTGCAATGCACCTGTTCTGTTAAAGTCTCTGCTAATTCCAAACTAAATCCTTAAAGGCCAACAGTTCCGTCTCCGGCAGGGGTGTTGACATGCAAATTCAAAGAAAGACTAAATCCATAAAGGCCAGCAGTTCCGAGAAAATAAAGAAAGCGTGCCAGTGACGGTTGAATTCTTGCTGTTGCTGGAAGCTGTAGGGAAATGGAAGAGGATTTGGCGGAGCGAATAATGGAAACAGAATGGTGAACAGAGTAGACTTAGTTCGACCTAGAGTAACAGCTGTCATTTTTGTAAATGAGTAACAGGTGTACGGTACGGTGCAGAATGAATATGTTGACGAAAAAAAAAACTGATCTGGCCGATATTAAACATGGACGATTATTATAAATAATCCTAATATATGTTCGAACCTGAATTCAGACATAACAGTGCATTGGATTGTCTGCGCACTGGGTGAACCTGGACATTTTTTTCCAGAAACAAAAGACCATGCTTATATTTATAATTATAAACAGTACATCATTCATGGAACATAAATCCGGGATCAAATCCCAATACCAGTTCATTCTTTAAACAAAATAACGCTCGCCACCAAAAACCAGGAGCGCATCTGAAAACCATGAAACTCACACCCTACGAGCTACAGAAGGTAGATGCCATAAATTATCCATGAGCAGACAAGTCCAACCCATGTGCCTTTACAACATAAGACAATACGACCGCATGTACATATAATCTAATACAGAATAACCAGCAAAAAAGCGGAAACATTTAGCCCAGGTCAGGACCAAAAAACAACGGTTTCATATCTTTTCAGGCACACTTGAGGCCATAGTCGAAGAAGTCACATGAAACATCGATGGAAGATTAGTAGCAGACTATACTTGGCTCGCTTGATAGATAGGCTCGCTTGCAGCCAATATCATATAGATGGCCCATTGTCAGCAAATCATTTTATGTAATGTCCACCCGAGTATGCCCACCTATTCTGCAGTGATACATTATTATGGACACAAAAACTGAGCAGATAATAAAGCATGTTTCCACCCCAGAAAAAAGGCTTTATGGTATATGAATTTCATGTTGCTCGATCACTTGCTTCCCCCTGTAATGGAAAAAATGTAAACATCATGGAGCAACCTCTAATCCCCTCTTAGAAAGCAGGCCCGCACACAAGTTACTCTCGCTGTATATATGCGAAATAGGAGGATTGTTCAACTTGACCAGTAGCCCCCACACACGTTCAATCCAGCCCTGTAGTTCTTGTGTTTGGAAAGAAGCTAAGCCACTAATGCCATCGATAACAATTTTTGAATCCTCATATATATTAATGGATTGCAGATCCAGAGTATGAGCCATCCAAAACCCACTCAGTTCTGCATTATTGTTTGTACTCAACTCTCCATTCTAGAACATCCGATAGTGATCGAAACCATCCAACTTGATCCAAGCCCCACAACCACAAACCCCATCCGACTAAGCACCATCTAAACAGACCACAGGAAGTGAAATAGGATGAGGGCAGTGACAATGAGAAAGATATTTAGTGAGGACATTTACCTGGTCTTGACCCAATATCCATACCATGATTTCCCCATAGATTCTAGGCAGGTTTATAGGCACACCCTAAAAAATGAGCTGATTTTATGCCAACCATAATTCCCAAAATAGATAAAAAGGGAGCGCTTTAGAATATCCACTTGTGGAAACCCATCTCTCGAATGTGTTGGAAAAATCCACCGGGATCCAATCTGGACCAATGATATAAGCTGAGAATAGTAGTCATAGCTTCCTTGAAAAATCGCAGCGAAGAAATAAGTGAAGGGCCGATTCATGATGGTTTTGGCATAGGGGATATTGACCTGGCCCCTGGTTGCCAAATCGATTCATCCTATCCCAAGTAAGGATCCTCTCTTTCCATGACAACCATCTAAAAAAAGGAATCTTCATGGGCACCTTCCCCTGCCAATATTTTCTAAAGGGAGAAGCGACTTCCCCACCAATTCGGTTAGTAATTGCATGAGGTTAAATATCCTTATAACCAAACCACCATCTTTCATAACACCTTCCCATACCACTTTGTCCCCATCCTGGTGGAGACATAATCCCCCATCCCTGAGGCAATCTGTGAAAACCTTCCACTTTTGTGAGACCCTTTTATGAAGCCCCACTTGCTCCCACATTTTCCAAATCGGATGACCTTGTCTCCAGCATGATATCACTTGATATAAATATAAAATCCCTCTATGTGCCAGCCGATGTGCTATTCCAGCATCCAAATGGAGCTCCCCCTCAATACCCAAAATTCTATCAACCCCTAATAGAATGGACTGTCCATTTCTGAAGCGCCATGCCAAATGCAAACCCAAAATCGACATAATTTTTTTGAAGGTTTTCCATATTTTTTATTCCCTCTTCGTACCAATATTCATACCCCTATAGATATGTACCATACGGTCCCCTTCAATGTATTTGATGTGGATAATTTTCGACCACACACCACCCAGATTGATGGCTTTCCATAGGGATTTTGTGAGGAGGGCATTTGTGAATGTTCTGACATCCAAAATCCCCCAACCACCCAACTCTTTTGGAGTCGATAATGTGCTTAATTTATGTAAGCGATACTTCCTTTTGGTAAAGGAACCCGACCAGAGGAAGTTAGAAATTACAACATTTATACCTCCGACTATATGCTCAAAAAAATAAAATAGGTGCCCCCAATAAACCATAAACTGAATAAGTACACAGGAATAAGCACATACCTTCCCCCCATAGACAGCCATCTGTGGCTCCAGTGTTGAATTCTGCCTTTGAACTTGTCCACCAGCCATCGCCATTCCATCGAAATGCAGCCGAATGGTTTCAACTTGAAACCCAAATAAGTAAACCCATCCCCCAATGATTTAGTCTATAAGCCCAAGAATTCCGCTAAAAACTTGATCTCATCATTATCCCCATTTCCATGCAGCAGAAAATATTTCCCTTTATTACTGTGTAAACCCAATGCTGTGCCAAATTGATTAAGGAGGAAGTGGAGGTAGAACCATTGATTCCTTAATAACCTTCCAAACACCAGTAAGTCATCGACAAAGAGAGAATGTGTAAAACAAACAGAGGGATAGAAGACTAAACCCATGAAGAAGCCTTCCCAAGTGGCTCACTGAAGATGTTTGTTGAATACATCCATGATAAGAATAAAAATAAGCAGAGACAAAGCGCAGCCTTGGCGAAGGCCCCTCTCGGCCTTAAAAAATTTAGATGGCTTGCCATTGATAAGGACCACATAACAGACATATGTGATGCAAGCCATAATCCACCTAATGTTCTTCATCGACATCCCCACCTTTAATAGCACAAACCATATGAATGACCAATCAACGCAGTCATAAGCCTTAAAAAGATCCACCTTCATGATCAATGGCTCTATTTCGTTGAATGGATAGAGTGTATTATTTCTTGTGTGGTGCCCACCGCATCATGGAGATATCTGCCCTTCAGAAAACCATGTTGTTCCACCGATATATATTTAGACCAGATCCCCTTAAGCTGATTTGCAATGATTTTAGATGTTAACTTGTAAATGGTGTTACACAGTGCAAACGGCCTGAAGTCAGAAAATCCTAGTGGATTCGATGACTTTGGAATAAGGGCCATGAAAGTCAAATTCATGTCACCTAGGACATATCCATTGCGTCTTATCTCCTTGGTAATCACTATTAGATCCCCTGCCAGAATCTCAAAGAAGTGAATATAAAACTCAGCATGCCACCCATCTGGCCCAGGGCTCTTGTCTTGGGAAAAAGACTTTAAAACAAACTCAATCTCTTCCTTTGTGATCTCTTTCCCCAAGATCTCATTCACATCCGCATCTAACATGATCGAAAAATTTTCCAATACCCGAACTTGACTTCTAAATTCGATCTCCTCATCAGCCTTATAAAATGATGAATAATATTTGTATGCCTCTCTGCTTGTATGTCCTTATTAAACTATACCATAGACCCCGCCACCGACTCCATCTACCATATTGTGTTCTCAAGCTTTCTACTATTTGCCACATTATGGAAATATTTTGAATTTGAATCCCCTTCTTTTAACCCTTGTATCCTACTCTTCAGTTTCCAAGTAATGTCCTGTATTTCAAGGATTCTTTCTTTCTAACCTCCAAATCATTAAGGTACTCATATTGTTCTTGGCCAGGAAGATCAATCCTCATCTTTGCATGAACCTTTGTGACTTCCGCATATATTGTGGATAACTCCTCTCGCAATCTAGATTTCTTATCCTTTTCCCACCTCTTTGTGAAAAATTTTAATGTACAAAGCCAGGATGAAAGATGGAACCACCCAGCTTCCTTCCCACCCTGAACCTCCTCCCACCAGCTATCTAAGACCACTTGGATATAGTGAGGATCCTTAAGCCAAATTCGGTTAAATTTAAAAGGGGACCCCATAAACTAGGATTTTGGTTCACCAATATAGTGATATCAAACTGTGATCAGATAAGGTCCCATTAACAATCTAGGATCAGAAGTTACCCATAACCGATAGCAAGTCTTCAAATATCATAGCTCTATCCAACCACTTACCAATATACTCTACCCCCTTCCTATGATTTTTCCATGTCGAGGCCAATGGAGCCAGACATATATCCACCATACGGTAATCACTAAAAATACGACCAATGTGATCCGCCATTGGATCTAGCCGTGCCTTGGGCCCCCATATCTCATCAACAGAAAGAGTGGCGTTATAGTCCCCAATGACCATTGGATTCGATACCCCCAACACCTGTGAAACTTCGAAACGATCCCAGAAAGTAGCCCGACCATGACATGTCGCGTACATATTGATAATATGGATTTTCTTTGCTACTCCCCTTATAAATCCCGCCAATACAATTCCTCCAAAAAACCTGTATGCACAAAAACGAGCCTCTTCTCGATCCCACATAGCCAACATACAACCTACCCACCCCTCAGCATAAATTGCAGCAACCTGCCATCCAATAGGAATCAAGAGAAGGATATCAATGGCCTTCATGCTAGGGCATAAAGTCTCTTGGAATAAAGCCACATTTGGATTAGTCTCATTAAACAAGTCCCTAAGACAACGCACTTTAGAGGGGTCACCAAGTCCCCTTATATTAAGAGAGATGATAGAATTAATTTGGAAACATTTACAGGGCCGCATGCTTTAAGTGCTCGTGGGTCATCAATAGCAGAAATAGGGATGTCAAGGAAATCACCCGGCTCATCATGCAATAATGATTTTGTTTTGAGCCTCCCTCAAGGGTGGCGCGACCCCAACTTAGTTTTCTTCCGGACAGTGATGTTGGATGCCAACGTTGGAGAGATGGATACAGGAAGGACATAGGTATTTTTGTCGAAAATAGTTAAAGCAGTTAAATCCAAGCATGGGTTCCCAAGAAGCGACTCAATGTCACTGCCTACTGTATTGCGCGGGGATTCGGATGGCCCCTCGTTCTCGAGACCAAGAAGAGGCGGAGGTGATGCCTACTCCAATGGAGGCATCGAGGGAGATACATTCAACAACCCCGTCGAACCCAGATTAGGAGGGAGAATTTCAGGATTAGAGGAGAGTGCAATGACCGGACTAGCTGTTTTATGAGGTTGGACATCATCCACAACCAAGTTAGGAGCTATATTAGAGACATCATTGATATCCAACTCAGATGTGGGGCAAGGGGTTCTATCCAAAGCATAACCATACTTATATTTTACATCATATTCAGAGGATGGCAATAAGGACTTACCAGAAGGCCCATGATCTCGTGATCCCAGTGGAGACTTCCCTTTCAGAGACCAACGACCAGAATATTTAGGTTGGCGCCTAAAACCATGATGTTGAGCACAACATCCCATAAGGTGACCTGTCTGATGACAGATCAAACACAGAAAAGGCACCCCTAAAAAGTCCACCCTCTGTCTTTGTCTTCGTTGTCCCCATATGAGATCAACATCCCAAGAATAGCACCAGTAAAATTAACCTCCACCAGCAACCAGGAAATTTTTCTATCACATGTGCCCAAGATTTGTGGATCAACATGTTTCATCTTGCCAATAAAGTCCCCGATGACAGTCAATGCCTAAAGCGTCCAAAATTCCAATGGGATCCCAGGCAGCTTGACCCATACAAGCCTATTTTTTGGGGCTTCCAACACTGGATTAAAGTTGAGGTACCATGGTAGCAACTGCATAAAACTCCTACCCCTCACCCAAGTCTGTCGCATGATCTTGGTGCAGTCATCCTCATGCATAAAATGGACACTGAACCAGGAATTCATCATCATGCTAACCTTAGGATTGTATCCAAGAATAGGGCTCCAAGTAAATTTTACCCATTCCACCATATCTTCCTCTGGCATTTCAGAGAACAACCAACAACCGATCAGTGCTTGCTTCTGAAGACTAGCAACCCGACCCCACAGGTCATCATACTCCAGGATGACTTGTTTGATTACAGGAGCAGGCTTACGGAAAATTTGGTTTGTGACTTGTCTCAAACCCCTCCGACCACCCTATGTACCTTCTTTATTAAAGTCGACCGAATCCAATGACACCCCCTGTTGTCCAGGTATATTCATCTGAACATCCGCCACCTGCCTAGCCACCTCATCCATGCTAACCCTTTCTGTAGCCATCGTGGTGGAAATAAGGGCTTCTTCGCCAGATGTGTCAGACGATAATATATCATAAACCTCCGCCATGTCGCAACGATACCAAGATCGTGCCACTTAAGGCAAGGACACCCGGGCAGTAAATTTTCCAACCACCATAATAACTTGCCAACACTCCGACAGGATCCGCTCTGTTCGGCCTGAGGATAATTTACCACCCTTCCATAAATAAAATTCCACTTCCCAATTCAAAATGTCAGATATTTAGAAAGCAGTCACCATCTTCCAGCCTCACCATACATGAAAGATCTTCCTACTATGACATCGCCAACAACCTCCTGAAGTCCGATAATGGAATGTAAAGGAAATGGTCATATAAATATATTTTTCCCATAAATAGAAGTCGTCATTCCCCCCTAACCACAACTTGGATATCGCGTACTGGCATATGAACACCTCGAGATACAGATACCTACCGCTAATGTCTCATCCCAAATTTATTATATATCATAGTAATCGGAAAATTATCCACTGGAAAATAACAGAGAGAGTAAGGCTCCTACCTAAAAGACCATATGAGAATATTTTCAACCACCAACCCAGATACTTACAGCCCAAAAATAAACCATGTCCCTCACCATCTCCAACTCCATCTACACATGACAACAACAACAATAGCAACAACCCGAGCAGTGCCACCACTTAAAACAGAGTTGGAATTTGAAATCTTTACAAGGTCTTGAAATGATAAATGAGTCAATCCATTTATGCCACAATAGTGTCCATCTCGACTAAACTGATGAATACCATGATTTAGTTACCTTGTTAGATTCCTGTATCAAGGTCCTATTACCTCGATTTTGCATTTTACCACCTAATATACTCCTCCCAGTGAGTTCTAAAGATGGCCGCTAATATGACCCCCGCAAAAACAACCAGTAGACTTATGAGAAAGGCCTCCCCACACCATTCTGGAAACATATCACAGAAAGTGAAACAAGCATGCTACGGTGAAAGAGTTTTAAGCCACTATCCATAATGCAAATGAAACTCCATCTCATTCATCTCACATCATAACAACCTACTACCTTAAAGAAATATTTACAGCCAGCCTCCTACATAATGGACATTTCTTATTTAAAATCTTAAAGGTAACAGAAGCAGATTGGAAAATACTAAATAGAACATGATAGTTAAAGGGATGACACGCCTATCAATACATATGCACTATCAGTTCTCGGAATGGCACCACAACTTCTATTTTTGATGTATGCTGCCCAGAAAATTGAAGCACTGGTTTATTCTTCACCACAGGCCCCACATCTCCAGAGCTCCACCCGATTTCCATAAATTGCTCCAAAAATATATATTCGAGTGAACCTAGACTTATACATGACGGTGCATTCAGAATTTTGTGTGATATATTTATTTCTAAACCAATATCAACTATTATCATGTCAATGTAAGTGACATATAGCAATCAGTGTAAGGCATTAGTTCCTATGTACCAGATTTTTTTTTTGGTTTTTAATAAGATTTTTTTTTTGGTTTTTAATAAGGTTTATTTTGTTTTTATGTATAATATTTTCACTGGGGCTAATGTTCGAGTGATGATGATGACCGGTGTCCTATTTCAATGTTGAATTAACTACAATCCCAACTTCATCTTTAATTTTTGACTGCGTCCTGCACTTGATAACATCTGACTCATATTTGGTCTTTCGTGCGAGCCTTTGTCTATCTCATCAGGATGAAGCTTATAGAAGCCGAGACCCAAGACCTTCGAAACTATAGCTAAAAGTGTTTGTCATAGTCTAGTTACCTACACATATCAGACCAAACTAGCAGGACATATCAGACCAAACTAGCAGGGCATTGTCGATTTGTGACTATGACCTAGTGCAAGAATGTCATGAGCGAAGGCCTGAGCATATCAGTTGAAGAGGATGAGGACCTTAGTGCTCAATCAATGTGCAAAGTGGAGATTAATCCATGGTACTTCTGGGGAAAGCAGGGCTCCAAGCTTTGAGGTCGATGGACTAAAGGTCAAAGTTTTATGGGATATTGGCTCTGCTAAATTGCTCTGCAGGCATGAACCCCATAATGGATTCTATGTTGTAGTTATATGTGATGAAGAGTCTGTTCTGTTGTTGGGAGACATGAAAAAGGAGGCTTTGAAAAATACTAAGGTCGGGCCTTCAGTTATCAAAGCCACCTTGATCTCCAAGAAATAACACGTCTTTGTCTAGAAGCATTTTAACACAAGGAATAAGTTGGATGAGGCCTGGAATAAGCCTCATGAAATCTCTATTGAATACCATACAACTAGATCCAGAGATCCTGAAATGGGCATCAAGGTGGATGGGCAGGGAATTTTACAGGTGAAGCAGTTGCTCTAGAAGTTCAGAGGTAATTCAATTATAAGTGCAATGGAGTTATTCTACAAGTTTTCTGGGATACTCATGATTGGTTATTCAATCCTAGTTTGGGCCATGCATTTTTTGTCATGTTTGGAAAATTTTGGAAATCAGGCAGTTAAGTTCATTTTTTTTTATGGAAATTGATTCCATTTTTATAATTTATCTATCAACTAGCAATATATTCATGATGCTCTTTTAACTTGGTTTTTTGGCTAGGCTAGAGAAAATTAATATTAGAAGATTAAGAGGAAAAATAAATATTGTTGGGTAAATTATATGTGTCAGTGGTGCCATGTTCATGACCTTATAAAAAGGTCCTACTCTTCAATATTTAATGCCTGGTGTTAAAATCGAACAAACTATAGACAATTCAAAGCATAATATTATGTTGGGCTCCATCTTAGTTTTGTGGGTGTGGCTCTTTGGTCTGCATGTATATTTTTTAGGGTCATAGCCATCATTGATGCCTATACTGCCAATTCTATCTATTCCTTCCACTCATTTTGTTTCATTTATAATTCCTTGACATTTGATGGATGAAATTGGATACATGATCCTATTTTGAAGAGATATCTAGCTCAAATATCTTTAACAACACTCTTAAGTCTTATAGCAACCGTAGAATCTGCTCTAATTGTTGTAATCTTCGAGCATAGGAAGTTCAATTTGTGGGCTCTAGGATGGAATATTGAGATTCTTACCCTTGTATAACGTGTAAGCATCTTGATGTCGAACAAGGAATCCGACTCCTATGAACCCTCAAACCAGTCTAAATGTCACTATCTATGAAAAAATGGGTTGACTCCTTTATCATCTCCAAACCCTGTAAGAATTTAAACTTTAATTTTTGCAATCGTTGGTGGAGGTTCATGGGTTGTTGTTGTTGTTGTTGTTATTTTCACCTCTGGCCCGATGCTCAGATTCCATTGCTACACCACACCTATCGACTCTGCATTTTCCGTTGCAATTTTCAGGCACCACCTTTTTTTTCCGATGGCCTTTTCCCGACATGTTTTGAATCCACACATTTTCTGACATCAAACTGGGAATTAGAATATATCTATCACCGACATTTCTTCTGATGGCACTTTCTGACTCGCATCAGATCTAGGGTCACTCACTTGAGGCATCATATTAATGATTCTCTACAACTTTCAATGATTTTAGAACCCTTATAACTGTCACTTCTTTTCGGCGTTAAAAGCACACTTTTTTTTTCTCCTAATATCTACATTTATGGCATATATCTTTTTGTCCTACCCAAATTGGAGTGGTTGAACCTTCTGAATTCCTCTACCTGAGTTCGTCCTCTGCCCTTGCAATACGCCTTCTCATAATAACTCTGATTGACTTCTTACACATACTAGTCCCATTTCCTCCGAGTAGCTAGAAACCACTCCCTTGATTTGTTCCTTTTCCTTTCTAGGTTGACCTTCCATCATGCTTACGTGTCTATGGTATCGGGGGCCATATGGATACTACTAAATCATAGATGGCTCATTAGACCCTTTTGAGTTGAACACATCAACACATGAAGCCTTCATTCGCGCAACCTTGGACACTGAGAGGACTTTTGGCTCGGGACAAGCTAATTTTCCTCACCCTGAACATGTTCCTATTCACAAGTTGTATCGCTCTCCTTCCCAAAATATCCAGCCTATTGGTTCTCTGCACAGGTTAGGAAATTACAGATTGAATGGGCAGGAAACACATTCGTCCAAAAAGATAATCCCTCCAACACTTGATATTGAGTTACTTAGTTTCGGTTATAAATATTTATGGGGGTAGGTGACCAGTTTACAGAAAAGGGCTCTGGTCGACCGATGGGTGTTCACTCAAATTGCGGAAAAGGAGATGCATACTTGGGTTAAAAAGCTTTGGGGACAAATGGTTAGGTATCCCCCTAAGGTTTGTCGACTGATGAATTCTTGGTTTAGTATCCACTTCGTGTACTCTGAGGACGTTGAAAAGATCCTGAAAAGGACTTGGGTTCACGGGCGGGGTTTACTACAAATCCATACATGGTACATTGGGTTCAATTCTATTATGGAGACTCCTCCAAAAAACCTTTTATGGGTCAAGCTCCATGTCTTCTTGGAATATTTAGTCAATTAAGTAGAGTCACGAGGATTATTACCTAAGTGGTTGGATGACCATACTTGTAATTCCAGGAACAACTCTAAGTTGGCAGTGCTATTTCGGGAAGCGCTGCAATAGCACAATGACTCCAGATCCTTTCTCTACTTTCTTTCACATCTATTTTGTCTATTATAATACTGTATAATTTTGGGCATTAGTTGTCAGGATTTTAGGAACTGCCATTATAAAAATTTGTATAAGAAGGGCTCTGAAGCTGTGAATCAGGGGTTGGCTATGCAAGGAATTGAGATATATAATAGAACATTACTATTAAGTTAATGCAAGTTATATTCATGTTCTTCCTGTGAGCTTGTGAGTACATCGCAACCCTAATCAAAGAGTTGGGGCCACTCTCCTGATCAGGTATTGCGTGCTTTCTATGTGTTTGTTAATTCTATTTTATGTTTTGTATATTTATTAATTGTTGTGACAGTAGACGTAATTGCTAAGCTCTTTATTGTTGTGAATGTATTTCAAGATTTACAACTTATTACTATTATTCTTTTATTGTTGTTACAGTTATTGCTGATTTGCTTAATTTATTGAATCCATGTTTGATATAGAATTGTGTGATTGTCATCTACATATATTTTACATGTTAGCCTTGAAATAACTAACACACACTGATTGATAATTAATGTGGGAAAGATTTTGAATAATAATTCACGCTTGGACACCAACATTTTGGCGTTTTTGCCGGGGAGGCTAACAAAGGTGCAAGAACACGATTCATATTGATCTCGGGATCAATCTCTCGTCCTAGGGAGGGAAATGCTACCCTGATCTAGGTCATGAGCGTAGTTGTTATATTTTTCTTTTTGATTGATTTATTAGGAACTAATCTCTCATCCCAGGGAGGGAAAAGCTACCCTACTCCAGGTCTTGAGCATTAGTTGTTTTTTTTTCTTTGCTTTTCTTTCTGCTGATTTCTTAGGGCCAAATATCTTGTCCTAGGGAGGGAAATGCTACCCTACTCCAGGTCCCAAGCTTAAAAGTTCATTGATTTGCTTTATTTCTTTGTTTTTTGTTAAAAACCCAATCTCTCGTCCTGGGGAGGGAATTGCTCTTGCCTTCTCTAGGTCTCAAGCATAGTAGTTTTTTTTTTATTTAAATATTTTTCTCCTCGTGAATTATATGAACAGAGATCCGAATAAAAGGGGTAGAGGAGGATCCCCAAATAAAGGAAGAAAGGATTTGGGAAGGATCACCTATATCCAGTAACTTATTGCAAAGTCTAAATCAGAAGCATCTTCACAGGCCGTTGTCAGGGTAAGAACTTAGACGAAATTCGAGGGGCAATCTGTCGTGCAACCAGTGCTATCCACAACACCAAATGAAACCATTTCAATGACAGAAGAAGAATTAAATAGGGTATCCGCAGAAGAAACCCCCATGTTGACGGTAGAAGTAGAGGAAATTTCAGGTAGGGGATCTAAGGAATCAAGCAATTCCAGCGGGGAATAAGAAGACCTAAAGGGGTTTGCGTCACCACGAGATTGAGGAAGTGTTGTGAAACGGACTCAACCTCCTGTGGTATAATTACCTCAATCATCTGTTGCAGAACCAGTCGAAATCCTGGGTGAGTATTGGAAAATATTTATGGCACCTGCAACTTCCTCTATTGATTTCCCAATTGGGGACATCAGAGGTGATGCACCAATGAAGCCTATCCCTTTGACAAATTTACCTAATTTTCATGGGATTTCCTCTAAATACCCCGATACATTCCTCTTTGAATTTGATATTGTCTTTCGAGTGTAAGGCTATATTGTTGATGCTCAGAAATTGAATATATTGCCTACTACGTTGAAGGGAACAACCTTGCGATGGTTCATGGGTTTAGGGGGTAAAACTAGCTCCTCATGGGATGACATGAAAAACATTTTTCTGGAGAAGTATTAGGATTACTATAAATCCCGTGATATCAAGGAAGAAATTTTTAAATTTATACAGAAAGAAGACGAAAACATGGAATATTATGTGGAGTGATTTAAATATACACTGGAGAGGTCAGGCCATAGTAACCTGGACAAAGATATCTTGAAAATCATCCTTCTTCGGACATTAAGGGAAGACTCTCTGGAGATTTTAAAAATATTAGGAAAAGGGTATATGTCGAAAGAAGATTTCGATACTATCTATGAGTTGTGCATCCAATGTTTGTGAGGGGTTGCGAGAAATAGACAAGGGATTCGATCAACAAAAAATTCCAATAGAGGGGCCACAAAGGTAGAAATTGGGAATCTTCTGGATAATCTAAGGATCGATATCTTGAGTACACTATTTTCCCAGATGGACACGTTGCAAGAAAATAAGAAGCAAATGGATTGGAGAATACCATGGCCATATTATGCCCACAATGCATAAAGAAACATTCGTTGAAGGAATTTCCATTGAACATAGTTGAAGCATGTACAATTTGTGAACAGAGTCATGCAACCAGCTCATGCCCTTCCTTGCCAGGATTGAAGGCGGTCTTTTAAAGAGCAAGCGAAGAGGGCACGATGGATCAAATGTACTTCATGGAATCTAAGAATCCATGGTAGCCATGGCCATCGAATATGAATCAAGGTATGCCTCAGGACCCATCTCATTATTTCAGTAATTTGAATATTGGTCCCTCGTCTATACCTTGTTCACCTACGTGGCCCCAGTATTGTCAATATCTACCTTAGCAATCATGGTTCCCTTAGACTATTTTGAACCCTTCATGGACCCAGAACTGGCGTGGACCTTCTCCTCGTGGACAATTCCGCCGACCTATGCCACAACAACAACTTCAGTTTCCTTCCAATATTCCTCCTAATAATCCTCCCCTTCGACCTCAGCTTCCCATCCAACCCAATCTATATACTAACAATAAGGGAGTTCAGCAAGCTAACACTCTCAACCTTCTTTCATACAACATCTCTACCGCATAGTTTAATGGGATAAATTTACGATCCAGGCGGGTATTGAATGCTCAAAATTCACCCATTATCATTGAACAAGTTGACCGTGAGGTCATAGAACCAAAAAAAAAAACACTTGAGGATAAACAAAACCAAGACATTGGAAATCAAGCACCTCCTCAACTTATTGTTAACCAGGAACACCAAGTCAATCTACCCTATCCTGAAAGATTGGCCCTGAGTAAACAGAGCCCTCAAGCAAAATTTGACTTTCTAGGGGAATTACAAACTTTGTTTGTTAAAATTCCCTTGCTCCAAGCTATGAGGGATGTACCAATCTACGCGAAAATGCTTAAAGAATATTGTTCTAAAAAGCCTGGAAAGAAATCAACGAACCTAATTACCATCCATGTTATGGGAAAATTGTTTGACATCATGTTGGAAAGTTTATGCCTGTAAAATATGGGGATCCAGGGAACCTGATTCTGACGGTACAAATTAATGCAGTTGAAATCCCAAATGTACTGGTAGATTTGGTTGTTGCCATAAATGTCATTACCTCTGAAACTATGCACACAATGGGTCTTAGAAACCTTAAACCTACTCCTAATGTCTTGGAATTGGCAGATAGATCTATAGTAAAGCCAGTAGGGAAGTTATAGGACATAACGATTTCAGAAGACTCATGGAACTATCCCGTGGATCTCTTAGTATTACAAACTCAGTCCCTAGTTAGTGGCCACCCCTTAATTTTGGGAAGACCTTGGCTTGCAACCGTGTATGCCTATATTGGGTGTCAATCTAGAAATATGGTTATATCTAATGGGAAGGTCATGATGAACCTCACTTTTTATCCTCCTATAGAACCAAGCCCATCAGAGAAACCATCATTCAGATATAAAACTTTACCAATGGAAGGATCAGAACCTGAAAATGAAGAACTTAGACCGTTCCTTACCATTGGGCAGGCCCTTAAATTTAAAACAGAAACAAAGGATGACATTATCAACACTTTTATTAGCGATCCCTGCTATGTTTCTGATTCAACTCGTCAGATTATGGAATCTTACATGAGCTGTGAAACGCAGGAAAATATTAAACCGGAAGATGAAATTGAGAACATTCCTACGACTTCATCCCATGATAGTATTCCCATTTAAATTGAACTGGGAAAAACATTGAACATCAACCCGAATCTTTCTAAATCCCAGAAAAAACAACTCCTAAAATTTCTTCGAGACCATAAGGAAGTCGTCGTCGAGGATTATACAAATATGAAGGGGATCCCTGCTAATTTATGCACTCATCATATATACATCAAAGAATATTTTCATCCTATAAGACAACCCCAGAGAAGAATGAACCTCGACTTAAAGAACATTGTCAAAGATGAGCTTCAAAAGTTACTGGATGTAGGATTCATTTACCCCATCTCGGACAGCCAGTGGGTGTCTTTACTGGTTATCGTTCCTAAAAATAATGGTAAATGGCGTATTTGTGTAGATTATAGGGAATTGAACAAAGAAACTCAAAAAGACCATTTCCCTTTACCATTCATTGACCAAGTTCGGGATACCTTGGTTGGGAAGAAATTTTTCTCCTTCCTAGATGGGTTTAGCAGGTATAATCAGATCCAGATAGCCCTTGAGGACCAAGACAAGACCAAATTCACATGCCCTTGGGGAACCTTTTCATACCCAGTCCTTCTAGTAGATCTTTGTAATGAGCCTGCAACATTCCAGAGGGAAATATTGGGGATTTTTTCTGATCTAGTCGATGACAACGTTGATATTTATATGGACGAATTTACTCCATACGGGGATTGATTTGAAGAAGGATTGGAAATGCTAGAAAAAAGTTCTCAAAAGATGCATGCAGATCTGTGTCTCTCTGAGTATGGTTAAATTTCACATGATGAGGGAAGAGGGAATAGTTCTGGGACACCTTCTCTCAGCTGTTGGAATTCGAGTTGATCCAGCCAAGGTAGAGGTAATATTGCATTTTCCTGTACCTCATACATCCACACAGGTACATAGTTTTATTGGTTGTGTTGGATATTATAGAAGCTTTATAGAGAATTTTTCTAAAATAGCATCCCACTTTTTCAGCTGTTAACTAAAGATGAAAAATTCTTGTGGACAGATGATTGTGAAGCAACTTTTATAAAAATCAAGGAACTTGTTTGTGGAGCTCTGATCCTACGAGGGCTGAATTGGGCACTCCCATTTCACATCCATGTCGATGCCTCTCAGAAAACAGTTGGGGTAGTTCTCAGATAGCAGGAAGATTAGAAACCATATGCAGTTTACTATGTCAGCAAGAATTTGACTCTTGCTTAACTAAACCACACGGTAACTGAAAAGGAATTCCTAGTTGTTATGTATGCCATCAACAAACTTCAACACTATATTACTGGGTATCCTACTTTTGTGCATACTGATCACACAAAAATTAGGTATTTGATGAATAAACCTATCACCCCTGGTCGCATTACAAGATGGTTGCTACTGCTTCAAGAATTTGATATTACAATAGTAGACAAACCAGTGAAGGATAATGTAGTTGTTGATTTTCTGTCTAGATTGGATAATAATGATGAAGGCACACCCATAGAGGATAGCATTCCAAATGAAAATCTTTTTGAAATTTATACTAATCCTCCATGGTATGCAAATATTGCTAGCTATCTTGCTACAGGAAAGGTGCCTCATCATTTTTCATACAGGGAACAACGAAATATTATTCATCATAGTGCCTGATATTCCTAGATAGCAGAATATCTCTTCCATACAGGGGTCGATCAACAAGTTCAGCGCGGTGTATCTGAGGATGAAATCTATGAAGTACTAAAGGCTACTCATGATGGTCCTTGGAGAGGTAATTTTGAAGACAAGAGGACAGGGCATAAGGAATTACAGATGGGATATTATTGGCCCTCTATCTTCCAGGATGCACGAGACGATGTGACAGTTTCCAACAGATGGGTCAACCTAGTTGATCGGATGAAATTCCATTGCAACCCCAGGTAGTCCTTGAACCTTTCGAAAAGTGGGCTATCGATTTTTTGGGTCCTTTTAACCCATAATCACATCAGAAGGTTCACATTTTGGTTTTCACAGACTATGTAACCAAGTGGGTGGAAGCCAAGGCTGTTGTGAAAGAAATAGAGCAGGTTGTTTCAGATTTTCTATTTGAAGATATTTTTGCTCGTTATGGTGCTCTGAGAGAGATTTTTTTAGATAGAGGAGCGCAATTCACATCACACATGATAGAGAGGCTTATGCAAAAATATGGAATAAAACATAGAGTCACATCTTTGTATCATCCCCAGGTTAATGGTCAGGTGGAAAGCACGAACAAGGTATTGGAAAATATCTTGACAAAGATTGTGGCAAGACATCATCGGGATTGGGCTGAAAAAATTCATGAAGCCCTATGGGCATACAAAACAACATAGCGGAATAAAAAATGGTTTTCACCATTTGAGTTGGTTTATGGGAAATCCCCCTTGTTTCCAATAGAATTCGAGATTAGTACGCTCATAGCAACTCTTGAGGTAGTACTGGATCTGTCAGATGCCCAAAAACATTGGTTGGAACCGCTAAATGAATTAGATGAAATCCGTTCAATGGATGTCCAGAAGACTGCTGCAATTAAGCAACAAAGAACAAAATGGCACGATAAATTTATTAAAAATAAGGTGTTTCACAGAGGAGACTGGGCATTGCTCTATGATTCCCATTTTAAGGATTTCAAAGGAAATATTTTCTCTCGTTGAATGGGACCTTATGAAGTGGACACATTTTTTGATAATGGAACAATCAAACTTGTCACAATTAATGATACACATGCCTCTTTTATAGTAAATGGACATTTTCTGAGACTATATCACCACCCATCTTCTAAGGATACCTTCATTAAACATCTCTCTGATAAATCTGGTTTGAAGGTTGTTAGTGCAGAGAATTCCTCCTTTGCATCCTTGAATTTAAATTGAAAAAAAAAAAACTAATATATATATAGTAATATAAATAAAATACTGTTACTACTCAATTATTTTTTGCAAGAACTACTACTGGTGTGCAATTCTGCGGAGATGAAAAATTTTCTAAGTACCCGATGCTATTACTCCTCCGATGTTGTTACTCCGGAAAAATTTCTAAGTGTTAGGTGTTGTTACTTCTTCGATGATGTTACTCCTCCGATGTTGTTACTCCGTAAATTTTCTAAGCATTGGGTGTTGTTACTCCGTAAAATTTTCGAAGTACCCGGTGCTGTTACTCCAGAAAATTTTCTAAGTGTTGGGTGTTGTTACTCCTTCGATGTTGTTACTCCTCCGATGTTGTTACTTCGGAAATTTTCTAAGTGTTGGATGTTGTTACTCCTTCGATGTTGTTACTCTAGAAATTTTTCTATGTGTTGGGTGTTGTTACTCCGTAAACTTCTCTAAGTACCCAGTGTTGTTACTCCTCCGATGTTGCTACTCCGGAAAATTTTCTAAGTGTTGGGTGTTGTTACTCCTTCAATGTTATTACTCACCCATTTTTGATACTCCAGAATTTTTTCTAAGTGTCCCTTGCTGTTACTCCCCCATTGTTGTTACCCTGCCAAGTTGTTACTCTGTTGAGGTAAGTCGACAGGTATGTCCCCGTTGACTTTTACGGATTTGATTGAATATTCCATTGAAAATACATTGACATGCTTGTGGATGGTCATTTATTAGTTGGGTGGGGGGGTGTTTTCATAACCGAATAACGACATAATCAAATCACAATAATGATTTGCCAATGTCATCATTAGAACCCGTGCCGATAGTACATCCCACAATTTTCACCTTGTTTCGCATAATTATTGAAACACATCAGGACTATAAGTAAGTACACTCTGAAAAGATAATAATTCTTTCTAAATCTTGTGAAATAATTACCATCACCATTTACCATTATTTCCATACTCTATTTTTATTTTCCTTGTTTTTTGAAATACTATCCATTGTATTTTACCATTACCCTATTCCATTTTCTACCATGCTATCACCGCAAAGGGTTAATTGTTGATACTCTCCTCCCATTGGTCCTTTGTTGTTCTAAAGTGCTGCTACAAAGCTTCTGCGGGATGGGCGGATTGGTCATGAGACATGAGACAGTAATGCAACTGCATGGCAGGTTTTTGTAGAAGCAAGCTCGGATGTATATTTTGAAAGATTGTAGGGATTTGATGAAACAATCACAACAAAGTTTATAGTAAATCTGGATCGGAATCATTCCAAAGTGTGGGGCTTAGAAATTACTGTCATAGAGGAGGTCATTTCCGCAGTCGGTGGACTACCACAATGAGGGCAGAATTGGTTTTCGCGAAAAACTCCCCTGCCAGAATTTCCAGAATTGTTTCTGCAAGCTGGAGAGAGGGCAGTTCAGAAAGGGAGAGGATACGATCGGAAATCCCTGCCACATCCATGGGACGAGGTGGAATAATTTTTTATGAGACATGTAACTTACGAGGGGCGATTTACCACCCTGTTCAAATATCATTTTAATCTCCTAGCTTATCTCTGATATCAACAGGCACAAGTTTACTCCCTGGATATGCCTTTCTTTCTTTTGAAAAATCTCTAGCTTATGGCACAATCTGTCCCGCGCTCGCGGCAGGTATTAGTGGTGCTTACAAATCATGGGATGGTTCGTTTACTGGTAACACATGCACTGGCTCAATTTCATGTTCCCTAGGCACAATTTCTTGAGCTGATAGAGGAAGTAGAAGTTGTGATAGTTGCGAGAGAGGAAGATGAGCCAAAAGAAATGGAGGAAGAAGAACCAACATCTCCTGCTGGATCATCATAGGAGACGAGCCAGAAGAAATGGAAGAAGAAGAACTAGCATCTCCTGTTGGTTCAACAGAAGAAGATGAGCCAGAAGAAATGGAAGAAGAAGAACCAACATCTTCTTTTGGTTTAGCAGAAGAAGATGATGCAGAAGAAATGGAGGAGGAAGAATTGACATCCCCTGTTGGTTCAGTAGAAGAAGATGAAGCATAAGAGATGGTGGAAGAAGAAGCCACGGATTTTGGGGCACCTAACTTTGCACAAGCATTAGATAGGTTGCCACGATACATTACGTGCATCCAAACTTGCGGGGTCCGATGGATGAGATTGAGGTTTCAATTCCCCATTGTTTGGCTGCCAATAGACTAGTATACTCCAGAATACAACATGGAAAATGATTGGTGGAAGGAAATTCTTCTGACAGATGGATATAAACCCCCAGGGACAAATATGGAGGATAAATATTATCTCACTCAGCTTCATGTTGTTCACAGTCGTTCCAACCTAGATCTGCGGAGGCGACGAGCTGCATGAGGACATGCAGAAAGACCAGTTGGGGGGAGATATTTGGAGCCAAACCTACACATCTTTTTCTTCCATTTTTACCCACTTTCATTATCCATTTGTATCATTAACATTCAATTCATGCTCTGAAGTGCACGGGTAAACCCCTCTACATGTCTTCTTAGAATATTTGGTCAATGAAGTAGAGCCACGAGGATTATTACCTAAAGAGATTTACTAATCTAGTTATTTTCACATATTCAGTGGTCGGATGACCATACTCGCAATTCTAGGAACACCTCCAAGTTGGCAACACTATTTTGGGCAGCGCTGCAACAACAAAATGACTCTAGACCTTTCTCTGCTTTCTTTCACATCTAGTTTGTCTATTATAATATTGTATAATTGTGGGCACTAGTTGCTAGTATTTCTGGAACTGTCATTGTAAACATTTGTATAAGAAGGGCTTTGAAGCTGTGAATCGGGGGTTGGCTATGTAAGGAATTGGGATCTGTAACAAAAAATTGTTATTAAGTTAATGCAAGTTATCTTCCTATTATTCTTGTGATTTTGTGAGTACATCGCAACCCTAATCAAAGAGTTGGGCCCACTCTCTTGATTAGGTGTTGCATGATTTCTGTGTGTTTGTTAATTCTATTTCATGTTTTGTATATTTCATAATTGTTGTGACAGTAGATGTAATCACTGAGATATTTATTGTTGTGAATGTATTTCAAGATCTAATTTTTTTTATTGTTATTATTTTATTGCTATTACAACAATTGTTACTTTGCTTAATTTATCGAATCCACAATTGATATAGAATTGTGCTATTGTCATCTACATATATTTTTCGCGTTAGCCTTGCAATAACTAGTGCACCCATATTGATAATTAATGTGGGAAAGGGTTTGAATAATCATTCACACTTGGACACCAACAACTGCCTCACCCCCGCTCGTTCCTTTACCTCACTCAAGAATGGCCCCATATTCTACACACAATTATATTGGAAGTGACTATGATTTCATGTTCATGAACTCAGATCTAGACATGGAGTCCCTCAATGTCCACAATGTCCAGGCCAAAGAGGATCCAATTAAAATTTCACCCCTGTCAGCCCTAAAAATCATGGTTCAAAGGTAGGGGAAAAATTTTAGTCGTCACTTCAGGGGTAGAAAAAAACTCGGTCCCTATTCTCTGCCAACTCGGAAGTTTTACGAGACATCCCCATCATCTCTTCTTTTGACCCACGGGCACATAGAGCAAGTTTTCCCAACCCTCTTATGCCATGAATCAAATCCTATCTATGAATCTTCGTGGACTTCGAGACCATGCCAAGTTCCTATGTCTCAAGAACTTCTTTGCTAAAACCTCTCCTTTCATTGTTGTTTTCCATGAAACCATGTGCGTCGTTTCTAAGGTTGTTCCTTATTTCCTTTCCATTCGTCCCGGTTGGAGACTAGTAGGGGTTGACTCTGTGGGTTTATCCAGAGGCCTCATAGTCATGTGGGATCCATTGTATGCCAATTTTCATGCTTTTAGCTTCTTTGTCGGCATCCTCCTGTATTGAAAAATTCGTGGCTACTCTGATCAATTCCACTTGATCAACATGTACACTCTATGTCACAATCGTGCTCCCTTTTGGGCTCACATTCGATCCTATAATATCTTGGATATCCCAAATCTGATTTTGATTGGTGATCTCAATGCCACCTTGGCCATGTCAGAATGTTGGGGTTCACGTTGCCGCATTGAACCCCTAGCAGATAAAATTTCCCATATATTTGCTAACCACCACTTGGTCGATATCCGACCCTTGCCTCTATCTATGACTTGGAAAAATGGCAGGGTGAGTGAGAATTTCATTGGAAAAACATTGGATAGGATTCTTGTTCATGAAGGTGTGCTAAAAACCTTATCTTCTATTATCAAATCTTCCTTATCGGACCACCACCCTGTCTTCCTTTTTTGGAGATTTGAGCTAGTGCGCAAAGTCCTCCCCTTTAAATTTAATCGTTTGTGGTTGGAAGATCCTACTTTCTTTTTTTTGGTCAGGGAGTTCTGGTCCTCTGATAGAATTGAACTGGGGAAGACGACTTCTAGGCTTCATGCTCTTAAGGTCAGGACCAAGACCTGGGAGCACCACAAGACATCTCAAATGATCTCTGAACACCGTGCTATTGACTGCAATATTGGGGAAATATTTTCATCCATGAAGGCCACCCCCCCAAATGAACAAGTAATGGAGGTACTTGTGAAATTGGAATCAAGGAAAAATGCAATCCTGTGGGCTCAGGAAATTACTTTGAAGCTCAAGAGTCGCGTTGTTTGGCTTCGAGAAGTTGACCATAACACCAAATGTTTTCACCAATATGCCAACAGCAAAAAAAACTACAATTCCATATGGAAAATTGAGGTGGAGGATGGATCCCTTTTGCATGATATCAGAAGTGTGGCTTAGAGGTTTTTTTCTCAATAGTATAGGTGGAGAGAAGGCGTTTTCCCCCTTGATCAATTCTGAGCTCTCAATAAATATCCTCACATGTTTGATGAGGTCGCTAATGAGGCTTTTGGAATTCCGGTGACTAAGCCTAAGATCCTGGAGGTCCTAAAATATTTTACGTGAGACAAAAGTCCCCGCCTGATGAAGATTTTTTTACATTTCTTTGATCTCATGCCTGATGACCATCTAAAAGTTGTTGAGGAATATTGTTTTTTGGGAAATATTTCGAGGGATATAAACTCGACCTTCATTGTTTTAATTCTGTAATCCTCTTGCCTGAAATCCTTCATGGAATTTAGACCCATATCTTTGTGAAACATGGTATATAAATTTATTTCTAAGGTGATTTCTCGGCACATTATTGGACCACTGTATTTATATATTTCACGTGAACAGTATGGTTTCCTCCATGATCGGCTCATGCATGATGTCATTTCTTTGGCACAAGATTTCCTGCACTCTGTCCACTCCCGAAAGTTGGATGCACTCAATATGAAAATTGAAATTCATAAGGCCTGCGATAGCGTGGACTGGGCATATATCTGACTCGTTCTGCATAAGATCAGTTTGGCTCCTCAATTTTTCAACTGGATCCTGGCATGCATTTATCTAGTGCGGGTTTCTATCATCATAAACAATTTTCCATTGGACTTCTTTAGGGCGGGGTGGGATCTCCACCAGGGCTGCTCCCTCTCGCCTCTCATATTCATCATTATCATGGATGGGATTCACTATCTAATCATAATCTGGATTGGGGGAAAAAAATTTCGAAAACTCAAAGTGCTCAGAATCACACCAAACCAAATTGACCATATTGGGCCCGTCGTCAGGAATTCGTGCAATTTGTTTCACTCAAAACGAACTTCGTATGAGGAAGTTAGAGCCTGTTGATTGTCGTGCCAAACATGCGAATTTAAAAAAAAAATGGTCAAATAGGGTCAAAGGTCAAAATTTGGGTATTTCTCCAACCCAATGATGGGATGACATGTGTCAAATTATGATTGGTTGTGACTTGGAAATTTTATTATTTGGTTTTGAATGGACCAATGGGAAGAGGACACGTGACAAGCTTGGAGGCTGCCACGTGCCCCCCCCCCCCCCTCCAAAGTTGAAATATGGTTAAGTTGCATAGTTGAATGCATTTTTTGGTGCAAAAATATATTACCAACAGAAGGGTGAAGGTCGGGTCTCAACCCCACGACCTCCCCCAAGCGAGCGCAACCAATTACCAATAGACCACCACGTTGAGACTTAATTTACAACAGGCACAATTTGTATATATGGTTTAATAATGGTTTAAGCGGATGGAAATGGTGGCCATCCCCAACGTATGTTCCATGGGACCAAGCACATAACCAATTATGGAGGCCAATGTTTAATGGTGTGGTTTAAACGAATTAAACTCGGATTATCAACCCTTAATCTGTATTTAAAGCGCTAATCCGACTTTTAAATTGGATTTTTATTAATTGCGCTTAATGCACCTAAACCAGTTTAAGCTCCACTTAACAATAATTAATATTGATATTAATTTGGTGGAGGATTGGTGGTTCCACTATTTTCAGCGCCACTACCAATTTTGGTAGACTTAACTGCAGATGTTCCAGATTTGGAGGATTTTTTCTAGGAAACATTTAGGAAGCCATAACCTTTGCATATGTCGACCAATTTTGGCTTCGGAAGAGTCATTCCTAGTTGATTTTGATGCTATAAGCATGATGGTGCAGTTTGCAGAGGTGTTGGAGCACTTATGTAAATGATTTTTCCACTTTGAAGATTAAAGAAGCCTAGGGCCACCAGGAGAGGAGGTCATGCATAGATCAGTTAAAGACCATTTTCAGAGCTTGAAGAGTCTATTTTGAGGTTTTTGGGTCTTCTGAATCTAATGGATCAGGTTGAAAAGCCATTGGAGCACTTTAGGTTCATTTAATTAGATAATTAACCATTAATCCAAAGAGGGCCTAAATAGTTCAAACAGGTCCATGGAGATGTAGCACAGGAGGGGTGAACTCTTTTATCAGCTATTGTGTAATGTGTTTGTTGTGTTTTATTTATCTATAGTTTATTTTCTGTACATGTGTTTTTAACAGCTAATTAACTCATGAATTGCTCATAAAAAACAAAAAAATTGACACATAAACCCTTTCACAACTTGCTAATTTGAGACGACCCTAAACACATTTATTTAATACTGATAAGAAATCTAGCACAAAAAAAATAGTTTTCCCATATTCAGATCAAGTTGGTATCAGAGCACGGTTTAGCTCATTTTGGCCAATGTTAGCTAGAAGAATTAATAGCTATTGGTTTTGAATTTGTGTAAGGAGAATTTAACTGTGTGCAATTTTATGTGTGTGAAGAGAAGGTAAAGATTGAGAGATCGGTTCTCAAATCACAACAAAGAAGCTTTTTATGCATTACAAGTGTGATGGTAGCTTCATCAAGCACTATTTCTAGTCAATCTTCCTTAGAAAAACTCTTTTATAAAGAGATGTTGCTTAAGCTCTACGTCATGAATGATATGGTGCAAGAGATGTATGAAGATAAGAGGGAGAGCATTATACTTCAAGAGTAGTTGATTTCCATGAAGGAGGAGAAGCAAGAACTTCTTGAAAAGATGCATGAGATGGATACTCATCTCCATATTTCAAATGAAAACCTATCAAGGAAGCATGAGATGGATACTCAACTCCATGATGCTAAGGAAACCTTATCCAAGCATGTGCATGAAAAATAGGTATATAAATCAAGTTTATCTTCAATTTATTCTCAAGATTAATGTGTAGGTGGTTTTGAAAGACACTCTAGAGGAATAGGGTCCAAATTATTGATGATTATGGGCTATGAAGGTAAAGGATTGGGAAAACATGCACAAGGCATAGTTGAGATAATTTTTGTTGAGGAAATGCCTAAGTATTTGGGTCTTGGTTATAGACAACATGATAGAGAATGCTCCAAATCCAAGGAGGCACATCAAGGTGTTCCAAGAAGGAATTTCATTACATGTTCATTACCTCAAGCTTGTGAAGATTGTGTTCATGATGAATGAAAACGTTTTACACCCACTTTGCAAGAAGGCGCTCATAATCATGCAGCTAATGAGAATGAAAAACAAGAGGATGTTGAAAGCTCTAAATTCATTGAATACATTGTTGGTATTCCGAAGAGAGCCACTACATCATCAAATTCACCTCCTCAAGAAGGCGAAAAAGGTTTATGTTCAAGTTATAAATTTTCCTTTAATCAAGTTTCTTTTGATTAAGATAAACATGGTAAATCTTCACATAAGATTTGAAAAAAGTTTGCATGTTCCTTTTGTGGTTTGAATAACCATAATGTTTTGAGGTGTTGGAAGAAGATAGCCATGCATAGGAAAATTTATAAACAAAGGGGAAAAAAAGCCAAAGGTCTATTTGACAATGAAAACCATGTTGAAAAGAAGATGCAATTGTTTTGCACTCATTTCCATAAGAAAGGTAATATTGCAGATAAGTGTTGGACTTTGTATCCAACAACTCATCCACGCCATTTGAAGAAGGTGGAGAGAGATCTTGACAAGAATGGAAAATATGATTCCATAATTGATGCGGGTCAGTATGATTCACATGATGAGGTTCAGCTGAAAGAAGTGTCATTGAAGTGGTTTGGTAAGATATGGTTAGATTTCTTATCCAATCAAGGCCTTGCATGCCTTTTAATGATTGATGCAAATCTTGCCTATTTGATGCATTTCTTTTCCAATTGAATGCATGTTGCATGTTTACACCAAGAAGGTGTTTGAAAGGGAGATGTTGATGAATTGTTTCACATGATGTGAAATTCTTGTTGTTTTGAAAAAGCATGTACAACAACTTTTGTTTGACTTGAGAGTCAGTGGTTTGAAGAAGCATGTTTTGTCGACTTGTGTTTGTTTGATGGTTTGTACACTGCTATGTAAGAGTACATGGCGATGTTCACATGATGTGAAATTTGTTGCTTTGAAGGACCAAAAGGATATTTCATCAAGTTATGTTTCTTGCATGATGTTTTTTTTCATATTGATGGTTGTGTTTGTGACAAGATGTCAAATAATTTGCAGCCAAAACAACAACCATTGTAGACCATTTTTATGTGTTGATGCCAAGAAGAGAAAGAGACGGCGAATGCATTCTTGCAGATGTGGAATTTGGAACCGTGGCGGTAAAAGAATTGTCATTTATTTTCTTGTTATTACTGATGTTGGAACTCATTGTTGTAGTTCACTCAGATGGGATTAACTTGGGAAAGTGGTTTCCAAGGAGAAGCTTGCATCAAATGCATGTTTTTGCAAAGGAGGAACATGATTCTCAGTGGGAAGGTCATTAGTCAGTTTTCCAAGCACTGAGGGATCGCTTTGGTATAGAAAAGTGTTTTATTAGTCAACAAGCAGCCAACAAGTGTTGGATTGGGTCAACAACAAAAGGAGGACATTGGTTGAAGTGCCAAGCCATTTGCAAGGCAAGGCATGTCAGTGAACCCAAGTGGTTGTCATAGATATTTTTCCGAGTACAATCAAGATGGTAGAAATTGGGAAAGTGAGGTGTATTTAACTCTCATGAGACAACCAACTTTTGTGGGTCCAAAATCTTGTAAGTGGGAAGGAGTGATAAGAATCTGGATTGGGAAAAAAAAATGCCAAAACTTCAAAGTGTTCAGAATCACACCAAATCAGAATGAACATATCAAGTCCATCACCAGGAATCAGGCGCAATTAATTTCACTCAAAACAAACTCTATATGAGGAAGTTAGAGCTCGTTGATCGCCGTGTCAAACAGACGAATTTAAAAAAAGAAGGGTCAAACAGGGTTAAAGGTAAAAATTTGGGTATTTCTCTGGCTCAAGGATAGGATGAAAAATGTCTAATTATGAATGGTTATGACTTGCCAATTTTTATATTTGGTTTTGAACGGACCATGGGAAGAGGAAACGTGGCAAGCCCGGAGGCCGCCATGTGCCCCCCCCTCCAAAGCCAAAATGTGGTTAAGTTGCATAGTTGAATGCATTTTTGTGCAAAAATATATTACCAATGGAAGGGCAGTGGTCGGGGCTCGACCCCACGACCTCCCCCAAGCGAGTGCAACAAATTACCATTAGACCACCATGTTGAGACTTAATTTACAATGGGTGCAATTTATATATATGGTTTAATAATGGTTTAAGCAGACGAAAATGGGGGCCAACCCCAATGCACAGTCCATGGGACCATTTACATAACCAATGGTGGAGGCCAACGTTTAATGACGTGCTTTAAACGATTTAAACTCAGATTATCAACCCTTAATCCATATTTAAAGTGCTAATCTGACTTTTAAGTCGGTTTTTTATTAATTGCACTTAATGCGCCTAAACCAATTTAAAATCCACTTAAAAATAATTAATATAGAGATTAATTCGGTGGAGGTTTGGCGGTTCCACTATTTTCGGCGCCACTACCAATTTTGGCCGACTTAACTAGAGATGTTCCAGATTTGGAGGAGTTTTTTCTAGGAAATATTGAGGAAGCCTTAACTTTGGCATATTTCAACCAATTTTGGCTCAAGAAGAATCATTCCTAGATGATTTTGATGCTCTAAGCATGATGGTGTAGGTTGCAAAGGCGTTGGAGCACTTATGTAAGTGACATTTCCACTTTGAATATTAAAGAAGCCTAGGGCCACCAGGAGAGGAGGTCATGCCTAGATCAACTGAAGACCATTTTTAGAGCTTGAAGAGTCTATTTTGAGGCTTTTGGGTCTTTTGAATAAAATGGAGCAAGTTGAAAAGCCATTGGAGCACCATATAGTTTCATGTAATCAGAGAATTGACCATTAATCCAAAGAGGGCCTAGCTAGTTGAAGTAGGTCCATGGAGATGTAGCCTAGGAGGGGTGAACTCTGTTATCAGCTATTGTGTAATTTGTTTGTTGTGTTTTATTTATCTACAATTTATTTTTTGTACATGTGTTTTTAACATCTAATTATCTCATGAATTTTTCATAGAAAAACACAAAACTTGACACATAAACCCTTTCACAACTTGCTAATTTGAGATGATCCTAAACACATTTATTTAATATTGATGAGGGATCTAGCACATCAAAACTAGTTTGCCCATATTCAGATCACTATCACATCAAGGATATGCAGAACATGGGGATTTTCACTGGCATTCATATATCTAGAGGCATCTCCATTACTCAGTCTTTCTTAGTGGATGACATATTGTTGTTCAACATTATCACTCATACAAACTGGTCTACCTTGCACTATGCTCTCCTCAGATATGGGGTGGCCTCTGGTTTAATGATCAATGGACATAAGTATTTGATTATTTCGGCCTCGGTGAACTTAGTGGATCTCTAGATCATAGCTAGACTTTTTTAGATGAATCAGTTTCCCCTTTCTGAGGCTTTCTCTTATCTTAGTTTTTTCCTCAAGCCTTGAAATTACCGTAACAATGATTGGCTCTAGCTACTGGATAAATTCCAGCGAAGGTTGGTTTCATGCTTTCATAGGTGGCTTTAATAATCAAATCTATTCTACTCATTTGTAGAAAGTAATTCACGATTGAGAACATATATAAAAAGCAGGCATCATGATTTAATACACATACACATAGATTTATCTAGGGGAAATAAACTTCTCAAAACCACTTCCTATATGTATTTCATTAGTCAGAAATAAAGAAAAAATGTAATGCTTTCTCAAGCCTGAGAAACCTCTGCTCAAGTATAACATATATCACTGCTTCATAAGCCAACTCTAGTCAATATTTAACCAATTTTTTGCCTACCCAAGTCCCTCTTTGGTTGTGTTGTTCAATTAAGAACTAGCCCCTATTATTTAGGGAAATTCCCCATCCATAACTATGCAATCCCTGTAGGCCCTTCTCTAACTGCATGCACCACATGTACAACTTGGATAATTATACAATTGATAGTACACTTTCCTTGAACTCCAATTTCAACTGGGTAACTCGAATTTCATGCATGCATGAGTTAATTAATGTTGATTGATCGATTAACTGGTTGAACATTGAAGCTAAACCCCACTGTTAGACCTCCTACTAGTTCCTCCAACAATTGGAACTATTTTAACTGACCTTGAATTAATTTAACTGAATTAAATTTCTACAATTAAAATTAACTCAACCTAGGCTCCTAAATTTTACGAATCACTGTACACAACTCAATTTAAGCCCTCAACTCGAATTAACTAAGCTAACTTAGTGAAAACAACTTAGTTAACTCATTCAAGTTGTCTTGTGATGTGGAATTTCGATTTTCTCCTAATTTAATTCAAGGGAAAATTAAATTATGAATTTCTTGTTGCATTTTCAACACACATATTCCATTGACATATATGCATGACTAACACACCACCCATCTAGTCCAAGGGGTGAACCATGCCCTGTTACCACTCTGTAAACTCCCTCCTCCCATATTTACCCAAGTTAACCGATCCATTGGGGTAAACATGTGACGAGAGAATACTATGATGTGATTCAAATTCCCAAGTATAGTTAAGTAAGTGGAACCGGCATGAAAAAACCAATATGACCTTCCATACATGCTACAGAACCTTCAGGATCCAACCAACCATTCCAGGTGACCAACCCATGATAAAACTTGACATTTTACTGATTTGGACCCTCGGTTGATCCTATGAAAAGGCATGCATGCGACTGAGGCCTTCCAGTTACTCCCAAAAAAAGGAATGCCAACGACTATGGACTTTTCCAGGTATTTCTATTCTATCGACCTCATATTCTCAGCCACTTTTTCAAGGCTAGGTCTCAGACCACTACCCATAACTTAATGAAACTTTCAAAAATGAATAATAACATTGAAACAAGGTTACTAATGCAAAAATTTGATCAAGGAATTGATCTTACCCCTACTAGCCATGACAAACATTTCGTCAAACATGTCACAACAACAGATCTAAGCATAGGGATATCATACCTATTTGAGAATCGATAGGAAGCATTGATGCCTTATCACAATAACTCCATTACCATCTATTAGATAATATATTCATTGTTCATTAATTTACTAATCAAAACATGATGAGAGACATACATAAAGTCTATCATAAAACATACTCGTGACAAGCATATAACCAATAGAAATAACAAGAGTATAACAACCATAAAAACAACATATGAGCAAGTATATTTACCCATAAAAATCAAGAGTGAAAGAACTCATATTAACATGTGTAAAATGCAACCAGGTCTGGGACATCCACATACCACCCAAAAATATAATAGGTTGAACCAAATCTTTCTTTCATCCAGTCACCCTCGTGCCATATTCCAAGCAAGAATGTGGGATCTCATGGAATAATTCGAACAAAACCAAACTAAGGCTTCTAGAGGCAAAACCACCTCAACCCTCAACTAGTGATTCCACCTCACAGTTGAACATCACTAACCATCACCAGATTCGTCTCTACCCAAGCTGTCCAAGGCTCTAGATAGTTTTTTCCAACTAAGGCTTCTAGAACTAGTAACTCAAACCATAACTATTGTCCAACTTCCAGAGAATTTGTCCAACCAGGGATTCCAGGACTAGTAACTCAACCCACCAAAGGCTTCTAGAGCATTTTTCTAACCAAGGATTCCATGACTAGTAACTCAACCCAAGATGTTACAATGATTCCATAGTGTGTGTCCAATTAAGGCTTCTAGGAACTAGTAACTCAACCCACAACCAAAGGAACATGAGCACCAACCAGAAAACAAACATAAAACCCAAAAACCATGACTATCTAGGAAATTGCAAGGCTCGGAAAAACCATTGTCAATCCAACTCCATGCCAATGACAGATCATAACCAAGAAACCACATGTGTATTCCATGCATGCCAAAACTATCAAGGAAATCATACATGCAACTCGACACCTGCAAACAAAACCCGATGTGGCTACTAATCTCGATGTCCTCTTGTGCTTTCCTAATTTTTATTTTCCTTCTTGCTCCAAATCCCAAGTATGCCACACTCCTCCAAAAATTCTCCAAGAAAACTCTAAGTGCCCAATAGTATGAGAGAGAGAGAATAGAGAGAGAGGTCCAAAACTGCATTGAAAAAAATCTACCAACTAATCCTCATAAGCCTTTTTATTAGTGAGGCCTCTATTTTATTCATTCCTACTCACATGCATCATGTGACCTTTCACCTTCATTTTCTCCTATTTTCCATTATTTTTATAAATCTAATGCCAATTAATGCCACTTTTCCTTCCCAAAGCCTTTTCCATTGCCTTTGCAAATTTCCATAGCCATTAATTAATCACATGTGATCCCCATCATTACATATTTTTCCCAACATTAAACTTGGAATACGTGTCCCATGAACAAGGTCTTATTTTACCATTATTAACTTTATTACCTAGTTTTTTTTACCATGGTTGTTACAAAAAGAGTGCAGAAGCAATATCCAAGAAATTGTAGAAAGTCCACCTCCACCACTGATCTACAAAGACACAACATGTAATATCAATAAGAGCACCAAGCTCTCATGGTGCAACATTTATTCAGATTTATCGAAGAGAGAGATTCCCTAGGACCAGGAGGAATTTATAGTATATATCAATATCAAGAGGTCTTGGCTCCATAAAGCAGTTGTGCATCCACCAATGTTCCCATGTGGAGAGACCATTGAATGGATACTACCAAACACTGATACATATATTTGGGTTATAAGGATGCATATAGGTGAATCTCTCACTTCTTTCACTACTACCAATATTACTGCCTATTATAAGCTACCATAGTAGGAAGAGTCCTCAACATTAGGTTGTTTTCAAACTTAAAGCTATGAACCAAAGAAATTCTAAAGTCTTGGTGGCAAGAACCCTCCAAGTTCAAATTCAAGGCAGACCAAGTGTATAGAAAAGAGGGCCTTAGAATGTTTTATTAGCTCATGGTAGCAATGATGAAAACATTATATGACAGGGCAGATATTGACACTTTTTTGGGAACCTGGGTCCCTATCATGTACATGACAGTCACCAGAGGAGCTATTTTCTTCTTGGAAATAATCCTGGCATCGAATTTGAAATCAAACATACAAGCAAAAAAGAACCCTAAGAAGTACTAGCAATCAAATTTCTACATGAAATCATACCTCCTAGATGCAGTGTGTTCAAGGTGTTAGTTTGAGGGATGGAGCCAAAAATGGACCCCTGAGATGTCAAAGGTTGTGCACATTTGTTATAAAATATTTTGGGATCCAGGATACAATAATATGCGTGAGACTAATTTCGAGAAATTTATTGCTCCTTTGTACTAGATTATCTTTGAATAAGATGCTCCTTGCATGTCAAAGAGGACTAAGAAAATGATCATTAAAGTAGTAGATTGGTTTCCCATTGAAGAATCCACCTTCATTAGAGACTTTGTCTCTTATAAGCCCCCTCATGCTTTCCCAAAATTTGTGACAGACAAGATGCTATTGCAAGAGGCTTGCTATCAATTGACTATAGGTTTATCCAAAACGTTGGTCAAAGGTAAGAAAAAACATCGATCTGCATTCCCTTTTACTATTGGAGCATTCGCCCTTGAGAATTTCAAAGAGGCTAAAGCATAAGCTGAAGAAATGAAAGGATTATTCTTCCTGGATTATATCACCGTAGGTACGACCCAAAGGGTATTGTGGTGGTACATTGTAAGAAAGCAGGTTTCAGTTGGTCCTATGTTCATACCAAGAATAATCACGAGGATAAAGTAAGAAATTGGTAATATGACACCAGGGAATTAGGGCCAAGTGAACAATATGAGAAATGGGATGAGAAAACTTAAGACTCCCAAGAGAGTATAAGATTGGAAGCCAGAGCAACCCAACTCAAGAAGAAGAAAGAGCAGCAAAAGAAGGATGGTAAGAAAAAGAGACATAAAAGAAGCCATTAAGAAGACCCAATGGATTAGAAGGAAGAGGGAAAATAAAAAGAAGAAACTTTGGAGGAAAGAAATGCAACAATAGAAAGGAAGAAGCCAGAGATAAGGAGGAAAAGGGAAGAGGAGCTAAAGCAAGCACAATGAATGGGAAAAAAATAGGATGAGGAACTCTGACGACAGATGTAGGAGGAAGAACTCAAGAGAAAACATGAATAGGATAGAAGGAAGTAAGAAGAAGAAGAAATTATTCGACAACAACAAGAAGAACAAAGAATACAAGAAACAAAACAAAAAAGAAAACAAGGGGAGGAAGAAGCAAGGATTAAGTTAGAGGAAGAGGAACTCAAGAGAAATCAAGAAAAGAAAGAGACTAAACAAAGAAGGAATGAAGAAGAGCGGAAGAGAAAAGAGGAAGAGGATAAGAGAAAGAAAGAAGAGGAAGAAACCATGAGGAAACAAAAATATTTGGTTAATAATGTTGAACTAGATTGCCTTAATTAACAACATCGAAACACATCAGGTGATCATCTAGGTTAGAGTTCTAGGATGAAAAATGACTTGTCTCCTTTATATGTTCCTCCCTCTACTCCCAATATTGGGGGGCACCTTCCACTCAAAGGAATTAGTCCTCTCAAACGAAGAGGAAGAATAGGTACTGGATATTACCAGATTTACTTTCGATCAAACCCAGTGTAAGATCATGTAGGAAAGGAGGAAGTGTTATGTCAAGAACACAACCAAGCCCATTTCAATGATCACGGAGAAAGAAATCGTCTTAGATACTACAATGAACCCTGAAATGATTTATTCGGCCGAAACAACTTTTGTAACAACCACAAGTTAAACATGGGAAGACTGAATAAATAGCTTTCCGAACTACAAGTAAAGCTCCACGCTGCTAAGCAAAGAGTCGCTAAAGCTGAAGAAGAGAATATGGTTGTACACCTAGCCCATTCAAGCGAAAAGGAACTGCAATAATACAAGTCATATGGTTTCTGTTCTAAAGGTTCATAGGAATATTTTACAAAGAAATACATATCTCATAAAGCAAATTGTTGCCTATTTGACACAATACCAAGCAGAGACATATGATTTGCAGAAAGGTGATATAGTTTTGAAATAGATGAAATATCATATCCACAGTGCTAACCTCCTTCATTAAGAGCAGATGGTTAAAATCACTATAAGAACCTCCTCCAGACAAGAGCAGATGGTTAAGAACAGGGTAATAGAACCTCCTTCATTTAAAAGCAGATGGTTAGGATGTTTTGAGTGACTTCAGAAATTATAGGCCACCTCCTTCCCAGGAATGAAACAAAAGATGCAACAACATTGGTTACTGTGGTGTTTGAGTGATTTCTCTATGTGAAAGACAAGGGTGAAATTCAGTGGATAAAATGAGAATTTATAGTTTGAAGGCCTGTGTTTCATCATCATTAAAGCAATAATATCATAGTGTCAAAAGGTCTTCACTTTTCTGTTTATAAAGGCCTCCTTCAAACTGTAATATAAGGGTGAAACTTGGGCTAAGGACAACCTTGTCTAAATGGCCCAGAAGGTAGAGCTAGTTGGGTTTCACAGAAATTTCTACAACTGAAAAACAAAGAGATCGTGTGAATGAAAAGGGGTATTACACAGTGCTCCAGGTTTTAAGATAACCTTTGAAGAGATAATCACATCACAGTATCAAAGAAAACTTTTTATATGAATGAAAACAAACACTGTTGTTTTTTATATGATTTTAAGAAGTTGCATTGATAGGTTTTTGAAAAGTCGCCAGCCTTGATAAAACAGCAGTGGGTCCAGTCTCAACTTAAAGGAACCTCCTCACTTCAACAAATATGAACATAGGGTTTTAAGGCTGTATTAATTGATATTTTCATAAAAGGCCTTTTCGAAGGGCAGAAAAACCACTCTAAGGGGCTGCAAAAGCACAAAAGTTTTCTTCTTTTTTAAAGAAGTAAAATGCCTTTAAAAGGGCCCTCATCAAGTTTAAAGACTCGAAACAAGCATTCATTAACCTCCTCACCAAATAAAGAAGCATTTTTCGGGCGTTTTTGAAGATTTTAGGCTCAAAAGCTTTGCGCGATGCACCTGTACACATGCACGGCGTGCCTGTGGGTGCCCTACCATATAAATTACATGGAGGCACAACGCGCCTATAGCCTCGTGCGGCATGCCTGTGCCGACGGTCACTGGGCGCTCAAGGCCGACCCAACACCTTTTCTGCGCAGCGCGTTCTCCTCTAAACGCCCGCTCGTCCACCTGTTTTGAACGTGTTTCTTTGCACACTGCACCGACACACAAAGGGCCTAAAAAACTCATGTTTAAAGGTATTCCTCACCTCTTAGTTAGGTTTGGAGTTCAAAGGAGATTTTTAATCAGTATTTTCAAAGGAAAATATGTGTTTTCTTGTACTATGAAATAGTGAAGGATTTATACAGTCTCCAGTAGAAAACAGAGTTTGTGAGGGTTTTTCAAAGCAATTTAAAGAGATATTTTAACAAAGGTTTCAAAGAGCACTTTGTTTGCATCATCAAAGATAAACGGTGGTTAGAGGACAGGGTTTCTGTCAAATTTAAAGGAGGTTTTCTTGCTGTATATTGCAAAGGATAAAAGACAGAGATTGAAAGTGAATATACTGTGTGTCAAAATCAAAAGACAGTTGTCTCCAAAATCCACAAACAATCCTTGTCAAAGACCTCATTTCTTGAACACAGTACTGAAGGGGTGAAATTATTTTCAGTCAGTTGATGCTTGTTTGCTAAAACCTCAAGAAAAAACAATGATCCTTAAGGGAGACAGATTTTGTTTTGACAGGCCTATTACTCAGTGACAAGGGGGGTGCCTTTATGTTTTAGAAAAAAAATGATCATCAAAGAATGGAATTTTACTCACAGGGATAACACAGTGTTTTTCTAAAAAAGTACATTCATAGTTTCAAAACAGTCCCTTAAAAACAAGGATATCAAAGAGACAGTGATTTTAAAGGGACCTCTTTCTTGCTTCAAACAACCATAGAAAACAATGAATTAAGGGAGAGGAATTCATATTGTCAAGGTCAGAAAGATTTGGTTTCATTTGAACAAGTTTGTTCGCTAACTAAGGATAGACTTAGGTTTTCTCAAAGAGTAAAGGGTGTGTTGATTGAAGACTTAGTTCAGTGATCACTTAAACAAGTTTGCCTTGGTGAGTCAGCAAAGGATCTCAGAATCAAAATGCCTCCTAAGCAAGATGGTAGAAGTGGTCTTCACAAGAGGTATGAGCCTTTTTCAACTTAAGAATTGAATGCATCCCCTTCAGTGCTCTTTAACTTTCATGAAGTAGGATGCTTAGAATTTTGTCAGAAGTTTCAAGAAGTGAAAAGTCATCTTCCTTTGACACATCTATTTGCTTTAAGGCTGCAAGGGAAGCATGTTCATCTAGCAGGTTTATCCTTCAAGCTCTCTCCTAGAACTATCTCCAAAGCTACCAAAATTCCATATATCGGAGAAAAATTGTTTAAGCAAACCTACCTAGATTCCAATCAATACAAACTCTTCTTGAAACCAAAACATCAGGATGCATGCCCAGCTATTTTTCCTTTTTCCTACTTATTGAACAGCTATGCTCCTCTCATGAAAATCATCATGAAGTATTTCACATGCAAAGGGAGGTTTTCCCAGGTTTATGCTTATCATATCAGGCTACTCATGCACTTCACAAGAACTCAATTGCTAAACCTACCCTTTTTCCTCTATAGAAGCATTGAAAAGATGGCTTCAACTGTTCAAAAGAAGCCTTCCTCTCAGCAGCAAGCTTTTCTTTTTCATCATTCCCTTATCAAGATCGTCATCCTCCATCAACTTGAGAAAAAGGGAGTTTCTTGGGACTCTTTCATTTCACATCCCGATTTCGCCACTGCTTCTTCATCCCATGCACCTCCCTCACCATCCACTCATCATGTTTCTCCTTCTTCTAGTAAATCCACTGCTAAGAAAAAAAAATATCCTATGATTGAAAGTGAAGAAGAGTAAAGTGAGAAAGATAAAAATAGTGAAGAAGAGCAAAGTGAGAAAGAGCAAAACAATGAAGAAGAGCAAAGTGAAAGGAGGCAAACAAGTGATGAGGAAGGACAAAATGAAGAATCCAAACATGACAATAAGCATAAAGAAGGGAATGATGAAGAGCTGGAACAAGTTGATGAAGAACACAACAGTCACAAATAGAAAGCTATTGGTAGCCCACACAGCAGTGAGCATGATGATGATGAGGCAAAAAACTGTGAGGATACAGAGCCTAACAGTCATGAAGAAAGCAAGGACAAAAGTGAACAAGGAAACCCTCAAGGAGACATACAAGGTGACAACCAAGGCACTTATGAGGAGGGTCAAGACAGTCCTCAAAAGGACACTTTTGATGAAAAACAGAAAAGCCCTCCAGCCAGCAAGGATGATGAAAAGCAAAACCCAAGCAGTGAGCATTCTAAAGAAGGCAGCCTTCAAAAGGAGGAAAACAATGACAAAGATGATGAGGGGAGCAATAAAGTTAAAGACCAAATAGAGCATGTGCTAGTTGCCTCTCCTAGGCAAGGGGCCATGCCGTCTTCTCCAAAGATAACAAAGCCCCGAACTTCAAGAAAGAAAGTGGCTCAAGTTGTAACTCCCAATGTTACTAGAGCACTCCGAAGCAAAGGCAAGTTTCCCAAGCAATCCATTGTTGAATTACCAAAGAAGAGGAGAACCAAGAAGGCCACCCAAGGAAAGGGAAAAGAGAAGGAGGAAAGTAGCCATGAGAAAGAAATGGATTTTGATATAATTCAGATAAACAGTGATGAAAGTGACAATGAGGCTAGAATCCTTGAGTCCCTCTTGCGAAATAGAGAAGAACAAATTCATAACCTAAGAGCTAATCTAAAGAGGTCTAAGGACCTCATACATTTTATGCAAACACAAAACAAGCAAATGAATGTCCACATGGTAGTTTATGAGGCACGACCTTTCAAGTACCAAAGGGAAGCCTCCAAAGCACAAATCAAGTTGGAAGAAATTATGGGCGAATTCAATGAAACTGAAGAATAAGATCAGCCAAGGAGGCAGAGGCCTAGGACCATGGGGCTCAAAAGAGCTTTGTAGAAACAAAAAGAGGAAGAGGCAACCCTTTTTCGATCTTTTCCACTTACTTCTTTATTCACCCAAGAAATAGAAAACAATAGAGAAGCATGGCTTGAAAGGGTGAATAAAAACTTGGAGGATAAGTTAGAAAGAGCTAACAGAGACTTAAGCCTTCAAAGGAAAATGATCGGGCACTACAAGAAGCTAAATCAATTTGCCCGAAGGAAATTGAAGGTTGCACAAGAAAAACTCAAGGTGGTTCGAAAGAGGCGCCCAGTGCAAAAAATGGGAAAAGGCACATAAAAGCTTGAAATTTTTTCCTCCGCTTCTCTACATGCTTCTGAAAACCCATGAGGGTTATGCTCACCAAAATTGGGCATAATTCGACAAGTTTTTGTTTTTTGACATTTTTGGGCTTTTTGCAAAAAATCATGGGCATCACCATTTTAGTTTGAAGCATCCTCAAAGGTTGAAAGTGGTATCATTGGATGCATTAAATTCAAGGGCATCTACCTAGCAAATTTAAGATTAATTGAAGATGTTTTGGTCCCCCAAATAGGCAAAAAACAATCACTTTTTCAACACTCTGCCTCACATATCAGCAAGGGCTAATTTCTGGGTTTTTTCACACAGGTCAGATTTTCATAAGCTTCCAATGATCATTTTGGGCAAAAAAAAGTATTTTCAGAAACTAGAGATCCATGGCTTTCCAACAAGCTGTCACAGGCCTCGTTTCGACATCGAGAGGTTCTTCAAAAGTTGTCCACAAGACAGGGAATTTTTTGTTGCTATATTTCTGAAGCATTTTAGTGAAAAAATGCAGTTTTCTGAAGTGGCTTTTCCAAATGTGTGTTTAGCATTTTTTGGCCATTTTCAGTTAGGAAAAGTCAATTTAATTTCCTTTTTTAGCATTTTTAGGATATTTTTATAGATATTTTGTGCCTTGGGCTTTGCAAAGCCTCAAGGACAAAATCAGATATTTGTGATGGGCCAATGAGCTTGCTAGTTGCACTAGGAGGTTCTCCTTCACTTTGGCCTATATATTCCAAGATATTTCATTGTAAACAGGGCTGAACTTGATGATATAGAGCAATATATGGTTATACAAGCTTGGAAGAAATACTTTGTCTCATGCATTGGATAGTTTCTTGAATGTTTTGGATGATGAAAGAGGATTGCTATATGATTCCTTGACTTGGTAAAATGGTATAGTGTTCCTCTCTGTTATGTTTCCTTAGTTTTCATACATATTTTCATATTCTCTTGCTTGTTGTAGGACATTAAAGAATATATTTGAGACATGCCCATGGAGGCACCTTAGATTTCCTGATTCATTACAGCTTCTATGTTTGTCTTCTTTCTTAGTTATGTCAAATGAATTCTTAAATGCTCTTTGATACCCTAAGAACTTGTTTTCAGTTGCATTAATGGTTATTATGTGTGCTAATTAGTATGATTCATGGTACACCCTGTTTCCTCCTTAGTTAACCAAAACCCCATTACTGAAACCTTTCTCTGAATGTTAGATTGTCCTAGTTAAACCGAAGAGGTCTTGTATCGATCTTGCCCTTTGCCTATACTCTGCAATATTAGTTCAAAGTGCCCGATAGCTCAAATATTATGCCTAGGAGTTCCCTCTTAGTAGTTTGAGTTATTTTTTTATCTTAATTGTTCTTCCCCAAAGTCTGATAGTGATTTTCCTAAAGTTAGAGAGTCATATATCTCTATATATCACTTGAATGTTTATTTTATGCATCTTTCAGTTTGAAGTTACATTTATCATGATTAATGGTTAGCCCTACCACAGAGATGTCTGTTGTTGAACTATTTATGTCTAAAAGTCTTTGTCCTTCACAAAACCTGGTGTCCATCCCATTTCATTCCACCTAAAAAGATCCCTTTTACCTTGATCAAATCGGCCCTTCAATATACCTTGTCTGCCATCTGAGGCTTTCTCGACATTTTCAACCCCATAGCTCAGTTAATCTAACAATATTTTTATCTATTTAAAACTTTGATCAGTTCATCCCTAAAAAACCTTAAAACAAACTAAAAACACACTTAAAAACTAGCCTAAAATCAAAATACATAAGAAGAAAACAACTATACATCCCTTGCACAAATAGAGAGAGCTCTCTCTCAGTCCAGGAAGGATAGGTCCTTGGGCTCCAAAGTTGGTTTGATGTTACCCTGTCACTTGGCTTGCCAATCTGCAAAATCACGGGACCCTAACAGACTCCTGAACCGATACAATGACTCAAGAGAACTGATAATAGGATTTCAAGGGTTTTTAATTTCTAGATTGATAGCATCTTGGTCAGATTCATTACAGAGTTCATAGAAGACTCGACTGTGTCCTTCAGTAAAGAAGAATGAATATTATTCAAAAGACTGTGAGGTAAGTATATTAAATATTTGAAATTGTGGATTAAGATGCCTCTATATGAAAATGGTTTTTTACAGATGCAATCATATTTCTAGTTTACTTATGTTTGCGGGAAGAAAAAGTAAATATGAGCCAGAGACAGGTGCAACGAAAAGTGGAAATAGATATAGAGTAGACACCAGGAAGAGATATCATGGAAAACCCAAAGACCTTTGTAGAAACTGATTATAGTCCTCTTTTGAGTGAATCTAAAAGTGAAAGAGAAGATAACCCCCAGGTAACTTCGCAATATTCCCCCTTCCATCCTGAGAGTTCACCAAAGCTAGAATCCAGTAATAGTCAAGGTGTTGGTGGTTTCCTTGCTCCCCCTACCCCTCCCTCTCCCCCTCCTCCCAAACAAGAGGTATGGTTGATGATATTAAGATACATGTTTTTAGAGGAACTAGATTGAAGGATCTAGAAAAATTTTGGTTTTTATGCGAAGCTGTATGGGCAGTGAAGCATGTCAATGACGAAAATATAATTAAGGCGCGGCTTGTTACGACACTACGCAACAGAGCATTGGCTTGTTATATGAAGTATACCACTAATCACAATAGAATGGTCACATATATTAAAACAACGCTAGTAAGATAATTTAAAAGTTGAAATCTCAGTCGTAGTCCATCACTAAGTTGAAGGAAAACAAACAGAGACCTACTGAGTCTGTTTGGGAGTTAGATCAAAGATTTAAATTGTTATTGGATCAGGTAAGCTTTGACATAGCCCTGAAACAAAATTGAGAATGGTTTATAGTTGCACTGCTATCGCATATCATATTACCATTGATGCAACATAAGATAGGAAGTCAAGTCGAAGCTCTAGAGATTGCGATGAAGTTGGAAGCTTCACCTATAGGAGATACTAATGCAGACATGTAACATATTCAGAGTCATTTGGCGAACTTTACCATACATATACAATAAATCAAGAAAGGTAAAGAAGTTAGAGAAGAATTATGGTGCACAAAGTGCAGACCGAAGGGCCATTCTAAAGAGCAATTCCCTATCTTCCGGGATTACATTGCTAGTGGGGCACCAAATCTCTTGAACACAGGATCCAGCTTGTGGTGCGAAATATGTAGGACCAGAGGCCAAAATCACCAAAAGAATGTTACCTGTTGCAAAAATATGTACAGAATCAAAAGAATCTATTTTGCAAATTATTATTATTATTATTTTGTACAGTGGAATCGGCAATTGGGGCAGCCTCGCGACTCGCGTTACACGGGGTCGATTCTAACCGCTACCACTATAACCACTGGGAACATGCGCCCGCCCCTCTCCACACGCTCCGTTTTAGTCTGGGGGGATTTGAACTCGTGACCTCCTGTACGGAGCTCGCTTTACAAATGAACTTCACTGCATTTAAATTACCAACTCACCTACCCTTGTGGGGCTTTTTTCAAATTATTTAAATTAGTAGGACATGATGATAATAATTGTTGGGCTTATGACCTAATGATGGAGTGTGATACCGATGCTTATAGAATGTAAGCAGAAGAACATGGACATGAGGAAAATGGACAACGGGGTGGTAGAGGAGGTTTCCAAGGAAGAGGTCGAGGTGGTGGAGCTGGTCGAGGATGTGGACAGATCATTTGCTATAATTGTGGCTAGCTAGGTCATTTTGCAAGATATTCTCAGAACCCCACTACAACATGTAAGTACTGCAAATATTTTGACCATGCGATTGAAGAATTTCCTGTATTTATGGCAAATATGCAAGAAAAGAGGAATATGTAGCTGATGCAAACATTCAAATGATGAATACTAAAAGAAGGAATGATGAACCAAAAATTAGCATTGTTACTAGAATTGGAGCTGCAACTAGTAGTGATAATACAGATGAAAATAAGGAATTTTAAAATATAGGTGCATGGGTTAGAAATACTTTGGAGAAAGAGGCAGAACAAATGGAAACAAAGAGCACAACACTTCCATCACCTCTTCCACCATACATGCTACCCAGGAAACTAAGCACAAAACCAGTCAAATATTCAAAGGATGTGAAGTATGGCACCTTTACATTTCTATTGCAAGAAAAAGTGTCGATTGATGGATAATTACTTAGGAAAATTCGACAGTTGAAGTTCGTAGACTAAGATTTGAACGATAGAAACAAATACCCACAGTTCTCACTAGGAATATATTTGAGGCATGTACACTACCCAGAAAGTGGTGTCACAAGGCTAGAACCACAATAGTGGGCGACTGAGTTGGAGAAGTCTAATTTATTAAACATGTTGAATGTGCCGCACTTCGACAAAATCTCGGGGAGCAGAGCATGTGTCATATAATTTCTTGTATTGATACATGATGGATTCATTTGGATGGAAAAAAGGATCCCCATCGATCCAATGCTCATATGGATAATTACAAGGTTGTCATATCAAGGACAAGACACCGTAGAAGGATATGACATCAATTCAATCAACAACCATGACGTCCGCTTCACTACACACACATTAGCCGGGAAGATCATGAGAAAGTGTCAAGCCAATGAAGTCCGTGCAGAGGTGGTTTCATTAGCTACGCAGTCCACGAATGAGGTTTAGTACAAGTAGGCTGGATATCTCTACAAGGAATTCCTAGATGAGTGCATCGAATTACAAGAGAAAGGTACCACCGTTCATTATGAATGGTTTATTTTAATAATAGAAATGCTGGCATAGAAAGAGCCAGAGGATTTGCAATTTCCCCTGGTAGAAGCATATGTTTGTGAAGTCGCGAGGTATGCCTCATTGTGGCATACCAACAACAAGTTGTGAGCATATGATAACAAGATGGTTTTCGTGATATATCACATGAATTTCCATATGTTGGTGAACCAACATCCTCGCCTTTCACCGATATTGTATGAGAAATGTAAATATGTTGTGAAGTTCAAGGCCGATTTTCACAGAGTATATGTGTAGGCTCGAAGAGATACAATGAAGACATGAAATCCTCTGTCATAATTAGTCGTAGAAGATGATATTATTACAATGATACAAAATTGGTCCACAGAATGAATGATTGCGTTGGAGAAAGAGGCAGAAGTTAGTAAGAAAGATAAGGAAACATAGGAGCATGGAGGACCGAGTGGAAAATATATGAAAAAAGGATGATAAAGGGAAATAATAGGAGAATTAATATGATGAGGGTCAGCAGGATCCTGATGAGAAGCATAAGTAGAAGATAAATATAGAAAAGAGGAAGGTACACAACGTAGCTTACCCGACGAGCAGAAATAAGAAGAAGGCAGATAGAATGAAGGATATAATGCCACTAGTCCTCATTAAGGGGGACATGGATCAAATTGGGGAAAAAGTTAAGGAGGTGATGACATAATTGTGGAATAGGTTAGAACACTATTACGGTTCACTTCTAACCAGTGTCTCAGAGCGCGTTTCCGAACTCAACATTTTGGCACAAACAGTTAGAAATTCGACGCAGATAGTAGAATGGATTGGAGAAGAAAGAGTAATATAGCCTACACTTGGGATGTGTTTGACGCAGATACCTGTCGGAGCCCTACAATTCAACTCTGTCGAAGTACAAAAATAGGTGAAATAATGGAGGTATGTCAACATGAATATCACAACAGTATCATTGCATAAATTACATGAGCTGCATCAAGGAGTTATACAAGAGCTCAAGCATCGTGAGCAGTTCACTTCAAATGTGAACATTCAGTTGGAGAGAGAACAAAATGTGATGAAGCAGAAGCTCAACCAAGAAATCCAAGAAAAAGAGTAGGCACTGAAATAACAACATAAATTTAAAGAAGTGGTTGAAGCAACATGCAGGGATATTTCAGACATCAGTGTCCAAGAGGAGGAATTAGTATAGGAAAAGGTCGAGAAGCTCGCCCTCATGATAAAAAGGGTAGAAGGAAAAAATTGTTGAAGTGCAATTTTCTTATGAAATGAAGATCAATGAGCTGCAAATTAAGCTGCAGCTAGCCATGCCACCACAAGTGTGAGAAAAAAGGTAGATCGACCTAAATGCTACAGTGGCAAGCATCTTCGCGATAGTGGCAAAATGTGGAACTTTGTTGAATGAAATTTTGCAGATTTGGACTTCTCTACAGGAGGATCCGAATGTACAGAAAATACAAGAAAATGTTTAGCAAAAGAAACAACAGTTGGAGGAGATTTAGGCAACTACGCAGACCTTACTAGTCTCGCAGAAGCTCGTCAGGATTATTGAAGGAAAGTTCCTCCAGAAGGAGATAAAATAGCTAAGTAGAGAACTCAACCATGGCAGGATGAGGCTCTCCAGTTGTCCTAGGAAATGGATGGGAAGCTCTAATAGCTTTTACAAAGGAAGGAGAAATGTTGCAGAAGACTACATGATCAGTGATAGAGGCACCACTAGAAGAAGTGTGCAATGAAGAGAATAAGGTCACAACTATACTGCAATAGTATAACAGTTCCTACCATAGCATTGCAATAAAAATCATAGGCAAACCAATTGACTGACTTGGGACGAGTCACATGTGAGTGTTGGGGGCCTGTTGGGCGCAACCCAACTTGGCCTAAATTTTAGTTAACACTGGGCATTTTGTGGAGCAAAGCACATAGTGGAACATGCAACAGAGCGTGAATTGGACTGCGTAACAGAAAATTTAAATATATTTCGTGGTAGTTAGGGGATTTAGGGTGGGTCAAAGCTCTGTATTTTTGTAAAAGTGCATAATTTTGCAATGGGTTTTGGGCTATAGTTGATTTTTTTAGGGAGTCCATGGTATTCGAACCATGTTATTGTAGTGATGTAGGCCCTCAATGAATTGTGTATAAAGAGAATCAATGTAGATTTAAGAAGACATGATGTATGTAGATAAGGTGATGTGCTAGTGTTATGGTTGTATCTTTGTAATCTTTAGTTTGTAATAAGGGCAGGGCTCTACAGTTGAGTGAACAGAAGCCTAAAATGAGTTGAGTCTACAGAAAACTTGCAGCTTAGTGCATAGGTTGAAGGTCGGTTGTATTCAAAGATTTACTATATAAAGAAATAAGTGATGCTATGATGTGTATATATGTTATATGTTTTAGCAAAGTTGTTATTGTATTTTCATTTTACTTCAGCACTGTGATGGGTTATGTTTAAGTGTTTTGTGGTGAAGTAAATTATGGTTTCATACAAAAAAGTAATTTATATATGTTAAAGGCAAGAAAACATAATAATACCACATTCCCTAGTACCTCAAGGTTGTAGAAACTTGGTTCTGCATCCTCCCATAGGAAATTCAAGTGAGACTGCGATCTTCTTGCAAGTCCTTGCCAAAAGGGCCACTGATTGATGATTTTGTTAGTGCATAGTATATTTTGAACCTAGGTCAGCCCAGATCAAGCCAAAAAAAAAATCAAGAGAACTTAGCTTTTATTAAACATAGGCAAGAGCTAACTAGGTTTGGAACTTCCATGTACCACTCGACCATAGACATGGATGAGCCAAATATCTCTTCATCCAGTCACCCCCGTTCCATATTCCAAGCATGAATGTGGGATCTCATGGATAAACCAATCCAAAAACAACTAAGGGAATCCAGAGGTTAAACCACCTCCACCCTCACCATACCGTGATCACACCTAAACCGGTGTCTAGATCACAAAACTGAACTGAGCTTGGAATTCCTCTAGAATCCATCACTATCCTTGAGGAATTTTTTGTCTCCTTGTCTCTCAGGATTTACTGTAATCAACATTAAATAAATAGGGCCTAAACTGAGACACCACCCTAAGGTTTTACCATGTATCCCTCCAAAACTAATCAAGGGATTCCTAGGCCTTTGGGAATTTCCTAAGACCACCTCTACCTCGTATTCCAAAAATCATCCGTCAATTCCAAAGCTCAAAACCGAGATCAATCCCATCACACCATGGCTATCTGGAAAAAGGCAAGGCAAGGCTAAATACCAATGTAAAAACCCTGAAAAACCATGCCACCAACAGCAAGAGAACCAAATACCAACATGCATAATCCATGCATGTCCAAACCAGCTAGGAAATCACACATGCAACATGTTCCCTGCAAGTATTCCTATTGACGCTACTAGATCCTGATCTTCCTTTCTTGATCCTTGCTTTCATTTTCTTTCCTTGTCCTTCCTTTGCTTGATTTCCTCTTTCTCGGTCCAATGTTGGAATGCTCCAAGAAAACTCTTAGTGTCCAAGAGTGTCAGAGAGAGAGAATATATAGAGAGAGATATCCGAAACTAAACTAAAAAAAGGGTACCAACTAATCCTCATAGTCCCTTTTATTAATGAGGCCTCTATTTTCTTCATTTTCCTCCTTACATGCAACTTATGACCTTTCACCTTCCTTTTCTTATAATTTCCTTTATTTTCATATAAAATATGCCAAAAATATTTTTTTTCCTTTTTAATACCTTAGCCATTTCCTTTTCTCGTTTCCCTTAAGCCGTAAACACATCCAGTGATGCCCACTAGGATATATTTTCCCAACATTCAATTTGGAATAAGTTTCCCTTAATAGTGGTCTTATTTGTTTTCCTTTATTAGCTATTATTACCTGAAATTTTAGCCCGAGTCTGTTACATAACCCTCCCCCTTGGGGAACATTGTCCTCAGTGTTAAACCACACCTACAACTCATCAAAACCGCTAAGAATAAAACATATTTCCCATGTAGCTTTATAACTTATCTCATTTCAGTATTTACAATGAATTACTTGCTCAAAGAAAAACATTATGATAAAATGAACATATGGCAACCATACCGCTTATTGGAGCTTTATAACTTATCTCATGATGGAATTTACATCCATATACATATGTACATATACCAAAACATCACGAAAACATATGCCATAAAGATACCAAACATTGTACCAATACTTCTTTGCCTCAACCGGAACCATGTAGCTTCATCAGGCCCAAAGTGCTTCCACTACACTTTTACTAACTCGATATCTCTATTCATGAGCATGAGCTGCTTTCGGCACAATATGAACTGAGGTTCCTACTGTAATTATCCTTTTTTCTCCACCTGCAATATAAACTAATCAATAACACGATCAACATCCTTTATATATGTTTTAAGTAATGAAAAATCAAACACATCATGGAATTTCAGTATTGGAGGTAGTGCAATTTTATAGGGCATTGGTCCAATCCTCTCAAGGATCGCAAAAGGCCTAGAATATTGTGGTTCCAACTTGGCACGTGATATGATCCTCAAGGATCTCTTATTGGGCTTGATGTGCAAATAAACATGCTCGCCAACTTGAAACTCCTTAAATTCTATGTTCTGGTCTGCACAACTCTTTTCTCTTGTGTTTCTTTTAGATTCTTATTTAAAAACTGCATTTCATGTTCCATGTCTTCCAACATGTCTAGTCTAATAAGTACCATGTTAACTGGATCGCTCTAACTTATGGGAGTATTACAACTCCTCCCATACAGTGCCTTGAAGGAACTCATCCCCAATGAATCTTGATACCCATTGTTGTATGCAAACAAAACCAATGTTAGAAACTCTTCCCACTTCCATTTTTGATGCATGACATACATCCTCAGCATGTCCTCTAGGATCTTGTTGACCCTCTATGTCTGTCCATATGTCTGTGTATGATAAGTTGTACTGAAGGCCAACTTTGTGCCCAATGTTGCAATCAACTCCTTCCAAAACTTAGAAGTGAAATTTGCATCCTTGTCTAACATAATATTATTTGAAACACCATGCAATCCAACCACATATTTGATGAACACATGTGACACTTCACTAATTGAATACATAGTCTTCACTGGAATGAAGTGCACAAACTTTGTCAACTTGTCCACAACAACCATGGTGGAAACATTTTGTCTCACTGACCTTGGAAAACGTGTGATAAATTCCATGGAAATAACCTCCCATTTCCATTATGGAATCACAATAGGTTGTATTAGACCACCTGGATGCTTACATTCCACCTTTACTAGCTGAAAATCCAAACATATGGCTACAAAAGTTTCCACATCCTTCCTAATATTCGGCCAATAATAGAAGATATTCACTTCAGTCAACCTCTTCTTATATCCTGGGCGACTTGAATATGGTTTTGCATGAAACTTCCTCAATATCACCTTCTTGAGCTCGCTACTGTTTGGCACATATTTCCTGTCTCTAAACCTAACCAGTCCATATTTCATGAGATGATAGTCCACATCCTGTACACCTACACCTGTACCTATACGTATACCTGCACCACTACTTATACATGTACTTGTACCTATACTCTGCTAAAATATGTGCCTAAGCTCCATATACCTGACATCCTGCTAACTTGCCTACAAGATCCTATCATGTAAATATGTCCCATAGTAGCTCATAGTAGAAATGTGATTAACCTATATCTACCTGCTAAGAGCATCTGCGACCCTAATCCCCTTACCTTTGATGTACTTGATCTCAAGGTCAAACTTACTTAACGTATCCCACCATCTAACTTGCTTGGTGTTCAGATTCGATTGGTCAAATGAATACCTCAATCCACTGTGGTCACTCATCAGTACAAAGATCTCGCCAAGAAGATAGTGCCTCCACATATTCAATGCATGTATGGTCGTTGGTAGCTCAAGACCGCGTGTCAGATAGTTCTTCTCGTGATCATTCAATTCTCATGACTCGTAACATACCACCTATCCATCCTACACAAGGACTCCACCAAGTCCTCCCTTTCAAGCATTTGTACATACTACAAAATCTTTGTCTGGATCTATGATATTTAATGGTGAAGCACGTGTGAACAACTGCTTAAGTTGCTCAAAACTAGCCTCAAACTCCTCTGTCTACTCAAACTTCATACCTTTCCTCTACAATGATGTAATAGGATAAGAAATCTGTGAGAAGTTACTAATAAACCTCCTGTGATAACCTTCCAATCCCATGAAGATCTCACATCATCTACATTTCTAGGAGCTTCCCATTCCATGATAGCTCTTACCTTTTCTGGATCCACTACTATGCGCTCCTTAGAGATAGCATGTCCCAAGTAATGTACCTCAGTCTCAAAGAAACTACACTTGCTAATATTAGCATACAATTGATGCTCTCTCAAGAATCTCAACATTGTTTCCAAATGCTCGGCTTTCTCTTCCTCATTTTTAGAATATACCAATATGTCATCAATGAACACAATAACAAAATTGTCCTAATAAGGACACAACACACTATTCATCAAACACATAAAGGTAGCTAGAGCAGTAGTCAAACTGAATGGAACTACAACAAACTCATTCCCATACATGATCTGGAAATTTGTCTTGTATATGTCCTCTTCATTGATGCGTAAATCTTAGAGGACACTCTTCTCCCTTCATCTGATCAAAGAAGTCATCAATCCTTAGCAATGGGTACATGTTCTTGATGGCCACTTTGTTCAGCTACATGTAATTAATGCAAAATTTGAGAGTACCATCCTTCTTCTTCACGAACTATACTGGTGTGCCCCATGGTGATACACTTGGCCTAATGTATCTGTTATCAAGCACTTCATTTAACTACAACTTTAACTCTACCAACTCAGGTGTGATCATCCTATAAGGTTCTTTTGATGATGGATTTTCCCTTGGTACCAACTCAATAGAAAATTCTACTTCCCTCTGAGGTGGCAACTCTAAAATTTATGTTGGAAATACATCTTGAAACTGTTGTAGAACTAGGTACCTACTCAAAACATATAGATCATCAACTTCATTACCTTTGTCACTAGAGATATATACTGAAAATAACGCACCCTTTCCTGTGACTACGCTTGGCCTTCATATCTCTCACCATCCTAACTGATGTGGCTTTCTCCTTTCCCTATAATACTCTTGGTTCCCCATTTTCATCCAAGCACTCAATGGGTTTTTCATAAAAATCCACCATGTTCTTGTGAAGGTGTTAACCCATACCAAATGGCATACTACATGATCCCAATGGAAATATGTTCAAGTGTGTTGTCGTAGACATGCCATTCAACTTGAATGCACAAGCTCTTACCCAATGATGAACTCTTTTCTTTGTACTTGTAGCCAACTACACTAACCAAGATTTTTCATGCACTTCTTTATTCAAACCACACCTATCCACCAGTTCAGGATTAATATAACTATAAGTAGATCCAAGATCAATTGAAATAAAAATAATTTGATCACAAATCTAATTGTCCATCTCAATGATAGATGCTTGATGGTTTACCTTCCTGTTTTCCACAACTGCATAAATCCGAGGAATGTTATGACCAACATCCCAAATTTTTTGTGCCTTATGTGCACTATATATCTTGGGTATATCACCCTAATACTGCGAACAATCCCTCTTACGATTATCCTTGCCACATGTACAACACTGAAACGGTACTCAACCATCACCTCTATTTCTCTGCTCTCCATGTCCCTTCTCAAGTGTATTGAACTTCTTGTAAGGAACCATATTTTCTTTCTCACCAACATCTTGCAGTATTCCCTGATTTGGTGGCCATATTCCTTTAGCTTTCTCATTTACTTTCAAATAACGCTTAGTATCGACTTTGTGTTTTGATTACTCATAATAATGCTTCAAATTTCGAATGGCCTCCTTCAACTATCTAGGCTCATAGAACTCAGTCAAGTCTCTATAGGCTACTGGCAACCCACTAATGGATATTTGAACCTTGTCCTTCTCCTCCTTGAGGTAAGGCACATATCTCAACAACTCCAAGAACCTACTAGTATACTCATCATTTGTCATGGAACCCATCTGCAATTCATAAAACTCCTTAACTCTCACCTCATAGTACCTCCATGGTAGACACTTCTTCCGAAATAACCTCTTGAACTCATTCTAAGTTAGTTCCTGCTCATAAATACCCCTGAAATTCTTCACATATTCCCACCAAATATCTTCTTTACCGTGAGGCTAAATGTAGCTATTATGGCTTTCATGTTTTCTGAATAATCATGTAACCTGAAGAGATTACTCATACCAAGCAACCATGCCTCTGCATCATGTGATTTCTTTATATCTCCATCAAATGTAGGTGTCTTTTATTTTATAAACTCATCTAGAAAATATCCTCTATCACTCCTTGTGTAAGGATGATAACGATGAAGATCATAATTCCTATCATAATCAGAACTAGAGTAGTACCTGTGTCTATCACCTCTCTTATCCGGAGTGTCTAAGAACCTGCCATCTCTGATTGTGTCATCTCTATTTGACCTATGAACACTAGGAGACCTACTGCCATATTCCCCATTAGTCCCATCCTCCTTTCCATAGCTAATCTAAAGTGGTCCCTGACACTGCAAATTTGAAAAACTCTGAAGGATTGCCACATTTACTTTTTCTTTTTTTTCTTGTGCTTGTATGATTTTGTCAAGATCCACTTTACAACTCCTTATTTATTCCTTCAAACTTCTTATTGTGTCTGCTAATTCAGAAGAGTTCCCAACACCATGTTTCTCATCTGATTCATAAGGATAATCTTTGTAGTCTACCATCTTGCTAGTCATCTTTGAGTTCTTCTTGCAAGGCATCTCATGTCAGCTTAAACCAAATCATAATAAACCAATGTACCTAAGCATAATTTGGGGAGGATATCTCATCTGCAAGATCAACCAATCATAGTAATACATGTATAGACATAATCATAACATCATATAGACTTATAATGCATAGGTATACCAACACATAAACAACATTCTAGCTAGATCTCAGTCATCAATGTGTGACCATATCAACTACACACCATGACCTCATGCATGACAACGTCAACCTTACCAATGCACATTTGACAACATGTAAGCACATGACATGTATAACTAGTCATATGCTCACGACAACACATTCCCAACAACACCATCATCCCTCTAATGGCGACATCGCTACCACCATGACCAACACCATGCTGATGTAATGAGTACATAGACCACAAGCATGAGAAACACATACACAACTAACATGAATGTTTGACAACAACAATCTTGAGAACATCATACTTTTCCAAAAGAGAACACAATTTGACTCTGATACCACCTATAATGTACATCTCCCCTCACATCTACCCAAGTAATCGGCCCACTGGGGTAAACATGAGATGAGGGGCAGTTATGACTAGATTCAACCTCCTTGGTAACTTTAAGTAAGTGAAATCGACAGAAACCCATAACGCAGACCTCCTTTACCTTCTATAGGAACCCCAGAGGCTATCCCAGTCAACCAACTCACTTTCCCTGGGTCCCATTAAGTTTTAGTGAATAAAACCCTCATACGCACCATTGATATGAGCAAGGGTGCATCTGGGAGGCTCTGGACACTCCCACAACATAGTCATGCATGCTTCCAAGGACTTTTCCCCTCATACATGTGCCAGCATCCACAGAATTTATCACACTTTTTAAGCCCATAATCCCAGTCATTGCCCATAACTTCCAATAGATTCCAGAATCCATCAAACACATGATGACAAGGTTAATGAACCAAAAAATGACTCCAGGATTATGCCTCATCATCCCCAACTGGGATTGACATTCTGTCAAACACTTGGCATCAATGCAATCTACAGGTCTAAGATACAAGGCAGAGCATGTATGACTTAACACCCTTATGAGACATGACAAGAAGGATCACTACCCTCTCCCTTGATTTGTTATGACATCAATTAGGTCTTACATCCATTATTTTTACAATTACAATTAAATACATGAAATAACCATGACTTGAACTAGTCATATAACAATGCTTATAAATAGCATAAAACCATGTAAATACAAATTAGATAATAAAAATTAAAGCCACATATTAACAAGTACAAAAGCAAGAGAACTTATCTTATATTAAACATAGGAAAGAGCCAACCAGGTTCGGGACTTCCACGTATCACCCAACCATAGACATGGTTGAGCCAAATCTCTCTTCAACCAGTCAACCCCGTGCCATATTCCAAGAATGAATGTGTGATCTCATGGATAAACCAATCCAAAAAGAACCAATGGAATCTAGAGGATAAACCACCTCGACCCTCACCATACCGTGATCACACCAAACCGATGTCGAGATCACAAAATCAAATCGAGCTTGGAATGCCTCTGGAATCCATCACTATCCTTGAGGAATTTTATGTATCCTTGTCTCGCAGGATTTGCCGCAATCCACACTGGATCTCTAGGACCTAAACCGAGACACCACCCTTAGGATTTACTATGTATCCCGCCAAAACTAGTCAAGGGATTCCTAGGCCTTTGGGAATTTCCTCAGGCCATCTTCGCCCCTGATTCTAAAAACCATTTGGCAATTCTAAAGCTCAAAATCAATATCAATCCCATTACACCATGTCTATATGGAAAAAAGTAAGTCAAGGCTGAAAACCACTATCAAAACCCGACAAAAACATACCACCGACAACAAGAGAACCAAATACAGACATGCATAAGCCATGATGTCCAAAACAACTAGGAAATCACACATGAAACATGTTACCTACAAGTATTCTCATTGAAGTTGCTAGATCCTTCTCTTCCTTGTTTGATCCTTGCTTTCCTTTCCTTTCCTTGTCCTTCCTTTGCTTGCTTTCCTCATTCTTGGTCCAATGATGGAATTCTCCAAGAAAACTCTAAATTTCAAAGAGTGTGAAACAGAGAGAATAGAGAGAGAGCTCCAAAAATGAAGTGACAAAAGGGTACCGATTGATCCTCAGAAGGCTTTTTATCAATGAGGCCTCTATTTTCTTCATTTTCCATTATTTTCCTTCATTTTCCTCCTCACATGCAACCTGTGACCTATCACCTTCATTTTCTCCTATTTTCCTTTATTTGCATAAATAAATGTGCGAAAAATATGCTTTTCCTCTTCAATGCCTTATCCATTTCATTTTCCAATTTCCCTTTAGCCATAAGCACATCTAGTGATTCCCACTAGGATATGTTTGCCCAACATTTAGCTTGGAATAAGTGTCCCTTAACCGTGGTCTTATTTTTTTGCCTTTATTAACTTTTATTACATGAACTTTTAGCCCAGTTCTATTACAATTTTAAAATATTATTATATTTTTTGTACTGGACATATTCTTTCCATATCCGGATCTTAGATTTTCAAAAATATAGTAAATTTGGATATGGGTCCATATCTGTAACCAAATCCTGGTAACTTAGGCAATTATATGTATACAACTTGTATAAATAATAATAGTAATAATTTTACTCATTATCGACCTAAATACAGTAGAATATAGTTATAATATGACCTAGTTAGTCTAATCCATTATGACACTAGTGAATCAATATAGGTAAATTCATTATTACTTATTTATACCAAACATGTCTACTAGCAGATTGTACACTACAAAGCCTACCTGATATATTAGCACTATATAAAAATGATGAGGTATTTCTTGTGTGATAATAGACTAAATATGATTGGAAAAACCTCGTAGTAGTTAATGCCTTAGGCCTAGGTCACACCAATACCACCAATGGAAGTTGTTAAAGCACCAGTAGCACCAACAACCGCAGAGACTAAAACTAGGGATCGAGATCTAGTACCCAAAAAAAAAAAAAATTTGACCAATGAAGGCTACCTCCTACACCCTAATTAATGGATCTCTCTATAAGATTGGGCTTGATAATGTACTCCATCCATGTGTTTTAGAGCATGGAAGACAGTCCATCATTGAAGAAGGTCACTCTCAGCTTCCTGGAGGCCATTTTCATGCAGACACAACAACATTTCCTTTAAGTAGGAGGTCCTATTTTGGCATTGTCAATTCCCTTTAATCTGTTAATAAAGATACAAATGTTATCTAATCATAGTCACTTTACCCATTTCATTTTCATTAGAGCACGAGACGAAAAATATTCAATTTGTGTGTTGTAATCTCCAGAAAATCTGACGCTATCAAGAAAAGCATTTATTCCTTTGAGAATAACCTAGAAATATGCATTGATCTATTATGTGAGAGGATCTGAACATTCAGAAAGAAAATATGCACTTTTCTGTAATTCTTGAATTGCTCATTTCATTTGTTCTATTTTCTCTGATCCATGTATGAGATGAAATTGCCTTTCGTTTCCCTCTAGTATTTCTAGAGATAACATCTAAATCGCTAAGTGAATATTTTTAATTGCTACATTCAAAATATTCGACTCTTTGAGAACTGTAACATGACCCGTGGCGAACCCACCCCTGATTTCTTCATCCGTGCCTTGTTACAATGTCATAAATGAAACTGACCATAAATACTTATCAAGAATTGCAAAGAAAAATACAAGAATACTGCAAATGAATATAGTTATTGTCTTCACCCCAGATATATCCCTCAATATAACTCTACTCTTGTGTGAGGATTTCACCTTCTTAGGTGGAGAAATAAAAAGCACTGAAAAAAAATATTGCAAGAAAAAAAAATTTATTTTGAGTTAGCGAAGGAATCTTCATTAGTGGGTTCATATTTCTGGAGGGGCAAAACCATGATTGTGGACCCTTGTCGAGTAACTTCAGGAGTAGCCCTGCAACTCATATACACCACGAATCTCAAGCAATGGATGTAAGTAGTTAGAATATATGTTGTGAATCTTAGGCAATGGATGTAAGTATTTATATTGTGGGCATGGAACTTTGTGGTGGAACAGAGTGGACCCCTCCCCACTCCTTGCTAACAACAAAGGGAGGGGGAGGGGAATTGTTGTGAGCTATCAATATGATAACGAAAGTATTAATTAATATGATGACATTAATGATAACATTAATGTTAATGTGACAATGCCACGTGACAAGCCAAGTGGAGGAATTTGGGTAATGTAATCAAAGTAATGACAACCATATATCCCATTTGGTATGGGGAGCCAAGGTTAATGATTGTGTTAGTTGTGGCCCGATGTCAATATTGGTCGTTGGATCCAATCAGATGTGGAAGGTTAGATTAACAACTGCATAAGCTATGGTGCGATACAACCCTCATTAAAGGCATAACATAGATAAATACAAGCTTATACTCGACTCCATTTTTTTTCGAGAAATAATGTTCAAAATGTGAAGGATTTCATTGATCAGAGTAAATTCTATCTCCAACTCCCTATATGTAGAAAATAATTTTCAGTTTGATCTCTAGAATATTGTTATTGAATGTGGAGTAAGCAAAGATTTATGTTCTTAATCATACTACAATTTTCTTACTTAATTTTATTTTTAATAAGAAAAAGCTCACATGTTTTCATTAAAAGTAAAACAGTTATATTTTCACATATTTATCTCATCCCCTTACATTATTGCATCCCATTTATATCCCTCAAAACATAATAGTTGAGAATTATCCCTATTGGCCCTCCATCATTTTCTTTTGCTTTTTCATACTTCGACTCGCTATTAGATTAATAGCTTCTTAAAAGCATTGGTGGTGGCCACCACCACCAATTTTCCCATCAAAGTTTGGTTTTGAATGCAAGTAGCTTCAAAACATAAAGCATTATTATCTCAATTATTATATTAAATAGTTTGAGAAGAAGAATCCGTGTATCACATTAAAAAGTGTTTTTGTGTAGAAGAAGTGTTAGGAGGCGTTAACGTCTCTTTTGTATATTTCTCCTCCACCACACTTCCCCACTTCGACGCACATATAAATATGATATGTTAACGCAAATGGATCACTAATTACATACACATAAAATACAATTAAAAAAGCTACCACATTACCTTGAAGATAAAAGGTTAAATATTAATGCTAATAATGCTATAATATAAATATAAATTGCTAATGTTCTTAGCCCCCATTACAACGACCACCATATACAAAAGTTACTAGGCATACCATATTCAAAGTACGCTAAATGGTTAATCCTTAATAAGAATTCACACAACTAATAAAATGAACACTAACAAGAATACAATAAATTCAATATTATAGAGATTATAAATAACACAACAATATTTACAATGTTATATTTTAGATAAATAAATAAATATATATCAACTACATTAATAATTAATAGATATATAATATAAAAATAACTATTAAAAATTGACTATTTATAATTTTTAATAATTATATAAATAATAACAAATTAATATAGAATTATTATACTACTTATTATACTATATTAATATAATATTATATTGTTACAAAAATATATTAACATAATATTATATTATTACAGAAATATATTAACAGTTGATTTTCCAAACTACAACTTAATTAACACGATATATAATATTATATTAACTTAATTAATATATATTTATTAGTCATACTAATAAATTTTATTAGCAGAGTAGATTCAATACCGTAGAGGCTATAATAATATACTTCAGGATCAATAATGGCTGCGTCAACGTGGTTTTAGTATTAGGCAGATAATAGAGTAATGACATGGTTACATGCCTCAGGTGATTTCACCCGGGTTAAGTACTAATTCTAAGATTGGTACGTACTATCATGATTACAGCTAGCTTAATTATAACATCATTGGTATTATTTCGATAATTCAACTATATTAGCTTCATTGCTACTACTACTATAATTGATCCATACTTGTTAACTCTAAAAGGGCTGCTAGTCATTACTATGTATATCTTACTATTTAAGTTCAACAAACAAGTAAAGTACCATACTTAGTTAGTTAGCCAGTAGTATATAGCAATGCAAAAAAGTAAGTTAAGTATAATAGAGACTTATTTTATAGTTTAGTATGGGGAGATGTATAAGTTTGTTTGTCATGAAATTTCATTAATATTGACTAAAATAAAATAAAAAAACTAAAAAAAAAACTAAATATAAAATTTAAATACTATCGACTTAAACAATAACTTACATAACCATATAAATAAACAATTAAAAATTCATTAAATATAAATTTAAACAAAATAAATAAATATATAAATAAACCAGAGTATGGTAAATAAATAAAACCTCTTTTTATACTTACTCGAGAGGTATGGTAAATAAATAAAAATATAAATAAACTAGAAATATGGTAAATAAATAAAACCTCATTTTATATTTATTCCATAAACCTCTTTATATTTACACAAAGTCAAAAAAAAGGTTTTATTTAGGTGAAGCCTATAGGCCAAATATCATGGACCAAATTATTATTAATACCATGCAAAAAAAAAATTTATTAACCCTAATATTAATATTAAATTATTATTATTATTATTATTAAATTTAATATTCATATTAATATCTTATAATATTAATATTATTAAATTTAATAACTTTGGAATAATACAATATTAAATTTTTATATTATAATATATTATAATATATCATGATATATATATTAACTTTAGATATATATGGGAGAGAAGAACAAAGACATATGATATAGGTGGAGAAATAGGGAGAGTGATAAGGGAGAGATGGAGATAAACTAAAGGAGAGGGGAGGGAAGGAATGAAGAGAGTAGGGGAGAGAAGTGAGAGATGTAGAGAAGGGTAAGAGAGGGAGAGGGAAACATAAAGATGGAGGTGGGAGAGAGAGATGGAGAAGGAGAGAGGATTGGAGGGTAGAGAGAGAGAGAGGGGGGGTGAGAGATAGGGAGGTAGGAGATAAAGGGAGAGAGAGGAAGGATGAGAGGAGTTGGAGAGAGGGAGGGAAGAAGAAAGACATAGAGAGTGAGAATTGGAGAGAGTGGGAATGACAAGGGAGAGATGGAGAGAGAGTGTGTATGTTTAGGGGTGAGATAAAGAGACATAGAAGGAGAGATGGAAACAAGGGGGGAGAGAAGGAGAGAGATAGAGAAAGGGAGGGATATGCTAACATAGTTGGAGAGAGAGATAGAGTGATGGGGGAAGAGAGGATTAAAGGGAAAAGAGAGAGAGAGAGAGAGAGATAGAGAGGGGGGGGGGAGAGAGGATTGAATAGAAGAGAGAGAGAGAGAGAGAGAGAGAGAGAGAGAGCGAGGGGGAGAGATAGAGGGAGGCATGAGAGAAAATGAGAGAGAGGAAGGACGCAAAAGAGGACTTGAGAGAGAGGAATAGAGTGATGGGGAGAGAGAGGATTGTACTGGAGAGATAGTGTGATGGGGGTAGAGAGAGGGAGGTAGGATAGAAAGGGAGAGAGAGGAAGCACAAGAGAGAGTAATTGAGAGAGGAGGAGGAGAGAGAGAGGGATATAGGAGGAGAGAGTGAGGGATATAGAGATGGAGTTGGAGAGGGAGAGAGGGAGGGAAGAAGAAATACACAGAGAGTCAGAAGTGGAGAGAGAGAGAGAGGGAGTTACATGGGAGAGATGGAGAGAGTGTGTGTATTTTTGGGGGTGTGATTAAGAGACAAAGAAAGCGAGATGGATAGAAGGGGGGGAAGAAGGAGAGAGAGAGGCATTTAGTAACAAAGTTGCAAGGTGAAGAGAGAGAGAGAGAGAGAGAGAGAGAGATGGAGATGGAGGGGGAGAGAGAGGGAGGTAAAAATAAAGACATAAAGAGAGAAAGGTGCAGAGAGAGAGAGAGGGATAGGAGGAGGGAGTGATAGATATATATGGAGTGAGATAGTTTTTATGTTTGGGTCGGTGAGATAAAGAGACAAAGAAGGAGATATGGAGGGATATATATATGTATATGGATGGGGGGAGAGGGAAGAATATTTCTTTAACTAGATGCATTAATTTTAGTGTAGATATTGATTTCTAATGATATTTGATTACTTGCACTAGATTCATTGATTTCACTGTAGATGATTTATAATCCTATTTGATTGTTTGCACTAAATGCATTGATTTCAGTGTAGATGTTGATTTCTAATTATATTTGATTGTTTGCACTAGATGCATTGATTTCAATGTAGATGGTTTCTAATCCTATTTTATTGCTTGCACTAAATGCATTGATTTTAGTGTAGATGATGATTTCTAATCCTATTTGATTGCTTTCACTATGATTACGAGACAAAGAAGGAGAGATGGAGAGAAGGGGGGAGAGAAGGAGAGACTGAGGAATATATTGAAAAATTTGGAAGGTGGAGAGAGAGAGTGAGAGTGATAAGGAAGATGGATGGAGAGAGAGGAAGAGAGGACAACAAAAGGGAAGAATGATAGAAGTGGGGGAGAGAGAGGTAAGGGGAAGAGAGAGATGGGGAGGAGAGGACGAGAAAGTGATAGATAGATAGATTGGAGAAAGAGAGTATATGATTTGGGGTTGATATAGAGATACATAGGGAGATCAAGATATAGATGGAAGGTGAAGAGTGTAGAAATTATATAGAAGATGCATGTATATATCTAGATTCTCCTGATCTAACAATATTTATCTTCTTGCTAAATACAGAATCCTTCCATTGTTAACCTTTTGCGGAAGTTTAAAATTCAATTGCAAACACATGAAGCAATAAAAACAATTGCACATAACACAATTGTTAACGGGAAAGGCTGAAGTTGAAACCCCAACTATCATATATTATGTATCATGGAGATCATGTAACAATCTCATACAAAGCTTAGTACATCAAGCTCTCAGTACAATCAATCGTCACACACTAATCAGAAGAAATATGCAAATCCATGCATTTATTTCTTGCCACCTGATAGCCTGCCTCTACTGCGCAATCCCTGTTGAATAAGACCCCTGAATGAATTTGAATCTACCTTGCTTGCACTGTGCAATCCTCACTGGCAACTCCAATGTGTGTGTGGTGCAATCAATGCATCACTATAGTCACAACGGATAGTCCATCTTGCCCTTTCACCTATCTCTCCACTAGGTCTCCATTGGAATTGACATGCACTATAGTTAACTGTTGTATTTGTTCAGTTGATTAATGAGTTATTATTTTTGAATTAATTAACTAATTAATTCACTCCACTCTCACTAGTGTATCATTCAGTTAGACTAGATACAACTAGCTCAACTGAGTTTAACTCCATTAACTGAGTTAAACTGAATAACAAATCCATGAACTACTCTTCCAACTTTGTCATAAATTTTCCACTTCAGTTCTAACTGATTCCTCCATGCATGAACCACCAATAAAACCTAGGAATTGCGTAATTCCCTCAGCCCACTGATTTTCCAAATCTGTACACTGAAATTAAGTGCTCCAAGAGAATAAGTTGATGTTTATTGTCAGATTATTATTAAGAGCTAATAATAATTGGCACTTCTATTTTTAGATCGAAGATATATAAATAGACTTCGCCCAATATTCTAAAAATAGAATTTCATCTATTTTTCCAACTTGACAAACCATCCACAAATAGCATCCTGCAACTTCTGAAATATGATCACCATGTCTAAAAATAGACATATTCTACACTACCTGGTAACGCCCTTCACACGTCAAGTAATGCTTGATGAACTCTGCCACCGATGGCCATGGTTAAGGAAGTGAGTGCAGACTAACCCCGCGGCCTTTGAGTTCAACTGGCTCATCTGGACGAAGAAAATCTTGCTGTGCATTCAGAATAACCTGCTTTCTGCTGAACCAGCGAGTCCCAATAGCTGGCAACCCTGATACTTGAACTATGTCCTCCTCTGTTACTGAAATGCGAACCCCCTGAACCACTGAAAAATCCCCTTGAAGGTTTTGTGCAAACTCTAAAACTTGCTCCTGGTCAAATTCGCCCAACCTTTCAAAATATACTGTCCATCCCGCTTGTTGGAAAATTTTATAGGCTTCGGGAAACAATTGAAGAAGATTTATGGAGCCGGGCTCGTGTCTGATGGCCGACCCTCCCATGGCTCTAGCTTTGAGTTATACGCAGAGGCACAGAAGACAGTAAACACAGACCCTGATCGCGCTAGTTGTTGCAACAGAGGCTGCAAGGTCTGAATGACGGCGGAAATGGATATGACAAAGGACAGAGGATTGGTTAATGCGAAATGATTGTTCAATTTTCGAAATTCCCCCCCCTACGTATGGTGTAATGATGATTGGGCGTGTAAAGATTTGTAATCATTATGAATGAAATCCTCTCTTTAATATAATTTAACTAAATTACATTAAAACCTCATACCTTACATTTTTACCTTTGGTTAAATAATTCGAAGTGTCGAGTGCTTCAGAATGGCTTAATGTACATGGAAGAATCTATAGATTTCTCTGAAATTTAGAACAGGAGTGTAACTGGATCTGGTCAATGCTTGAATAATTTTTCACCCAAAGGATCTGAAGTATAATCGTGGAGAACCGAAAAGCTTATATAACAGCGAAGAGGAATGATGTTTAAATGATAACAGGTTGCTGAAACTGGTGTTTCAGCAACGGAAAAATGAACGATACGTTGCTGAAACAGGTGTTTCAGCAACGGGAAAAATCAGAGAAATGGGGTAAATGACTTAGGTCTGTAAGAAGTGGGGGAAATATTTGATAGGGGATAATTTCAACAGTGAGGGATAGGAAATACTAGCTCAAGGAAGATATTTTAGGAATGGTAGGAGTGGGAAAAATGGAAAAAAAATGGGAATAATGTGGAAATGGGGATGAAGGGATATTGCTAGGAAATGGGGTAAAATAATGGGAACAAGCTTCTATGATTGAAGCTTCAGATCTCCTCATGATGAATCCGTCCCCCCTTAATGAGCTTTTCCAGAATCTGCAAAATTCCATTGTAATATGCCAATCCTTGACAGGGATTATTAGTGCTAAATCTAATATAATACTAAAAAAATACAGTGCAGAAAATTAAATGCTGTGAGGAGCAGAAGACTCCCCTAGAAAAAGATAATGAATATCAGTCATGCAAGCAGTCTTGAAATCCTCTTTAGAAACAGGGCGCTGATATAGACGGAGCCTATGACCATTGACTAGTAGAGGTGTTTTAGAATCATCAATTGTTAAAAGTCTTACCATTCCATTTGGAAAAACAGCATCTACCTCATATGGTCCAAGCCAGCGTGTACGTAGCTTACCCTGAAAATTTTCAAACCGAGAGTCATACAACAAGGCCCAATTACCTTTTTGGAACTGCTTGTGTTTGATAATTTTGTCATGCCACTTCATCCTTTGTTGCTGTATCATGGTTGTTTGATGGATGGCATCTAATCTCTTTTCATCCAACTCCAGAAGCTGCTGCAACCTAGTTGTCTGCACATCAGTCAAATCAAGATTAACAGCTAAAGCAGTTCTTAAAGTTTTAATCTCAAATTCCACAGGAAAAACAGCATTTTTACCATAAACCAATTCATAGGGAGAAAAACCTGTAGTGTTTCTCCAAGTAGTTTTGTAAGCCCATAATGCCTCAGGGAGCCTTTGGGACCAATCCTTCCGGTTGTCCTTCACTGTTTTAGTTAGAATGGCTTCTAAAACTTTATTTGTGCTTTCCACTTGCCCATTGGCCTGGGGGTGGTATGGTGTAGTCATTCTATGTTGAATATGATATTTGTGAAGGGTAGATTTAAAACCATGAGAATTGAATGGAGGTCCTCCATCGGTAACTAGCTCTCTAGGAATTCCAAATCTAGTAAAGATTTCTTCAAATAAGAAAGCTAGGACAGCCTCTTCATTGGCTCTAATAAGTGCTTTGGCCTCCACCCATTTAGTCATATAGTCTGTACAGACTAATATATAAGTTCTTTGATTGGATGGAGGGTTAATGGGTCCTATAAAATCCAAGGCCCATCTTTCAAATGGTTTAGAAACTACCTGGGGGTTTAATGGCATTTGGTCTCTATGATTGGGTTGACCCATTCTCTGGCAGCTGTCACAAGCCCTTACATATTTCTTTGCATCCTTGAATAATGAGGGCCAATAGTAACCCATCCTCAGAATTTTGTGTGTTGTTCTCTTATCAGCAAAATGCCCTCCACAAGGGCCATCATGACAAGCTTTCAATATGTCATACACTTCATCTTCTCTAATGCACCTTCGGATCTCCTGATCAAGCCCAGTATAGAAAAGACACCCACTTATCCAGCTATACCTGGCACTTTGTTGAACAATTCTTCTCTTTTCTCTGTATGACAGGTGTGATGGTAATTTTCCTGCAACCAAATAATTAGCAATATCTGCATACCATGGAGAGTGAGCAGAAACTGCAAACAAATACTCATCAGGAAAAGAATCATCTACTAGAATATCATTGTCAGTTTTTAACCGTGAAAGGAAATCAGCCACCACATTTTCTTTACCAGGCCGATCTACAATTGTGATATCAAATTCCTGCAATAATAATAGCCATCTGGTAACTCTAGCATTTGTGACAGATTTATTCATTAAATACTTAATAGCTGAATGATCAGTGTGCACAAAAGTAGAATAACCGGTGATATAGTGTCGAAATTTATTAATGGCATAGATTACTGCAAGAAACTCCTTCTCAGTAACTGTATAATTAAGCTCAGCAGGGGTCATATTCTTACTGATAAAGTAGATAGCATAAGGAAGATGATTTTCCTCTTGTCCCAAGACAGCTCCAATTGCAGTGTCTGAAGCATCAGAAGATATGTGAAAAGGGAGATTCCAATCAGGCCCCCTCAAAATAGGAGCAGTAGACAACTGATGCTTGAGTTCTTCAAAATCTTTCTGACAAGAATTAGTCCACTTAAACTCAGCATTTTTCATAAGAAACACGAATAATGGAGAAGCTATTTTAGAGAAATCTTTAATAAATCTTCTGTAGTATCCAGCATGTCCTAGAAAACTTCTCACATCATTTTGTGTTTTAGGAACAGAAAGATTCTGAATGACCAATATTTTAGATGGATCTACCTGAATACCTTGAGATGAAATAAAATGTCCAAGCACTATTCCTTCACTCATCATCATATGGCATTTTTCGGTACTTAGGGAGAGGTGAGCTTGTATACATCGTTTAAGTACTTTCTCCAGGTTTTGTAATGCATCTTCAAAAGACACACCATAAGGAGTAAAATCATCCATAAATATTTCCATAGAATCATTCAGCATATCAGAAAAGATTTTTATAACAGCTCTTTGAAAGGTTGATGGTGCATTACATAGCCCAAATGGAAGGACTCTATAGGAAAAAGTTCCCCAAGGGCTGGTGAAAGTGGTTTTTTCTTGGTCTTGGGGTGCAATTCTTATCTGATTATACCCACTGAATCCATCTAGAAAAGAAAAGAATTTCTTCCCTGCCAGACTATCCAACACCTGATCAATGAAGGGTAAAGGAAAGTGATCCTTTTGAGTAGCTTTGTTTAAGGCTTTGTAGTCAACACATACTCTCCATTTCCCGTTTTTCTTAGGGACAATTACCAATGGGGAAACCCATTCACTGTCAGATATAGGGTATATAAATCCTGCATTAAGTAATTTTTGAAGTTCTTCCTTAACAATTTCTCGTAAATTAGGATTCATTCGTCTTTGGAGTTGACAAACAGGTCGGCATCCCTCTTTAATGTAAATTCGATGAGTACATAATTCAGAAGAAATACCTTTCATATCCGTGTAATCCCATGCAAATGCTTCCTTGTATTCATGCAATAACTTCATTAATTGTTGTGTTTCAGCATCTGTTAGATCAGGATTTATGTTTAATGTCTTGCCAGGTTCAATTTCAACTGTTATGCTTTTAGATGAGATGGTGGTTAATGTCTGAGATGAGTCTTCAGATTCAATCCTTTCTTGAGTATCAGTTTCAAAAATTGCAGTTAATTGATTGTGTGTTTCAGCAATTACAGAAGAAGGTTCACAAATAAAATTATTAATTATCTCATCGTCTGTATTGTCTTTAAGAGTTAAAGCTTGTCCAATAGTTAGAATAGGCTAAACAGCATTATCATCATAATCCATCCATATAGAATCTTCATTATTAATTATTGGTGTAGCATGAGGATAAAGAGTAAGTTGTTTTGTTTCATAACCATTAGAAATTGTCATTGAACCAGATCTGCAACTGATAAAAGCATCAGCTGTGGCCAGCCATGGCCTTCCTAGAATTAAGGGATGTCCCCCCAGCTTTGTTTTAGTTTGCAATACAACAAAATCAGCTGGGTATTTCCAGGATTCAACTGAAATAAGTAGATCTTCAACAACTCCTTCAGGTTTAATTGTAGAACGATCAGCCAACTCTAGAATGGTGGGTGTATCTCTGATTGTGTTATTCAGCTGTAACAATTGTGAAGTTTCAAGAGTCATTATGTTAATTGCAACACCTAAATCTACCAGAACTTGGGGAATCATTGTTTTACCAATCTGAACTGTCACTGTAGGATGGCCGGGATCACCATATTTCACAGGAGGGGCTTTTCCGGACATTAATGCAGACAAGTCCCCCATCACATGTACTGTAAGGGGGTCCTTAGTTTTCCTACCGGGTTTCTTAACACAAATATCCCTTAGTGTTCTGGCATAAATTGGTACATCTCTTAATGCTTGTAAAAGTGGAATTTTAACATACAAATTTTGCAATTCCCCTAGAAGATTAAAAGCAGGTGTTTCAGCTGTTTTGGTTAAAACCAAACGCTCGGGGAATGGTGGTTCTGTTATTTCAACATTTTTGTTAGAAGGTGGTTGTGCTTTCTTATGTTTCTCAGTTTCCTCTTTATCAGAATCAGAAGAAGTTATGTCATCAATAATAGGCTCTAATATTTTCCCAGATCTCAAGTGAATATCGTTACATTGCATAGTAGGAAATATAGACTAATTCTGAATATCAATTACTTGCACAACTTTATTATTGGGGTTAGGGTTTGGTTGCACAGGTAGCTGGGGTCTCATTTGGTTATTTGGCGGAGTATTTGATGGCAGAGGAAGTGGTTGTTGGAATTGAGGCAATTGATTTGGATAGGGGAGTTGTTGGCTTCTCCAATTTGAATTCCAAGGGTTAAAAGAAGATGGCTGCTGTGGAGGCCAGGGAGTCCACATTGAAGGATCAACAAAGGGAGGGTTTGATTGCTGCATGGGTGGGAAATTCATTTGGTTGAAGGGTGGGTATTGCATTTGATTGAAGGGAGGGTAATTTGTTTGACCAAAAGCAGAATAATTGTTCCAACGATTAAATGGCATACTAGAGTTCATACCTTGTCCTTTTGGTTGCCATTGTCTTCTTTGAGTTAGCGGGTAAACTGCTTCAGCTTCTTCTTCCGTTGGCTGCAATGCTGCCTTTATTCCTGGTAGAGATGGACATTGTTTTGTTTCATGATCTTTCTCACAAAGGGTACAAATTGGTATTTTATCCATTGGGCATTCCCTTAGTGGATGTTTGTCTCTGCACTTCGGGCAAAATACAGCCAGAGTTGCTTCTGCTTCGGCCTGCTTCTTCTTAACCTGCAAAGTGTCAATTTGTGAAGAAAAAGAACTTAACATCTCAGTTTTAAATTCTTCAAGTAAATTACCTATTTCAGCTCTTGTTGCTCCTCCACTGGCTGATTTCTGCACTCTTGAATAGGTGGAATCTCTTGTTCTGTTTCTTGCAGCTCCCCTAGAACACCTCTTAGAAAGTTCACAAATCTCATCATATGATTCCTTAGATATATCTCCTTTAGCAAGCATGTTTAACATATCTAAACAATCATCCCTTAAACCTCTAAGTAATATTGTTTTGCGAATTTCCTTACTTATATTCGGATGATCAGATCTCTGTATATTGTACTGCAACCTTTCTATATAGTCCTCCAGATTCTCGTCTGGCTTTTGTGCCATATTGAATAGTTCATCCTTCTTTTCTCTCGTCCGACAGTAGTCTTGATATTTAAGCAGAAATTTCTGTTTCATCTGCTCCCATGTTGTGATCACCTGACTTCCAAGGCTCATGAACCATCTTAAAGCATTCCCTTTTAAGGTGGCTGGAAACAGTTTCAACTTTTGAGCATTAGTAATATAATCATAACTTCTGCATAATATATCAAATTCAAAAAGAAATTCATCCGGATCTTCAGAGGATAAACCATGAAAGTTAGGTAAAGCAGACAATGGAATATTTTTCATAGGAGTTATCCCTGCAGGGAGATCACTGATAGGAAATCCCAAGGTAGAGAGGGAATTTTCATTCCTTCCTTCTCCTTCAAGATCTACACGTCCTCCACCAAAGAAACCATCATTGTTTCCTTCCATTGTTGGCTCTCCTACTGCACTTGCTCGATCGTCAAGATCTTCTACTGGCTCTTCAATGTTTTCCACTAGTCGTCCAACGCTCTCTATTATTTCCTCAATATGCTCTGTTGATTTACTAACACTTTCTTCTGACTCTCCAGCACTGACTGCTGGTTCTTCTATATTTTCAGGACCCACGACTTCCTCTGTTTTGTAATCTGATTGAGGGGAGTGCTGAAGTTTTGATCTTCGAGAGCTTAATCTCTGTGATGATTCAGCCTTTGATACAATCTCATCAATAAAAGTTTTTCTTCCTCCCCTTCCTTTGCCTTTGCCACCTGTGGGGTTAGTTTTCTTCTGGTTTCCGCGTCCTCTCATACAATCTGCACATTTAAAAAGAAAAGATTAATGCTTTTGAAATCTATAATTACCTTCCCCGGCAACGGCGCCAAAATGTTGGTCGCTTTAATTGCTTTCACAATTCAAGCTCCACATAAATTTTCAACCCGAGGAAGTCTTTTTATTTCAAAGATAATCACGCACTGGATATGCTCAATTTCAAAAGAAGAAACAATGTTGTAGTAAAAAGCCACAAAATTATCAATCTCACAAATCTAATTGTTCACACTCTGCTTAATCAAAGCTGAAGTCACTGAAGTTATAGCAGAAATAATTCCTAGGTTGCAGTTACAATCCAAATAAAGGAAAATCAATCTGCAAGAAAAGAAATCAATCAACCATAGCAGGAACAGGACCCTATTCCTTAATTAGGAACTTCAGCACCTGCTGCCTGGCACTAATTACACTGTAGAAAATGACTCAAGAGACCAAGACCCTATTCCTATGAACAGGCATCTTCAGCACTTGTTCTCTTGTTTCTAATCACACTGCAGGAAAAGAAAGGCAATTAGTGGGAGCAGGACCCTATTCCTTTGTACAGGAATCTTCAGCACCTGCTTCCCAGCATCATACGTTCACACAATTAACAGAGATGGATTTCTCAACTTCCAAGAATGAATGCGTTCAATACATGCAGCGTTAAGGAAACAGAGTACTACAGAACTGTGCAACTAGTGTTTAACAACAGAATTAAAGTAAAGTGCAAACAACATAAAGAATTAAACAAATTACAGGAACAGAAGGGTGAATCTTGTGAGGAAGGCGGGCCCTTTCCCTCTCACAAGATTCCCCAGGGAAAGAATTAAACTGGAGCTCTCAAAAGAAGATTTTATTCATCTGTCAAAAGAAATGATACATTACAGATGGAGTCTAGCTCCAGTTCTCACACAATGTTCTCCTGTAGCTTTCAAAATCGAACTCCCTACTAATGATGATGTCTCCTCTTTTTAAAGAGGAGACATCTTTTACAATTACATGAGAGCAAATCTACGTTTATCCCAAATCTGTTCGCTTTCTCAAAACAGGACTATTTTGTTCTTCCAAAAAAAGATATTGTTACAACAGAGACAACAAGAATGCTATCTTCAGAATGGTCCATGTAACCATGTCTTCATGCTGTTACTATTGTTCCACAAAAGGCTCTTCCAGAATCGCAAATTACGAATGACGGAATTTGCGTGCTTGCTGGCTGTTTCAGCAACTAAGTCAACTGTTTCAGCAACGGCCGCTTGTTCCTAGCAAAGCATATAACTTATCTGCGATCTTTTGGACTTATGTTAGCAACAATGCACTTCGATTAATGATAAAATATAAGAGTATTATGGAATTATATGTAAACAGATTAAACATATAATAAAGAAGAGGATTTTATATACCTTGGGATAAAGTAGATGAAAATGATAATGGAATCCTTTTTTAATCATGGTTATAAAAGTAAAATGGTGTCAAAGTATATAGCAAAAATGATACATAGTGGAGTCCTAACAAGGATGAACTGGAGAAAGTGTTGGTTGTGTTCTGCTCCAAATGCACGAAGAAACATGCTCTAATGGAATTTCCCACTGACATTGATGAGTTCCATCATTATACATATTTGGAGGGGTTAATAGTCACCTTTTTTCCTTCTTACATCTCTTTTTCTTGCATTTTTATTATTATTTGGGTTTATGATGCTAGTATAGGTGGTGATCAAGGCTAACATTCTCTGAGTGCCTCATATAAGGTTGAGTGCAGAAAATCATGATTTATTAAGAATTTTTATAAATATTTATCACAAAGACTTGGAGGAGACAACAAGGAAAAATTATAGGATGATTTTCCACCCTCAAAGGCAGCCAAAGGATCCCAAAGATTCTCTCCAGCAATTCGAATTCCACAAGCAGTTGAAGGATCCCCGAGGATTCTCTCCAACAATTCAAATTCCAGAGGCAGCTGAGCAACTCAAAGAGGAGAGCACTCAATCTTGGTTTACTTGGAGTCCAGTCGAATAAATCACCATTTTCTAGGGAGCTTTTGGTAGCTTCCCTGTATAATAAATAGAGTAGAGCTAGAGCTAAGAAGAGTTATTCTATCCTAGTCTCGATTCCATTCAGAATTATTTTTGTGAACTATTGAAGCTTTTAGTTTTATTCAGGGATCAAAACTTTTAGAGATGTATGCAATCATTATTTTTATGAAATGAGAATACTAATTTCATTTGATTGATTTAAGTTCAGAGGGCTAGGCTCGTGGGTTAGGGCCCAATCCATGTGCCACATTTTCTCTGTTGTTATTATCTTTCCTTTCTGTCATTTAGCTAGTTTTTCTTCTGTCATTTAAGCTAGATCTGCTTCTGATAATTTTCATTTCTATGTAGTTTTAATTGCTTATGCATAGTGAAATAGAGGAAAAACTCCAAAAATACGGTTAATTCTCCCCCCTCTCATCTCTGTCAATAGAGTTCGAGTAGGGGCAGACCTTCCCATAGGCCAAAATTTCTTTATGTTTGAATTCGGGGAAAAATTTGTATTACCAAGTCCAAGTCTTTCCTTTACGATTTCACCCTAAATTTCTGTCTGTTTCCCGTGCATGAATCCACAGGTGTGCTTCACTTCCGATCACTGCTCTTAAACTTCCATTTCCCTAGTTTACTTCTCACCTTAGCAATGCACTTACCTTCTTTCGAACACCCTTAAGCCCTTCAGCCCTATTTCTCAGTTTTTACGAAAAACATGTGGAAAACCATACAGAACCACCAAAAACCCAACCTCCGCCTTTGCTCCTCAAAAATCCCGCCATTGTACGTCGCACTTCGCAATCGCAAAATTTAACGTTTACCTTAACACTTATCGCCCATTCCTTGCAATTGCGATATTACGAAATCACAAATCACACTTCGCACCGGTTACCTTCTACTGTTAACACTCACTTCTCATTCTTTGCAATTGCAAAATCGTAAATAACAACTCTTAGATTTTTCCACCACCACGTCATCCCCATCGCACATCACATCCCGTGGAAATTACCACATCGCAAATCGCATCCCGCAGAACTTACCACATCACAAACCACCCCGCAACCTTTACCGTAGCGCAAATCGCACTTCACACATTTTAGTTTATTCCTATTAATCCTTACCGTTATCCTTGTAAACTTGTGATATTAGGATTCACGACCCGCCATGTCACTCTTTTCACTTCTCATTGCACACCATTGAGTTTATTCCCATTAATCCTTACTGCTATCCTTATAAACTTGTGATATTGCAATTCACGACCTGCCACATCACTCTTGAAACTTCGCACTGCGCACCATTTAGTTAATTCCGTTAAGTCCTTACTGGGATCCATTTAAACTTACGAAGTTGCGATTGCAATATCAGATACCGTAACTTTTTTTGTCCATCTCATTCCGCCATCGCATTTCTGAGTTCTTCTCGCTTCGAAGTCATTTCTTGCGTTATAATAAGGTTTCCTAAGGGTTTAAACCCTTTGTCCACTCCAAAGCCATTTCTCATGATATCATAAATTTTTCTAAGGGTCTAATCCCCTCTTTCCGCTTCCAAACCTCATTTCATGTGTTAAACCCCCCCATTAGCCCTCTTAGCCCTTTTTCTTCCCTCTAAGCTGCAAACTAATTCTTTTTAATTAAAATTAAGGCATGGATAGTTTAGTTGCATGGATAGGAGTATGGTAGATAGATCATAGGATAGGTAGAGTGCATTTAGCCGTTTGGCCAAGTTAAGTGTGGTTTAGAATTAATTTCCTTTCTGCTATATATTTTATGCAAATTAAATTAGTTTCACTCTTGGCCTTTCTTTCTAGCAATTTAGTTCAGTTTCCTTTTTGTCATTTCCTTCCAACAATTTACTTTCTACTTGTTCTCATAATTTAAGAAATAGCACCCTTTCATGAAGCAAAAGAGGATGACATGAACAGAATGCATATGTTGTGTATATAGAACTGTAACCTCAAAGTTTGTACAAACCTCTAGTTGATAAAGTAAAGTAGGGCAGCCCTTGGGAGTTGCAACATTCTTGGTGCAATACCAGGGCTCACCACTTTTTGTCGTCGTTGTCGAGGAGGTGTCTACTAGATATTTTGATTTTGTTTTAGCATTCTTTTATGCTTTCCTTTATTTTCATGTCACTTCAAAAATATTGAAAAAGTACAAAAAAGATTTGATTTCCATGCCTTGTAGGACTAGGAATACCCAAATACAAACCTTACCTAAAACCCCCACATCACCTCCTAGCCACCCTTCGCTCTTCTTCAGTGGCAGTGAGATTGAACCCCTATATGGTTTGAGGATGAAGAAGATGAGTTATATAACACTGCCCCTATGTATTCCATAGATCTTATCCTTAGAGGGGGTTGCTTGATGAAGATGAAATGATCGACCATGCCATTCAAAACTAGTCCTCCACTAACGCTCCTCTTGAAACCCTAGTCAAAGAGTCTGAAAGCCAACCTTGGATGGAAGTGAAATCAGTGGAGACAACCTCTGAAACCACCAAGGCTGTCGAGTTTGGCCAATCCATATCTCTAAAAATCAACCCAAACCTCTCAAATGAAGAAGAAAAGCAGTTATGCTAGATTTTGAAAGAAAATCTTGAAGCATTTTATTGGGGTTACAAGGACATGAAAGGGGTGCATCCTTTAGTATGCAGACATCACATTTACATCAAAGAAGGATGCAAGCCTGTGAGACAACCCCAAAGAATGATGAACCCGGCTCTAAAGGACATAGTCAAAGAAGAGTTGCAGAAACTATTGGATGTGGGGTTCATATATCCTATATCCAACAACGAGTGGGTATCTCCTCTTGTTATAGTCCCAAAGAAGAATGGGAAGTGGTGAATTTGTGTTGATTATCGAGAAATTAACAAAGCCACCAAGAAAGACCATTTCCCTTTGCCCTTTATAGACCAAGTACTGGATGGCCTTGCAGGGAAGAAGTTCTTTTCATTCTTAGATGGGTTCAGTGGGTACAATCAGATTCAAATCAACCTTGAAGACCAGGATAAAACTACTTTCACTTGCCCTCGGGGTACCTTTTCTTATAAAGCCCCACCCTTTGGGTTATGCAATGCCCCAACCACCTTCCAGAGAGTTGTCCTGAGCATCTTTTTTGAGTTAGTCCATGACTCTATCGTAATTTACATGGATGATTTCACACCATATGGGGATGACTTCCAAGAAGCTCTCTCTAATTTGGGTAAATTACTAAGAAGGTACAGTGAGATGCATCTCTCCTTGAGCCCAGAAAAGTGTGAATTCCTGAAGAAAGCAGGGGTTGTATTAGGACACTCCATATCCCAAGCAGGAATACAGGTAGACCCAAACAAAATAACTATCATGAAAAGGGTACCTACTCCTCAAAAGAAGAAATATGTCAAGAGTTTCTTAGGCTTAGCTGGTTACTATAGAAGGTTCATTAAAGATTTCAACAAGATGGCTTCGCCATTATTTGGGTTATTGGCCAAATATTTTGAGTTTATTTTCTCCGGTCCTTGTCAAGAGGCTTTTGAGCTCATTAAGAAGTAGTTGACTACTGGCCCCATCCTCCGAGGTCCAAATTGGACTCTGCCTTTCCACATCCACACCGATGCATCTGAAAAAGCTGTAGGGGCAGCATTAGGACAATTAGAGGAAAAAATCCCTTATGCCATTTATTTATCAGCAAGATTTGTCCATTGTCGAGCTAAATTATACTGTTACTCAGAAGGATATGTTGGCCATTATCCATGCATTGAACAAATTAAGGCATTATGTCACTGGATATCAAACCTTTGTTCACACTGACCATGCAACCATCAAGTATTTAATGAACAAACCGAATGCTAATTCTAGAATAATTAGATGGTTGTTCCTTTTGCAACAATTTGATTTGACTTTTGTTGATAAACCTGGAAAGTAAAATGTTGTTGCAAAATTTTTTTCCAGGTTAGTTCTCCCTGCAGGTGAAGAAGGAATGGTGGATGACCAGCTACCAGATGAAAAACTCTTTTCCATATAAGCACTCTCACTATGGTTTTTTGATATAGCCAGCTACTTGGTTGCTGGAAGACTCTCTCCTAATCTTTCATTCAGGGAGAGGAGCATAATCATCAGAAAAAGTGTCCCTTTCACATGGATTGGGGGGGATCTCTTCAAGCTAGGCCCTGATAAAATCCTAAGAATATGTGTGAGGGAGGAAGAATTTTTTTTATATCCTCTCTAAATGTCATGACAACCCATGTGGAGGTCACTTTTCTACAAAGAGAACTGCTTACAAAGTGTTGCAAGTAGGATACTATTGGCCTACCCTTCATCAAGATTCCAGAAGATGCACCAGCAGGTGTGACCAGTGCCAAAGGATGGGGAAACCCACACAAAGTGATGAAATGATTTTACACCCTTAGGTGGCTCTAGATGTTGAAAATGCAACAAGATGATGGAGCTTAGTGAAAAGAAGTCGCCTTCACTAAGTGGGCCCGCATGCTATTTTTGGCGCAAAGTCTATTTTTAGACTATGTCTATTTTTAGACATATGGATCATGCTCTATGAGTTGCAGGATGCTATTTATGGATGATTGGTCAAGTTGGTAAAAATATATGGACCTCTATTTTTAGACATTGGGCGGAATCTATTTTTAGACTGTCGGGCTAAAAATAGAACAGTCAAATATTATTAACCCTTAATAATATGTAGACTATAAACATTATCTTATCCTCTTGGAGCACTTCAGTTTGATGCTTGGATGTGGCACATGCAGCTGACAGAAGGAAATACGCTTTTCCTAAGGGTTAGTTGAGCTACTGCATGGTTGACTTCAGTTAGAACTCATGTGGCAGAGTTTGGTGGAGTTGATGAGACAGTTGGTGGAGTTGTGTTCTGTTTAACTTAGTTGAACTAGTTGTATTTAGTCTAACCGAAAAATACACTAGTGATGAGTGGTGTGAATTAATTATTAATTAATTCACTAATTATTAACTCATAAATCAACTAAAGAACACATCAGTTAACTGCAATGCATGGACAGTTCAGTGGAGACCAGTGTTAGAGGTGGGTGAAAGGGTGAGTTTACTATCAATTGTGACTATTGGCTGTGCATGAGATTTGCACACACATTGATGGAGATTGCCAATGAGGATTGCGCAGTTGGAGCTAGTGGGATTCGAACTTGGATCTCATCATTACTCATCTTGGATTGCGCAGTAGAGGCAGGCAGACTTGTGGAGGAGATTTGAACCTGTGACTTGTTCATCTCAGAGCTAGTTTTGTGTGTAGCATGTGAGATAGTGCTGAGAGCTGTGAGAGATTTGTGCTATGTATTGTTACATTTTCTCTATCATTATAATATACAGATAGTTGGGGGTTTTCAGCTGTAAGCTTTCCCCATTACATACTGTGTTATATGTGTGCTTGATTGTGTTTTAATGTGCGCATGCGACTGCTTCTATTTCCGCAAATTGATGATCAATTGTAGAAGAGGTTATGTATTATGCATGAAGCTTAAATAGTGTGTAATCAGGATAATCTCGGTGAATAATTCAGCGATTATTCAAATTTCTACACTAGATCCATTTGAAAAGTGGGGCATGCACTTTGTTTCACCTATCGATCCACCATCTAGACAAAAGAAGTATATAATAGTTTTCACTGATTACCTAAAAAATTGGGCTGAAGCAAATGAAGTGAAGGTAGCAATCGAGGATAAAGTAGCTGAATTTCTAAGGGAGAATTTGCTTTAAAAAATTGGATATCCCAGAGAAATAGTCCCTGATCAGGGATCATAGTTCACCTCTCACCTCATTGAGAATATTTTGAGGAAGCACAAGATTAAGCATAGAACTTCTACTCCCTATCATCCTCAGGAGAATGGCCAAGTAGAAGTAACTAACAGAGCTTTAGAGAGCATCCTCACCAAGGTTGTGAGGAGCAACATAAAATATTTAGTAGATAGATTGGTAGAAGCTACTTGGGCCTACAACACTACTTGGAAGACAACAACATGATTCCCTCCTTATGAACTATTCTATGGTAAGAAAGCTATACTTTTAGTTGATTTTGAATTCAATAATTTAAGAATGGAAGTTGAATTAAATCTAGATATAACAAATGGCCAAAAATAGAGGTTGTTGCAACTAAATGAATTGGATGAGTTCATAATGCAAGCACTTCTTCACAGAGAGGTAGTTCAGCTGCAAAGGAAGGTATGGCATGACAAGAACATCAAAGAAAACACCTTCCAAGAAGGATATTGGGCACTGTTGTATGATTCAAGGTTTAAAGACTTCAATGGAAAGCTGATGACAAGATGGTTGGGGCCTTACATAGTGGAGAAATTATTTGATAATGGCACAATTCAAATCAGGACCATAGATGAGGAAGGGATCCCCTTGCTTGTCAATGGTCGCAGAATTAAAATTTACAAGAAGCATTTGTCAAGGGAAGAATTCATCAATTCAATAAGTAGAGAGGTGTATGTGATGGGAAACTCCATAGTTTCCCACACCTCCTGAAAGAAAAAATAAAAAAGAATAACCTTCTAAGTTGAAAACCTCGATGGAGGAAACTCACTTGCTCAAAAAAAAAAAAAACAAAAGGAAAAAAAAGGATAAAGATCCATGGGTGAAAACCTCTCTAAGGCGGCCAAGGCAAGTTTGTGGGTTGAAAGCCTCTCTGAGGAGGCCAAGGCAAGTTTGTGGGTTGAAAACCTCTCTAAGGCAGCCAGGGCAATTTTGTGGGTTGAAAACCTCCATGGAGTCATCCCACTTTCTTTCTAAACAAAAAAAAAATAAATAGAAAAAGAACAAAACCAAAAAACGCATATGCATCATTGTGTTTTTCTGAGTTTGTTGTTTTGCAGGTTGTTACTGGTTTCTGGAAAACACATGGAAACATTCATCTTCTTTTCCCTTATTCTATATTTTTTTCCATCCCATCATTCACTCCATTCATCTTCATAACTTCTGGAATCACCTCCATACACCACACCCCTCCATTCTTGAGCACAGTGTAGGAAGAGAAGCAGCACACAAACAGACTACTACAAACATTAGGAAGTTCCTTCAAAAACAAAGTTGTTCATGGGCTGCCAAGAAGAAAAACAAGGGAAGCTGCATAAAATACTACATGAGAATGAGAATGCCACCCATGGCATCTCAAGCACCCCACATGACATCCACAACATGGAGAAATAATAGACAAAGATTAGCAACTCATTCAGGAAGCTACTCCTTCAACAAGCTGCTCACTCAGAGAACACGAATATGGTGAAGAACGCAACATCTAAAAAGGCTTGTCTCAAACCTCCAGCTCCTGCAACTGCCTTGTAAAAAACACGTAAACTCAGGTATAAGCTCTCACCCCTTACTACACATTCATAATAACCATAAATAATTAATTTGCAGACTTAGATTTTGAGGGGCAGAAAGGTGGCCAGTTAACTCGGCCACCATCGTGAGGTATGGCTAGAATAAAACTGGGAGTACACACCACCTAGCATGCAAAAGAAAAATTTTAAATCAGTGAAGTAGAGGATAACGAGTGGATGAAAACACGGAGTCGATCCTAAATTAACGGGGAGGAGGAACCAATTGTCTACGACAGAACAGGAGCAGAGCGTAGTTATATTGGCACTCCAAATTTAGCCGAGTCATCTAATAAAAGGAGATTTCATCTCATCCAAACCAGTGAATTGACAATTTTTAGAGGGAGAGGACCGACAAAAGCATGCAACGCTTGAAGAAGAGGAGGAAGAACCAGTAGAAACAAGAAGAACCAGAAGAAGAAGAGAGAGAGAGAGAGACAAAGGGCCAAAGAAAAATAGAAGAGATGGCCATAGAAGTCATAGAGATATCAGAAAGTGGGCGAGACACAAACTCACAACCCAACATCACATCCCCTCACTACAAAAAGATAACTCCCACCATGGCTCCTCTGAGCGCAAAAAGAAAAAGGTAGACCTATAGGTATTTCGAAGCTGATAGGAATCAAAGAAAGCCATAAACTTATCCCATAAGCCCGATCATCATTGAAGAATCACCAAGGGGGGGGGGGGGGAGAATCGAATAAATATTTCTGAAGGAGCAGCTGCAGAAGGCACAGGCAGATAATGTAGCGCTAAAGGAGAAATTGCAACAAAAAGAGGAGGAAGTAGCCACCATGGTGAATTTATGCATAGAAGCCCTTCAACACAGATTCTCCTCTGACTCATATGATGTGTACCTCAAAGAACAATGGCTTCTATTTCAAATCAACACTCTAGCCTCCCATGGATCACTCCCTTTCCAATATTTTAGGAAATTCATGAGGTTCTACAATTAAGCCAACATAGCTGATCAGGAAAAGATGGAAGAGTTTTATATGCATAACTTTGTGCTGAAAAATTTGGAGATTTGGGACCCCAATCCTACAATGGGGGATATGTAGTTAATGACTCTAGCATCTTGGGTGGTGAATGAGGACAATAGAAAAAGAGATATGCAAGGTCATGGGAAGAAGAAATAAAGAACCCTTATATCTCAGACCAGAAGTGTTAAGCCCAAGAGGATTCATCCTTAACCATTGAGAGATTGAAAAGGACCCTACACTGGTTGAAAGCTACCTTTAGACTCAAAACCAGGTGATAGGCCACTTTGATGATGTTTCTAGGTAGATAGAAGAGGAGTGCATTATGGCCAGCCAGAGGATATGGGATAACCTCCCACATAGCTTCAAGAATAGGGAGTATCATACTCCAGAAAGACTGAGGGGTGCATTGTAAAAGGCACCATTATACAAGAGGGCCATGCAGGCCAAAAATATTTGATGCTTGGGACTAAATCTTAGCCCACCTTTGCTGCTGGGGCTGACTGATGAAGAGGACACATATGCACAAGATAGAGAATGGGAGAATGCAGAAAATAATAATGGATTTCACCCCCTTGAGGAAACTCCCACACTCCTTCCTCAGAAAATCAAGGGGGATGTCAAAGAAACCATTCAGTAGGGGGGTGATGATGAACTCCATCATTAGACATATTTGGAGGGGCTAATAGTCACCTTTTTTCATTCTTAGATCTCTTTTTCTTACATTTTTATTATTGTTTGAGTTTATGATGCTAGTATAGGTGGTGATTAAGGCTAACATACTCTGAGTGCCTAATATAAGGTTGAGTGCAGAAAATCATGATTTATTAAGAATTTTTATAAATATTTTATCACAAATACTTGGAGGAGACAACAAGGAGAAATTATAGGAGGATTTTCCACCCTCAAAGGCAGCCGAAGGATCCCAAAGATTCTTTCCAACAATTTGAATTCCATAAGCAGCTGCAGGATCCCCAAGGATTCTCTCCAACAATTCGAATTCCAGAGGCAGTCGAGCAACTCAAAGAGGAGAGCACTCAATCTTGGTTTACTTGGAGTCCAGTGGACTCAATCACCATTTTCTAGGGAGTTGTTGGTAGCTGCCGTATAGAATAAATAGAGCAGAGCTAGAGCTAGGAAGATTTAGTCTATCCTAGTCTCGATTCCATTCAAAATTTATTGTTGTGAACTATTGAAGTTATTTTCTTTATTAAGGGATCGCAAATTTCAGAGATGTATGCATTTATTCTTTTATGAAATGAGTAGACTGATTTCATTTGATTGATTTAAGTTCAGAGGGCTAGGCTTGTGGGTTAGGGCCCAATCCATGTCCCTCAGCTTCTCTGGTATTATTATCTTTTCCTTTCTGTCATTTAGCTATTTTTTCTTGTGTCATTTAAGTTATATCTGCTTCTGATAAGTTTAGTTTCTATTTAGTTTTTGTGTCGTTGTAGTTTTAATTCCTTATGCATAGTGAAATAGAGGAAAAACTCCAAAACGGTGGTCAAGTCTCCCCCCTCTCATCTTTTTCAATAGAGTTCGAGTAGGGGTAGACCTTCCCATAGGCCAAAATTGCCTTTTGTTCGACTTCGGGGAAAAAATTGTATTACCAAGTCCAAGCCTTTCCTTCACGATTTCACCCCGCATTTTTGTCTCTTTCGTTCACAATTTCACCCCGCATTTTTGTCTGTGCTTCACTTCTAAGCACTGCTCTTACACTTCCATTTCCCTCCTTTACTTCTCACCTTAGCGGTACACTTACCTTCTTTCGAACACCCTTAAGCCCTTCAGCCTTATTTCTCTGTTTTTACGAAAAACACATGAAAAACCATACAGAACCACTGAAAACCCAACCTCCACCTTTGCTCCTCGAAACCCCCGCCACCATACATCGCACTTTGCAATCACAAAATTTAACATCTACGTTAACACTTATCGCCGATTCCTTGCGATTGCGATATTGTGAAATCACAAATTCACACTTCACACCGGTTACATTCTATCGTTAACACTCACGACTCATTCTTTGTGATTGTGAAATTGAAAATCGCAACTCTTACCTTTTTCCACCACCATGTCATTCCCATCACACATCACATCCCATGGAACTTACCACATCGTAAATCGCATCCTGCAAAACTTACCACATCGCAAATCGCATCCTGCAGAACTTACCACATCACAAATCGCTACATGCAACCTTTACCGCAACACAAATTGTACTTCATACATTTTAGTTTATTCTCGTAAATCCTTACCACTATCCTTGTAAACTTGCGATATTGCGATTCGTGACCTGCCACATCACTCCTCACACTTCGTACTATGCACCATTTAGTTTATTCCCATTAATCCTTACCGCTATCCTTGTAAACTTGCGATATTGCGATTCACAACCTGCCACATCACTCTTCGCACTTCGCACTATGCACCATTTAGTTCATTCCATTAATTCCTTACTGCCATCCATTTAAACTTGTGAAGTTGCGATTGCGACATTGCACACCGCAAATTTTGTTGTCCATGATATTCCGCCATCGCATTTATGAGTTCTTCTCGCTCCGAAGTCATTTTTTGTGTAAAATAAGGTTTCCTAAGGGTTTAACCCCCTCTGTCCACTTCAAAGCCATTTCTCACGCTATCATAAATTTTTCTAAGGGTTTAACCCCCTCTTTCCACTTCCAAACATCATTTCATGTGTTAAACCCCCCATTAGCCCTCTTAGCCCTTTTTCTTCCTTCTAAGCTGCAAATTAATTCTTTTTAATTAAAATTAAGGCATGGATAGTTTAGTTGCATGGATAGGAGTATGGTAGATAGATCATAGGATAGGTAGAGTGCATTTAGCCGTTTGGCCATGTTAAGTGTGGTTTAGAATTAATTTCCTTTCTGTTATTCATTTTTCAGCAAATTAAATTAGTTTCATTCTTGGCATTCCTTTCCAGCAATTTAGTTCAGTTTCCATTCTGTCATTTCCTTCCAACAATTTACTTTCCACTTGTTCTCATAATTTAAGAAATAACACCCATTCGTGAAGCATAAGAGGATGACATGAACATAATGCATATGTTGTGTATATAGCACTGTCACCTCAAATTTTTTACAAACCCCAGATTGATAAAGTAAAGTAGGGCATCCCCTGGGAGTTGCAACATTCTTGGTGTAATACTAGGGCTCAACAAACAGTATAGAGGTATGGAAAATTTGTGAAGCTGAGAATTCCACTGATCAATGTCCTTCTCTGCCTAAAATCAAAGCAGCATATATGGTATATCAAGAAGTTGTTAATGCACTTTATGTAATGGTACCTCAAAAACTATGGCAGGCACGTCCTGCAGGTATGTCAAGACCGCATTTTCAATTTCCTTATGCTCAAAATCAGATGTGGAATATTCCAATGCCCTGGCAGCCTTGGCCCCCTCAACAACCTTGGTAGGGGATCTATTATTACCTGGATACACAAATTTTCCCAACTAAAAACTTTTATTCTCCGCAGCCCACACCACAAGAAATGATACAACTGCAACAACAACTCCAAATGGCTGCCCCACCAAATCAACCTTGTCCCACACAACTACCTGCTTAGCCAGTGTCTAACCTAAAAACTAAAGCCATCCAATCCACTCACAACATTGGATTGGTCACTTACCCCACTCTTCCTACCTATTGTATTGCACCGCAGATGCTGCAGGAAATTTATGTTCCTTTGCTGCAGGAATTCCCCGTGCCGCTGCAAGAAATATATGTTCATGCGCTACAGGAATTCTTTGTGTCGTTGTAGGAATTCCCTGTGCTGCTGTAGGAAATTAAACTTAGATCGAGAAAAGTGGTGACTCAACCCGAAACAATTGAAGAGGTTGAGGATAGCTTGGAAATACCTGAAGGTGAAACCACACCTGAACCAACAAAATCATCTAGGCCACAAGAATCTTCCTCATCTCATACAGTCTAATCTCCTTTTCTAGAGAGGTTGGAAATGGAAATAAAAACAAAATAGCACGAGTTCGATCTTGTGTCTAAACTGAGAAATATGTGCACCAATATCCCATTACTGCATGTAATCAAGAACATCCCAATATATGCCAAAACAATGAAGGAAATATGTACCAAGAAACGAGGAAGACAAAAGAGAGAACCCTCCACAATTCAAGTAGGTGGAAATCTTGCAAGTTTAATGTCCATCAGATTTGTTACTGAAAAATTTGCCAAATCGGGAATCCCCATGGTTACCACCTTTATCAATGGGTATCCCATAAAGAACACTTTGATTGATTTAGGTGCAACCATCAATGTGATGACTATGGAGACTTTATCTCATATAGGATCCTTTGAATTATTACCCACTCCTACCATGTTATAATTAGCAGATAGGTCTAAGGTTTAGACAGAGGGGGTATTAGAAGACATTGTCATCTCATTAGATTCTTGGAAGTACCATGCAGACTTTTATGTTCTTGAAAATAAAACCAACTTGGGAGGGCATCCATTGATTTTGGGGAGGCTATGGTTGGCCACGGCTCATGCCTACATGGGGTGTAGATCTGGAAACATGACCATCACTCATGGGGCTGAAACAAAACACATCAATTTATATCCCCCCGCTAAACCCCTCTTGAGATCGGAGAATACACATTGGGTTGAAGAAGAAGAGCATGATTATGAGTATACCTAGCCAATCTTAACAATAGCCCAAGCCATGAGTCTTAAGGAAAATTCTGAGGAAAATCTGATAAATTGTTGTATTTCTAATCCTGATTTTTCACAGTAATTAGAAGAATAGTCTAGTCATAATTTAGATGTCGTTACTTATCTACAATATTTTTATGAACATAGTACAACTTATAAATTACATTCAGTCCTCTTATCTACATTTCCTGCATATTCAATGACTGAATGGGGGAGTAAGGTAGTGGAATTTTTTCCTGAAAAATCTTTAAACATTAATTTGCCTTAACTCCTAAACAAGAAAAACAATTAATTCAAACATTGAAATTTTTTTCAGATACATTTGCATGGGAATATAGAAATATGAGGGGCATTCACCCAGACATATGCATTCATCATATTTATATCGAATAAAATCCTAGGCTTGTGAGACAACCACAAAGGAGGATGAACCCCACTTTAAGGGAAATTGTAAAAGATGAATTGTAGAAATTATTAAATGTAGGGTTCATCTATCCTATCTCAGATAGTCAGTGGGTGTCCCCACTAGTTATTTTCCCCAAAAATAATGGTAAATGGAGAGTGTGTGTAGATTACAAGGAATTAAACAAAGCTACATTAAAAGGACATTTCCCTTTACCATTTATAGACCAATCATTGGAAACTCTAGCGGGGAGAAATTATTTTTCCTTCCTAGATGGGTTCAACAGATACAATCAGATGAGGATAGCTCCATAGGATCATAAGAAGACAACATTTACATGTCCTTGGGGTACCTATGCATATAAATTATTACCATTTGGTCTATGCAACGCACCTGCCACATTTCAACGGGCGATCCTTGGTATTTTTTCTAATCTTTTGCATGATTACGTGGAAGATTATATAGATGATTTTACAGTCATGGGTGATACTTTTGATGAGGCTTTACATAATCTTGAAAAAAATTTGCAGAGATGTAGAGAAACTAATCTTTCGTTAAGTAATGAATTATTTTGTATGGTTATGACTGAAGGTATTGATTTGGGTCATCATGTTTCTGCTGCAGGAATTAAAGTTTATCAGGCAAAAATTTAAGTTATTGTAAAACTGCTCCCACCAACCAATCAAAAGGGAGTGCGGAGTTTTCTTGGACATGCAGGCTACTATAGAAGGTTTGTTGAAAATTTTACAAAGATAGCCTCTCCATTGTTTAAATTATTGACTAAAGAATCTGAATTTCATTGGAATGATGAGTGTCAAGTTGCATTTGATAAACTCAAGGAAAATATTTCTTCAACACCTCTCTTGAGAGGCCCAGATTGAAATTTTCATTTCCATATTTCCACTGATGCCTCTGATTCAGTCGTAGGAGCGGTATTGGGTCAAAAGGAGGATCCTGTAACCCATGCTATTTATTTTGTTAGTAAAAATTTAACTCCTGCAGAACTGAATTACGTGGTAACTAAAAAATAATTCCTTGTTGTGATTTATGCTATTAACAAGTTTAGACACTACATCACAAGTTATGAAGTTTTTGTACACACATATTTCTCTACTATTCATTATCTCATGAATAAACCAGTCACTAATGGAAGAATCACTAGGTGGTTGTTGCTGTTGTAGGAATTTGACATCACAGTATTGGATAGGATGGGAAAATAAAATCAGGTAGCTGATTTCTTGTCTAAGCTCAACCATGCAGGTTAGGATGTTCCTGTTGATGATAAATTTCTGGATGAATTTTTTTTTTCCATCTCTGTTAAAATTCCTTGGTTCGCAGACATGGCTAATTATCTTGCTACAAGAAATTTACCACCTTATTTTTCATCTAATCAGAAAAAGAGAATTATTAGAAAAAGTGTTGATTACTCTTGGATTAGGGGAGATCTCTTTTTCACTGGACCTGATTAGATTATTCGCAGGTGTGTCAGGGAAGATGAGATCTATGACATCTTGAGAGCCTTCCATGATGAACCTTGTGGAGGACACTTTGTAGACAAGCGGGCAACTTATAGGATCCTTCGCTCTAGTTGTTATTGGCCTAGTCTTTTCAAATATGCAGAGGAGTATGTTCGAAAGTGTGATAGCTTCCAAAGAATGGGGCAGGGTTGTAATATCCCAAAATTGGATCTGCTAGCAAGGCATGACTGGAAAATGCATTTTCCAGGAATGGTTGCAATGTGAATGAAAACCAGCACTTGGATCCCTTATATCTGAGTATCTAAGTCCTAAATCCAAGAGGGTATCAAAAATAAATCCTTCTAGGTGGGTTAAATAGATCTCCCACACCTAATTTCCTTGAAAATTGCCCCAAAGAGGGACTGCAGCAATGATAAACAATTATTCTCATAAAATAACGCAGTTTCTATAGAGAAGCGATAAGAGGCTCATGAAATGTCCTTAAATAGTACTTACAGTAGAAAATATGTTATACAATTAATTTTATCAAATACATGGCTGAAAATACCAGTCATAAACAGAAGAAATCTCCTCAAAAGAGGGCTGCAACAATATGAATTACTGAAAGCTGCCTTGACAGCATTATTTTTATTAAGGTACAACTGTTGTTGATTACATGTTATATCTAGAGCAGATCTGTGTGCAAAAGGTTTGATCTATATCACATTCATGCATTAGAAGAGCTCCTCTCTCAGATCCCCTTGGGGTTTTCAGCAGAAAATGAGATACATGGAGTAGATCTGAATTTCTATGAAGCAGATTTGCATATCTATTCAGAATTTTTGAAGAAAATGTAGAAATGAATAGATCAGATCTGAAAGGAACACGGATTTTTTGGCCAATCCATGTATCACCACAGTGAAGGAAGATTCCTCACACTAGAGATCTCTCTCCCAAAAGACTGCTAAATCACCCTACAACTTCTCTTTTGCAAATAACACAGTTTAGGAAGATAAACTGTGTTGTAGCCTCTGATATGTGGTTTGGCATGATGCCAAGATCTAATATTATGCTCCAATCATCCAATACACTCTTCCAGGAGGTTAAAAGACACACTCACTGAGAAGAGGCACTAGAATGTCTCAGATTTGAAAAGATCTAAAATCCACTTTCTGCAACTTATAAAATCAAGCAAACCCTCACTAGATCTATGTTGCAGTTGGAAGTAGAAGCTTGGTCTCCAACCAGATAGTGGACTAAGCAATACAAACTCTCCTAAGAGCCACTCAATGGGAAGAGATGGAACTCCTAAACAGGAAATTCCAATGCTAAACAACATATGCAATCTAGGCTAAACAGCCAAGAAAGCTATTTGTCTAAGCAGACAAAAAATCAGAAATCATATCATCAACCCTCAATATGTTTCCTTCCCCTTCCTTTTCTAAGATGAGAGCTTTCCAAAACCCTAAACCACCTTCATTCACTTATTTCTTTCATACAAGAGAGCTCCTTCTAGAATTACACTGTGCCTCATTGATGAGCACTCCTGCAATAATTCACTGTAGATATAGTCAAGATTGACCTAGTCAAGTGGATTTGTTCTTTTCACACTCAAGTGTGTTTATCAAAGTGGCCCAGATTTACCCCTTTTCACATTGGGCATGAATTTATTTTTCCATTATGAGTTTAATGACCCTCCTTTACATAATTATTCTTTGAACAAAGAAAACAAAATGAAATTTAATATTCCTATTAAAATAGGAATATTACAGGGGTGTACAATCAGACGAGATGCCTTTGCAGCCACAAGTGCTCATAGAACCCTTCGAGAGGTGGGCTCTTGATTTTGTAGGTCCCATCAATCCTACATCCAAAGTTACGAAGTATATCTTTTTTTGTACTGATTATGTTACAAAGTGGGTGGAGGAAAGAGAACTACCTAGAGCAATGGAAAAAGCAGTGGTAGATTTTCTTTTCTCTGATATTTTTGTGAGATTTGGAGTACCTAGAGAAATAGTTACTAGGTGCCAATTTTGTGTCTAAGATTATGCAGGGAATTGTGCAAAAATATCATATTACCCACCAAAAGTCCACCCCTTATCATCCACAGGCCAATGGGCAAGTATAATCAACCAATAAGGTGTTGGAGACAATCCTTACCAAAACAGTGCAATTACACAAAAAGGATTGGTCTGAACGGATTCCTGAGGCACTGTGGGCTTATAGGATCACATGGAGGAGTACCACTGGATTTTCTCCATATGAATTAGTGTATGGAAAACAAGTTTTTCTACCCATTGAATTTCAAATCAGAACTTTCAAGATGGTAGCAGATTTGGGTATAGACCTTGATGAAGCACAACAGTAGAGAATCTTGCAGCTCAATGAGCTGGATGAGATCAGACATGATGATTTTCACCATACTAACTTGATCCAACAACAAAGGGCTAAATGGAACGACAAATGCATCAAAAAGAAGAAATTCAAAGAAGGATATTGGGCATTGTTTTATGATTCAAAATTTAAGAACTTTAAAGGGAAATTCAATACACATTGGCTAGGCCCCTATGAGATCAAGAAAGATTTTAACAATGGATCTGTTCAGCGTAAAACTATTGATGATGGGAATGTTACCTTCTTGGTGAATGGGTACAGACTAAAGCTATATTAAAAACCCCAATCAAAGGATGAATTTGTGGAAGAAATTGTGAAGAAGAAAGAGCTGGAGATGGTAAGGGAAGGGATTATTCCTTCCACTATCTCTTCTTGATTTTCCTGCTGATATAATGAGCTTACCCTATTCCACCTCATGCTTAGTAAACCATGAGAGGAATGTTTATTGGGTATATGTTTATTCCTTTTTCCGGGCCCAATGGACTAGTTATAGAAAAGGATCCCCCATGGAGTCTTCTTTTTCAGTATTTAAGACTCTCTAAAATTAAAATATGGCGAGCATGGAATGCTGCTGGGCTAGTTAAAAACACGGGTCAGTAGATCCTTTGGGATCCTTTCAATAAATTTTTTTTTTCAGTTAATCTATGGATTGCTCATTTTGTACTGATGTTGTATTTCTTAAGGCCCTCCTTTCAACAATCTTGGCCCCTCAACATCAACATCTTATCTGGGTGCAGGATTAGAGCCTTGTGATGCCTTGAAGCCTGTATGCCCTAATGACATGCTATCTCGCCAGCAGCAATGGAGAAACATTATGGCTCCTTTAATACTGGATCCTACAGGGGGTTCGACAATAGCTCATAAATTCACACCTGATAGGATGCATCATGGTACCTTGGTCCTCACTCTCATTAATGGTGATGGGCCTCGCATTGGTTAACGGTTGACTTTGATGGCTAGTAATCCAATGAGATTATTGCACATTTGAAATCAACACCTTCGTTCATGTGCAATGGACTGTACAAAGATGGTGGAGAAGGCTAGTTTCAATTCATGCAGAACGTTCGATAGACATAGTCTCAATTCCCGCAGAAGGTTCAACATGCACAATTTTATTTCCTATAGACACAGTCTCAATTCTTGCAGAAGAATCAACATAAACGGTCTCAATTCCTGCAGAAGGTTTGACAAACACAATTTCAGTTCCTGCAGAATGTTCAACAGTCACACTTTAATTTTTACAAAACATTTGACAGGCATAGTTCCATTTCCTGCAACAACATGTTGGGTTCCTGAAAAACAAAAAAGAGTATAGAAAGAACATTAGTTTAAATTATTTGATATAGTACTAATAGTCATTATGGATCGAAGTCATGAATTATGTGATAAAATGTCTGATGTAATGTTAGTAAGTTATCATTGCAAGGACAAGCAACATCATCAAGGGCTGGACCATTGAAGGTAAGCTCGGTAAGGTACAAACGATGATAAGATGCTTGAGGTAATGTATAATGACACTTTAATTATAATAATTTACATGACTTGGCTGTGGTAACCCTTGTGCCAAAACACAGTTGTAAGCCGTTGCGGCATAAATCCCATGACATGTCATCATGATTCTTACATCACGGTGGTTGTACTTTCGATGCCTATCCTACAGGTCAGATCATGACGATCATCGTGATCAAGACCTGTCGTTCGAAAATGTTGTGCTTTGCGATCTTTCCCATTTAAACCCCTCTCTTTTTCAAGAAATATATTACAAAGGTCTCGATATGCATTCCGTAAATTGTGTGCATTATTATCTCCCATCTACATTCTTGTGAGTTGCATTTGCTTTATCCCTTCCTTCCTCATCCACTCTATCCATTTCCTCCTTCATCATGTCTAAACCATGACCCCCCATTCGATTTGAGCCACAGAGCCTCGCGTTAGAAGCTGACCCTCGCAACAAAGAGAGGATAAAAAAATCTAGATGGCTGCCCTTCTTTCAGAAGTTTAGTGGCCATAACTCCGAAGTGAAAAATTCGTTCTCTTTAAACCTAAATGGTGATAAGGCGTAGGTCATAAATTTTCAATTTAGGTTAAAAGAGGACCTGGTGGTGTAGGAATGTGGGGTTCCTTAAGATGGGGAACGATGGTTTAAGAACCGACTCTTCAACAAGGGAATGTGTGTGTCTTTCCTTCAGAATGATCATTCAAACCCTGACTAGGGCAACGGGATTCCACAAGATTTTCTAAGAAGTAAGTACCATCACCTACTTTTCTTCCTACCGAAGTATATAACGTGTGAAGGTCATTTTGGCCTCGAATTTCTGTTTCACATACAGCTTCTCAGACAATTTCGAGATCAACCCCTAAATTTGCCATATTATTTGAAGATTTCCTTGGCCAAAATGTTCATGACCATGAAAGAAAGAGTCGCCCATATAGTGGAAAACCTCTATCACCATGGGCTGGTGAAAATCATCCTGATGGAGGTGATGCAAAAAAAGAAAAAGACATGGGAGGACTTTCTGGTCGAGAACCATTTTGTGGAAGACAGATACCTTGACTCTCCAGCGATCGAGGAAGAACAACTAGTAGAGAAGCCTAATAAGAAGCCATAGACTCATGGGCCATGAGCGAAAGAGGATGATGGGGATGAAGAAGTAATGGTGACCGGGGAAACCACTGGAGCAACTGTAAAAGGTTCCCAGCAAAAGGGGCCTTCTACCCTTGCTAAAAATATTTACAAGGAGCCAAGCCACTAAATTGGATATTAATAATACCATAAAAGGGGGAACACCACCCAAAAAGTCTGATAAAAAGAAAGGGAAGTCCCATGGTCTGGACAAGGGAAAGGAGAAGGTGGAACTGGCCACATTCATTGATAAGGACATTATGTCCTTCCAGAATCCTTCGCTGCAGGAAATAATAAATGAAACTATGGAAGAGAAGAAAGGGCAGGGGGACCTTAGTGTGCCCCAATATTCTCAGGGACATCATGAGGGGGAAGATACTCCCCAAATGAAGAGGTCTCGACAGGCGCTGGAAGAGACCATTAAAGAGCTCACCATTTTAGAGCAGGCCTTAAGGAACGAAAACGCGACCCTGAAGGAGAACGGTCTCTGAATGGATAAAGAGCATGAGGAGTGGAATGAGAAAGTGACCTGCATTATGAAAAATAAGCAGGCTCAAATAGACCATATGAAGAAGAAGAAAAAAATGTACAGGGGTCAGATTCAGGTGGAGTCTAGTTAGGCACAGTTGGATCATCTGGACACAGTAGCTGTGGCCCAGGTGAACAACTAATTCTCTGTTTTTTTAAGGTGGCTACAGTTTTTCTCGCATAGGAACATGCAAGAGTTTTGGTGTGGGGGAAATGTTAAGTCTCCATTTTGCCCATTTTTCACACCCTTCCCAAGCCTTGCCTCTCCTATTTTTGAACTCCTTCCACCCTTAATTATGCTTAATTTGGCTATATTGTCATTTTTTGGCTAAAGTGTATTATAATCGTAAGGTATGTCAAATTAACATAATAAGTGTCATTTTTCCTTAGACTTAAAGTATTCTTTGATCTAGCTGTAACTTTACTGAATTACTACTCCCACTGATCTAGAACTTATGCGCAGATTTTCTTTGATTCGAAGTAGCTCCGAAAAATCTTAAAGATAGCTCATGTAGCCACAATTCCTACAGCATCTCTGGATTTCCTGCAACGGATCTGGATTTCCTACAGTAGTTCCAGATTTCCCGCAGAAGCCGCGATTTCCTACAACCGTTGATTTCCTGCAGTGACATCAATGATTGACTATATTCGACTTATTTTCAGATCCAACAAAGACATGGGTTTTGTGGGGATTAGTTTCACATGAAGGTTATTCCATTGGTTGCTTCGAACCTCTTTTTGGAACAACCCGAAATTACAAATTTCCTCTCGTGACCATATTTCCTGCAGCTTCTGCTATGTAACAAAAATCATCTAATTCATTCTTTCAGTCATGAATTAGACTCAATAGAAGCTAAATTCGATAGCCTAGACCTTTATTTTTGGTTGATAGCTTATATTAGTCATTCGAGCCAAATATGGGCTTTAGAGATTGTATAAAAGGAGATGTATTTCATAGTGTAAAGGGTTGTTGGGTTGGGATTTCGATTGATAAGAAATATATCAGATTGTAATTGGCTATATATTTTCCTTTTAATACAATATATTATGTTCTATCTACTTTTATGAGCAACCTCTTCGAGTTTTAAAGGGGTTGTGAGTGAGGGAGGGCCCCCTTCTCTCACAACTCCTGCAGTGCAGTGTGTGTGTGTGTTTAATTATTTTTATGCAGCAATAATTCTTTTACAAAGGTAATGTATTCTTTCTACAGTTTCAGAAAAAAATTGTTAATTTATTAAATGATTAAGTGTCTTATGATAATGTTTTAATTTCATTTCATCAAAGCTTGGATTTACGATGGTTTAAGTTGGTCTCCTAATTGTTGTAACTTGATATTTTATATTTTCATGGTCAATATCAGTAATATGGAGAGTTGTAGAGGGATGTTATATTCCACTCCATAGCCTTTACTGCTAAGTATTGATTTAGGAAATAGGCATTATTTTGCGTGTGTATGAATATTTAATTTATGAACACTTGCAGTAATCAACAAGCATATATTTTTCATAGTATCTCACAAGCTTACCTACCGTGGGTTGAAAATTTATGATTGGAAAATTATAAGTGTATAATTTGACTCAACACGCAATACATCAGAGCTTCAAACTTACTCACATCATACCCTTCACTGCAGAAAACATGCACCAGACCATAGATCTAAACAACTCATTAATAGATCATGCAAATACATAGTCATTTCAGGTCTATAGATCTTGATCCATCATTGTATTCATGAGTGCATCATTATATCAGATCTATCAATCAACTATAGCCCATACCATGCAAATATACTTCAGATTGAAGTAATCATTCATTAACATTACTCATGCACACTTAGCACTTTGATCTTTACCTACTTATATAATTTTAGCCTTAGCCAATACCATGATCCAAAACCACACAAGTGCCAATGGTATTCTTGTACGGGATCAAATAGCCATTACTTTGCTCAATATTATGGGCTAATACCATGGTAAAGATATCAATATCTCAATGGCTTGAACTATGTTGTTCCAATTAATATGTTGTTAAATTCAATTTCCTGAAAGTTTTCTATTCCAGTTAACAAGCTTTGTAGAAAGTCAAGATGATTTTTTTATTCCAATTAATATGTTTTTATATTCAATTTCTTGAAAGCTTTCTATTCTAGTTAAAAATCTTTGTAGAATGTCAAGATGAGATTTTTATTTTTTTTTAGAGAGGAAAAAATATTGTTCGTTTATATTAGGAAGACAAAACAATACATTATAGTAGAGATTATGCATCATTGGAACCAAATGTATCAGAAAAAAGGAATTATGTGCAAGCCATTGACCCACAACAAATACAAAATATTTCACCATCACAATGTAGGCCCTCAACATTGTGTGTAAAAATATCGTTGCAACGAAGAGGGCCACGAAATTTAACCAGGAGTCCGGCCAAGTAAAATATAAGAGCAAAAAAGACAGAGAAAAATATAGATAGCAAAACCTTTCCTCCCACTGAGAAACAGAGGAGACGACAACAAATGCCGACGATGTTAGGGGATCATAAAGAAGGATTCCTTCATCAAATTTCCACGAAAAAGTTGGATCTAAACAAGCCCGAAAGGTTCCAACAGGCCCCGCTTGGAGAGCATAACAACTTATGTATTGGTCTCCCTGAATATATGTTGAAGAGGTGGGATTTGAAGGTGTTGAAGTAGATAAGAAACCCGATTGATCCAACTTAGTAGTCTAGGAGGATGGAAATTGTTGAGCCCATTGACCCCGTCAATGACAGAGTTGTCATCACCATAAATGTAAATGGAAGATAGCTGCAAGTTGTAAGCGACCCAAAGTAAACTCCAAAGAGCAAGGAGTTCATACTTTGTGTTAGTACCATGACCACCATTCCAAAAGATGGATAAGTGTTCTCCATTCACCAGTTTGATCCAGGCACCACAGCCACAGACCCCCTGTTGTTCAGCCCCATCAAAGTAACCCGCTGGCAAGTGCATTGGGTGAGGGCGAAGACGATAAGAGAGATCTGGAGGCAATAGGAGGTGCATCATGTGTTCAACAAAGCCAAAATCGAAAGATAAATCCTGTGGGGATCAATTTGAATGCCTTCAAAGATAATCTTATTCCTCGCCAGCCAAACCTCCCAAAATTGTACTTCTAGTCCTTTTGTGACCAAGTATGGATGCATTGTAATATCCCAAGGGGCCACCAAGTATGATCCTACAAAAAATTAGAAAAAAAATACCAAATATCAAGTATAGCATAGTAGTGAAGAAAGAGATGTGAGATTGTTTCAGCAGTCTGCCTGTAGAAAAGGCAAATCCTCGGCTTCTGAAAGCCCCTCTTATCCAGATTATCCCAGGTGAGGATCTGATTTTTCCATGTGAGCCATTCAAAGAGGATGATCTTCAAAGGAATATTGCGCTTCCAGAAATTTGAAAATAAAGGCTGATCCGCAACCTGATATGTAATGGAGATGAGGTTATTGTATAAGTTTGCCACTTCAATGGCTTCCCCTTTCGACCGACTTGTTCAAAAAATTCGGTCCCCAGAAGGGTTGAGGAAAAGGCCAGCCTACTTCAACCCATTTGATATATCCTTCCACATCTCCTGAGAATAGCCCAATAAACCAAGCTAAGTGGTATCCTTCCAAACAGGGCACCCCTGTTACCAATGCAAAATAAGTTGGGAGAGGTAGAAAATCCCTTTTGCACAGAAGTGTGTCTGAGTTGAAGTGGAAAATGAAAATCAGGAGAGAGCCCCCTAATGCATTTTGTACCCAAAATGATGTTTTGACCATTTCCAAAATCCCATACAAGCCTATAGTGTAGTAGGGCAGCAATACACATGAAACTTAGACAAATGTGTGAGCCTCCATGGGAGGAAGGGAAACCAAACCTAAAAAACAACAACAAATCACACTAGAGATTATATTTGTCCCGAAACAGTGAGGGCCAGAGACCGTTCCTGGTGATTTCCCACCAGAAGGATTTGACTAGAAGAGTTTGAGAGAAAATCCGAACCTCCAGCAATCCCCAGCCCCCTAGCCGCTTTGGGAGAGTGATCAACTCCAGTCTGCAGAGATCCCTAGCCGGAATTTAGGAAGGCCCCCGCACCCTGCATCAAAGAAACTGAAATGGTATTATCGAGCATCATAAGTACCCTATAAAATAGGTATCTATTCTACAATTATCAATTTGGGGAATTATTCTGATCTTGATTGAAATATTTTCTAGTTTAAGGCAATCAGGAGAAAAGGTATGGCTGAAATAAGTGTTTTTTATGCACCTATTGCTGTGTTTTAATCTCAGCAGAGAGTTTAGCTTTCAGTAGCTAAAGAATCAAAAAAATTTAAGGATTAGCTATCGAAAGCTGAAACTTTCGACAGCTAAAAGCGCTTATACTTCGTGCATTCTACGCTTATGGTTAATGAGTTTTGATAAATATCAATGGTATAAATTCATTTCGGACCCCTTCAGCACTTCTAAGTTTAATAAACGAGGGGGGTCCAAAAAAGCACGGTTTCCAACCCTAGATAAATACCACGTGGAAATCTGTGGGGATTTTGCACCTGTATCATTTGAAACCACTTATCACTTGCTGGGCCCTACGAAAAGCTTTGTCGAAACTATGGTATGAAGACAGTGATTGGGAGAGTTTTTCGTGCCATCTTCAACTTTCAAAATATAATGATATATATAAGGTTTCCAACCAGATGGTGAAATTAAAATGTTTCACTTGAGTTTTAAATATTTAAGGTGGCCAAGACAGGTTTATCAACATAATTAGGTATGTTCTAATTCTTGCTAGAAATTAAAACTATTAGCAGCTTAAACAATTAACTCCATCTATTAATAATTGTCGCAAGAACCGCAATTTCTACTAGGGTTTTTATTGTCATGTCATTGTCGTGTCATAGTTGGTACTCATGCCATCATGAAAATCCAAGCTGCCTTAGCCGCGTCGATGTATCATTTCACCTGATTTTCAAAGATCATCACTCACCCACATCCCCTTATCACGCTACCATAACACGATTCATGTCCATTCATTTGTGTAAGTCCCGAAAATGGTCATCATGATCTCCAGTATGTTTTAATTAGGTCATTAGTCGACTAGTTTGTTTTATAATTCATCTACAGTCAAGAGCTCTGAGCCTTCTTTAGTTTTTGGGTTTCACGATTTCGTTTTCTTTAGTATGGCCCTTGTTTCACGCTCAGTCGGACTCACCACCTACCTACTGCATACCATAGTCACCCTACAAACCCACATAGACTGTTTGAAATCATTTTCAGGTGTTGGAGAAAGAGATTTCGACAAGAGGAGCACTTCTGAGAAAAGAATTACAAGATACATATTATTTTGAGGCATATCCACAAGCATGAAATTTTTTCAAATAGGTGGGTTGTTATAGGTTTTGTCAAAAGTTTCAGGTATACCACCAGGGTATCACTGAGGCATTTGCAAGAATGTTTGATGAAAGAAAAGTGCATCTGGGGCCAATGACCATGAAAATTGATGAAGCAAGTGTGGCAGCAACTACAGAAATTCCAGGAGAAAGAGAGCATTGGTTTAAGACCACCTCCACCAAAGAAGTAGATTTTAAGTTTTTTCTTAAAGAGGAAGATCAGAATATGAAATGGCAGAAAGAAATTCCCCAGATCTATTTGCAAGAGCAGTGACAAGAGTTGCTAAAGATGATCCAGGTTTATATTACCTATGAAGGGAGGTATGGGAGGACAATGTTTTATCATTTGAGGTTTCTCCCTCACTTCACTGGCAAGCAACCACTTAACATGCCTTATTATCTTTTGAAAAGTCTAACTAAAATGGCTTCCAAGGTCCAAGCCAAACCCTAGATAGCTAATAGCAGTTTATTTCACCATGGATTAATTAAGTTAATAGTGCTAGAAGAGCTTAATAGAAGGAATAAGACATGGAATTATTTATTGTTTTGGGGAGAGTTTGAACAAGAGGTTCATCCAAAGAAGAAAGGAACTCCCTCACAGGAGTTGTCTACTCCAAAAACCAGCAAGAGAACAAGGAGGACACTATCTCTAGTGCAAGCAACCACCAAAACTTCCCTCTCAACATCTAAGAAATCAAAGAAAAAGCTAGAATTTGAGAAAGAGACAGGGGTTGAAGGTGAAGCTACAAGTGCAGAGGTTCAAGATGAAACACAAGGGCAGATATTCAAGGGGAAGCCACGACAACTAACATTCTCAACCTACACTATTCAGATTAGGAATTTGAGCCATTAGCTGCAGAAAAGGAGACTCGGCCATTAGTTGTAGAAACCGAGGTAGAACCTTTAGATGCATAAATAGGAGGAGGACCATCGGTTGAAGAATCAGGATCCCATGGAAAATCTGCAACCTCCTCACAAAAGAAGGTCAACAAAAATTCTAAAACACAGAAGCTGCAAAAGGAAAATAATGAGCTGAAAGTTTTAGAAAGACTCCTAAAGGAAGAGAATGAAACCCTCAAGCAATCATCAGGCAAGATCAGTTCAACACTTGATAAAATGGAAATTAAATATGAAACAATCAAGCATAAGAAGAAAATTTTATGCCAACATAATTCCAAGTTAAAAAATAGGAACAAGATGTTAAGGTATAGACTCATTCAGAAGAAGTTGAAACCCCAGGCTCATCACACACTTGATGCTTTAGCTCAAGCTACTTTGGAGTTCATTGAAAGTGGTGATAATTAATGCATTAGAGGTAGAAGTAAAGCTCAACAAATTTTGGTTAAGTTCAGAAGCATTTTCACTTTTGTCAGCTAAGTGTCCTTAAGAATCCCGAGTTAGCTGCTGAAAATTGTGATAATCTGCAGCTAAGTGTGCCCTGTTTTGCCTTCCTTAGGTGTCGAAAGCTCTATTAGGGACATAAGATAGCCAATATTCTTAAATCAAGTTAACTTGAATTTTATAGGATATCCAAAAGCCTCCAAATAATATTTTAATTAAATTTCATCCTCAACATGCTACTGACACATCAGTTTTGATCAGAATGGGCATTAAAAGAATATCAAAGAAAATCCAGTTTTGTTGGAATTTGGTCATATCTTCCAAGATTCGAATTTGTAATCAGTAGACAGCTTTGGCTATGTTTGTATTTCAGTATCAGGGATCAGATATTTTGTAATAGGTTAGGAGATTGGGCCATTTTGTAAAAGAGATCAAATCTCTTATTTTGGGTAGAACTAATAGACAGTTTCCTAGAGTATCTGAAATAGTTAAAGCATGGATTTGATTTTCCTGATTATTATGATATGAAAAGTAAAGGGGAAATGTTATAAAATATAGAATGTAATATGGGAAATGGTTGTTAGACCTTAAGGGAGGAAACTATTGTAAAAATTTTCAGTTGGTTGTAAGAAACATTTTTGGATGAATGAAAGGACCCTGATGTTTTCCAGATTCTTGTGTTATGTTCTAATGGTGAAATACTCCTTCGTGCTATATGCTTTCCTTTTATTCTGCCATTACTTTATCTCTTTATTGTTTACAAAAAAAATTTGTTCAGTATTTGTCAATTAGGACACCCTGCTCAAGCTTTAAACAGTATCTATGTTTTCCTCTAAAATTTAAATGTAGAATTCAGATAAAGTTTGCTCTGCATTTATATGGAGCCTTAAATATTTTCTTCTTTTCTACTCACAAATTGTTAAGATCCATTGAAATGAATATCTCGCCTGGTTACACAAGATCTCATTAATTCATTCACTTAAATCTTCTTTGACCTATTTGACTCCATTAACCCAATGGCCCTCTTTTGTTGTCTCAACCAAAAATTTTCAAACAAACCCCTCTGCCCTAATAACTAGCCTAAAATGTCAAATCAACAAAGCTACATCTAACAGAGAAACCCCTCTCTGATTATAGGAGGGCTAAATCCTAGGCTCAAAGCGGTTTTGAAGTTGGCATCCGAGATTCAGTCCTTTCAACCTTAGAATTACAGATTGACAACAAATATGATATATAATGAAGGAGGGAATGTAAAACAGATGGGCCCAATAAAGAACAATCTACTGAAGAACAACTTATATGAGAGTGAAGTGTCGGCCAAGAGAAAGCCACCTATGAGATCATGAATCTAGCCTTCACTATAATTTATCCAGCAGCCAAAGCCAAACATTGTTGCGGTAATTGCAAGGCTTTAGGTGAAAACCGAGATAAGAGAAACCCTTAGAAAGGGGAACCTGAATCATGAAAAATAGTCTAGCTATGATCTGGAGATCCACTGAGTTTATGGAGGTCGAAGTAATCAGAGACTTATGTCTGTTGGTCATCAAACCTGAGGCCACCCCATATCTGAGGAGAGCATAGTGCAAGGTGGACCAATGTGCATGAGAGATCATTTTGAACAATAAGATGTCATCCACGAAGAAAGCGTGAGTAATGGAGATGCCTCTGGAGATATGAATGACAGTGGTAATCCACTTGTTCTGCATATCCTTGATGTGATAGCTAAGCCCATCCATGATAAGGATGAAGATGAGAGGTGAGAGGGAACAACCCTGGCATTAGGGGAATTTTGAGGTCTAAAATTGCCCTCCTAAGGAAATTATATAATAATAGTGGAAATAATAAAATAAGATTAGATTACATCATCAAATTTTAGAGAGAAAAAGAAAAAAAATACTTTTTCAACTCATATTTTCAACTTATATCCTTATGGGTTTACTCAAATTTCGAGTGGAAACACTACTTGGATGCAGAATCTGATTCCTCATCCAAGTAGTACCCATGTTGCATATTTTTTATGGATCCTCCTACATGAAAAATGAGAAATACATGAAAAACGTGATTGCAATCACATTTTTTCATGTATTTCTCATTTTTTGTGTGGCAGGATCCATCGGAAGTATGAAACATGGGCACTCCTTGGATGAGGAATTAAAATTTTCATCCAACGAGCACTCCCGCTCAAAATTTGAGTAAAAATTTAGGGAGATAAGTTGAAAATACGATTTGAAAAAGTAGTTTACTTTTTTAATATTTTTTAATATTTTTACTTTTTTACTCCAAAAATGGTGAATCATCCCTCATGGTTGTTATCATCATCTTGAATCCTATTGGTTCTTACAAAGTTTATTTTTTTTTGTACATTTTTCTTAGGAGGCCCATTTTAGACCTCAAAATTTCCCTAATGTGGAGACCTCGCCCTGCCCTGAAGAAGTCTAATGGAAAACCGTTTATGATGACATAAAACCACACCGGAGAAATGCATGCCAGGATCCAGTTGACAAAGTTGACAAATTGAGGATCCAAACCGATATTATGTAGAACGAGTTAGATATATGCCCAGTCCATGCTGTCGCAGGCCTTATGAAGGTTAATTTTCATATCAACTGCATCTAACTTTCAAGAGTGGAAAGAGTGTAGGTACTCATGCGCCAAAGCAATGGCGTCACGTATGAGTTGATCAGGGATGAAACCATACTGTTTTCATGAAATATATAAAGACAGTGGTCCAATAATGTGTCAAGAAATCACCTTAGAAATGACTTTATAGACCACGTCGCATAAAGATATGGATCTAAATTCCATGAAGGATTTCGGGCAAGAGGATTTTAGAATTAGAAACATGAAGGTCAAGTTTATATCCCCCGAATTATTTCCCGAAAGACGGGATTCCTCAACAAATTTCAGAAGGTCATCAGCCATGAGATCAAAGAAATGCAAAAACGTCTCTATCGGCCAGCCATTTCGGTTGGGAATTTTGTCTCGCGCAAAAATTTTTAGGACCTCCAGGATCTCGAGCTTAGTCACCAAAATTCCCAAAGCCTCATTAGCGGCCTCATAAAACATTAGAGGATATTTATCGAGAGCCGAGAATTGATCAAGGGGAAAACCCCTTCTTTGTACCTGTACTTTTGAGAAAAAAACCTATAAGCCGCACTTCTGATATCCTGCGAACAATGCAAAAGGGAGCCATCATCTGCCTCAATTTTCCATATGGAAATTCGATTTTTTCTATCGTTGGAATATTAGTGAAAACATTTGGTGTTATGGTCACCTTCCCAAAGCCAAAAAACGTGACTCTTGAGCTTCCAAGTTATTTCCTGAGCCCGCAGGATTACCTTTTTCCTTGATTCCAATTTTGCAAGTACCTCCATAACAGGTTCATTTAGGGGGTTGGCCTTCATGGATGCAAATATTTCCCTGATCTCGAAGTCAATAGTGTGGAGTTTAGAGATCATCTGAGACTTCTTGTGGGTCTCCCAGGTCTTGGTCTTGGCCTTAAGAGCACAAAGCCTAGAAGTCGTCTTACCCACTTCAATTCCATTAGAGGACCAGACCTCCCTGACCAAAATAGAGAAAGAGGGATCTTCCAAGTACAGGTGATTAAATTAAAAGTGAAAGCCCTTGCGCATTAGCTCAGATCTCCAAATGATCTGAATATGGGCAAACTAGTTTTTTTGTGCTATCTCCCTCATTAGTTTAAAATAAATGTGTTTAGGATCATCTCAAATTAGCAAGTTGTGAAGGGGTTTATGTGTCAAGATTTAGTGTCTTTTATGAGAAAATATTAACTAAATTAGTTGTTAAAGCACATGTACATTAAATAAATTGTAGATAAATAACACACATCAAACACATTATACAATATCTGATAACGAAGTTCACCCCTCCTAGGCTACATCTCCATGGACCTACTTCAACTCATTATGCCCTCTTTGGATTAATGGTAAATTGTCTGATTACATGCACCTACAATGCTCCAATGGATTTGAAACTTACTCCATTGGATTCAGAAGACCCCAAATCCTCAAAATAGACTCTTCAAGCTCTGAAAATGGTCTTCATATGATTTAGGCATGACCCCCTCTCGTGGTGGCACTAGGCTTCTTTAATCTTCAAAATGGAAAAATCACTTACAGAAGTGCTCCAACGCCTTTGGAACCTGCATCATCATGCTCAGAGAATCAAAATCATCTAGGAATGACTCTTTTTGAGCCAAAATTGGTCGAAATATGCCAAAGTTATGGCTTCTTCAATATTTCTAGAAAAACTCCACCAAAACTGGAGTAACTCGAGTTAAGCCCGCTAATTTTGGAGGTAGCGCTAGATATGGGGGCCCCGCCATCTTCTCCACCGTATTAAACTGGAGTTTAATTAGAGTTAAGTATGGATTATGGTCATGTTTAGGCGTGCTAAGCACATTTTAACAAATATATTTTTAAATTGTGATTAGCATTGATTACCATAAGTTATGGTAATTAACCACACTTAAAATATGAATCTCGCCATTACAAATAATCTCCGCTCCGTGTTCATCGCATAAGGGTCTTGTGGCGAGGGTGCTGGCCCCCTCCATTTCCCTTCCAGTTCCAACCATTGAATTAAAATACAATACGGTGGCATAGTATGTTAAGAATCACTTGTGTGGTGCATTAATGGTATTTGGGGTGCGTTGTTTAGGGGAGGTCACGGGGTCGAGCCCCGACCTCCGCCCTTCCACTAACATAATATTTTGCCACACAAAATTTATATTAGATTCCCGACATATAATATTAACTGACCTTTACATTTGACATTGAACTTTTGATTTCATCATAGTTTGCAAACCTTTGTAAATTGAAATTCCGACCATTGTAAAATAATATTCGACCTTAGGATTTAATTCAAAATTGACCATAGTTTGGAATTCGACCTTAGAAAAATGATTCAGACTTTGACCATAATAAAATGCGTTCACCTTGATATATGTAATTCGACCTTGGCATAAAATTTAACCTTGGAAGGGGGCACGTGGCGGCCTCTGGGCTAGCCACGTGTCTTCATGCCATTGGTTCCTCCATAAACCAATCAAATATTTCCAAGTGCCCAGAAATTTATGCCACTCAGAAATTGACACTTGTCATCTTGTCATTGGGCCGGAAAAATACCCAAATTTTTACCTTTGACCCTGTTTGACCTTTTTTTTTTAAATTCTCTTGTTTGGCATGGCGAACAACAGGCTCTAACTTTCACATACAGAGTCCATTTTGAGTGAAACGAATTGCATCTGATTTTTTGAGATGGGCCCGATCCAGTAATTCTAGTTTGGTGCAATTATGAACACTTTAAATTTTTGGCAAAACTTTTCCCCCAATCCATGTTCCAATCACTCCTTCCCACTGACAGGCTTTTGGACCCACAAAAGCTAGTTATATGATGAGAGTTGAATACTCATCTTTCCCAAGTTCTATCAACTTGATTCTACTTGGAAAAATCTCCATGAAAACCACTTGGGTTCACTGACATGCCTTGCCTTGTAAATGTCTTGGCACTTCAACCAATGTCCTCCTTTTTTTTCTGACCCAATCTAACACTAATTGGTTTCTTGCTGACTAATTAAACACCTTATTGTACCAAAGAGATCCCTCGGTGCTTGGAAAGCTGACTTATGGCCTTCCCCCTGAGAATCTTGTTCCTCCTTTGCACACACATGCATTCGATGCAAGATTCTCCTTGGAAACTACTTTCCCAAGTTAATCCCATCTGAGTTATCTACAACAATCAGTTCCAACATCAACACTCACAAGAAAAGAAATGAAAATTCTTTTTACCTCCACAGTTCCAAATTCCACATCTGGAAGAATGCATTCGCTATCTCTTTTGCTTCTTGGCGTAAGCACATAAAATGGTCTACAATGGTTGTTGTTTTGGCTGAAATATTTTTTGGCATCTTATCCCTCTTGTACATCATACTCTAGTGTTGACATGTTTCTGATGCCATGATTTGGGAACGAAGGCTAATCATGAGCCTCTCGCTCAAGAGTGGACCTTCCCAAAATCCTGTGACATCTTGTCACAAACACAACCATCAATCTGAAAAACACATCATGCAAGAAACATAACTTGATGGCATATCCTTTTGCTCCTTCGAAGAAAAAAATGTCACATCATGTGAACATCACAATGTACTCTTACATCTCATTGTAAAAACCATCGACCAAACACAAGTCGATAAAACATGCATTTTCAAACAACTCGCTCTCAAGTCAAACAAAAACATGTACAAATTTCCATATTTGCTACATCTAATTGAGTCAACATAACTCTAGTTTTCCAACATCTTGCTTCATGCAATATGCAGCATACTTTCAAGAGAAAAGAAATGCATTCAATTGGCAAAGAAATCCATCAAATAGGCGAGATTTGCATTAATCATCAAAATAAATGCAAGGCCTTAATTGGTTAAAAAGTCTAACCATCTATTTCCAAACCATTTCAATGGCGCTTCTTTCAGTTGCACTTCATCATGTGAATTATCTTGACCCACATCAATTATGGAATCCTCTTTTCCATTCTTACCAAATGTCTTTCCACATTATTCAAATGTCATGGATGACTTGTTGGATACAAAGTCCAACACTTGTCTATAATATGACCTTGCTTATGGAAATGAGTGCAAAACAATTGCATATTCTTTTCAACATGGTTTTCATTGTCCAATGTACCTTTGGCCTTATGTATCCTTTGTTTAGAAAGTTTCATGTCCATGTATATCTTCTTCCAACACCTTGAAACAATATGGTTATTCAAACCACAAAAGGAACATGTAAATTTTTTCCAAATCTTATGTGAAGATTTACCATGTTTATCATTATCAAAAGAAACTTAATTAAACGAAAATTTATACCTTGAACATTCACCTTTGTCACCTTCTTGAAGAGGTGAATTTGGTGAGGTAGTGGCTCTCTTCAGAATACCAACAATGGCTTCAATGAATTTAGAGCTTTCAACATCCTCTTGTTTTTCATTCTCTTTAGTTGCATGCTTATGAGCATCTTCCTGCAAAGTGGGTGTAAAAATTTCGCATTCCTCATGAACAAAATCTTCACAAGATTTAGGTAATGCACATGAAATGAAATTCCTTCTTGGAACACCTTCATGTGCTTCATTGGCTTTGGAGCATTATCCACCATGTTGTCCATAACCAAGACCCAAATACTTAAGCCTTTCCTCAACAACAATTGGTTCAACTATGCCTTGTGCATGTTTGCCCAATCCTTTACCTTCATAGCCAATTTTCATCAATAATTTGGACCCTATTCCTCTAGTGTGTCTTTCAAAAGCACATACACATTCATCTTGAAAGGAAATTGAAGATAAAATTGAATTGCATACCTATTTCTCAAGCACATGCTTGGATAAGGTTTCCTTGGCATCGTGGAGTTGAGTCTCCATCTCATGCAACCTTGCTAGGTTCTCATTTTCAATATGGAGCTGAGTCTCCATCTCATGCATATTTTCAAGAATCTCTTACTTCTCCTCCTTCATGGCAATCAACTGCTCTTGAAGTATAGTACTCACCCTCTTATCTTCATATATCTCTTCCACCATATCATTCATAATGTAGAGCTTTTGCAACATCTCTTTATCAAAGAGTTTCTCTAAGGAATATTCACTAGAAATAGTGCTTAATGAAGCTACCATCACACTTGTAATGCATAAAAATATTCTTTGCTGTGATTTGAGAACTAAGCTCTCAATCTTGACATACTCTTCACACATATAAAGTTGCACACAGTTAAATTCTCCTCGCACAAATACAAAACCAATAGCTAATTATTCTAGCTAACCTTGGCTAAAATGAGCTAAACTGTGCTCTGATACCAACTTGATCTGAATATGGGAAAACTAGTTTTGTTGTGCTAGCTCCCTCATCAGTTTAAAATAAATGTGTTTAGATCGTCTCAAATTAGAAAGTTGTGAAGGGGTTTATGTGTCAACTTTTAGTGTATTTTATGAGAAAATCCTTAAGTAAATTAGTTGTTAAAACACATGTACAACAAATAAATTGCAAAGAAATAACACACAACAAACACATTACACAATAGCTGATAACATAGTTCACCCCTCTCGGGCTACATCTCCATGGACCTCCTTCAACTGGCTAGGCCCTCTTTGCATTAATGGTAAATTCTTTGATCAAATGAACCTACAATGCTCTAATGGCTTTGAAACCTACTCCATTTCATTCATAAGACCCAAAAACCTCAAAATATACTCTTCAAGCTCTGAAAATGGTTTTCAGATGATCTAGGCATGACCCCCTCTCATGGTGGCCCTAGGATTTTTAATCTTCAAAGTGGAAAAGTCACTTAAAAAAGTGCTTCAATGCCTCTACAAATTGCACCATAAATTCTTAGATTATCAAAATCATCTAGGAAAGTCTCTTCTTGAGCAATAATTGGTCGAAACATGCCAAAGTTATGGCTTCTTCAATACTTCCTAGAAAAACTCCACCAAAATTGGAGTAACTCCAGTTAAGCCCGATAATTTTGGAGGAAACACCAGATTTGGGGGCTCTTCCATCTTCTTTGCCATATTAAACTGGAGTTTAATAAGATTTAAGCACGGATTATGGGCGTGCTTAGGTGCGCTAAGCACGTTTTAACAAATCCATTTTTAAATTGTGATTAGCACTGATAACCATAAGTTATGGTAATTAACCGCACTTAAAATATTAATCCCTCCATTACAAATAAGCCTTGCTCCGTGGTCATCGCATAAGGGTCCTGTGGGAAGGGGGTTGGCTTGCGGGGCTGGCCCCCTCCATTTCCCCACTAGTTCAAACCATTGAATTGAAATATAATACAGTGACATAGTATGTTAAGAATCGCTTGTGTGGTGCAATGATATTTGGGGCACGTGTGTTAAGCCCCGACCTCTTCCCTTGTACTAACATGATATTTTTCCACAAAAAATATATTATATGCCTGACATATAATATTAACCAACCTTTACATTTGACATTGAAATTCGGATTTTACCATAGATTGCAAACCTCTGTAAATTGAAATTCCTACCATTTTAAAATAAAATTTGACCTTAGGATTTAATTCAAATTTAACCATAGTTTTGAATTCGACCTTAGAACAATGATTCAGAATTTTACCATAATAAAATGTGCCCACCTTGATATATGTAATTCAACCTTGGCATAAAATTGAGCCTAGAAGGGGGCACGTGGTGACCTCTAGGCTAGCCACATGTCTTCATGCCATTAGTACCCAGAAATTCGAGCCACTTAGAAATTGACACTTGTCATTTTTTCATTAGGCCAGAGAAATACCCAAATTTTGACCTTTGACCTTGTTTGACTTTTTTTTTTTTTTAAATTTGCTTGTTTGGCGCGACGAAAAAAAGTATCTGAATTTCACATACGGAGTTTGTTTTGAGTGAATCAAATTGTGTTGGATTCATAGTGATGGTCCTGATTTGGTCATTCTAGTTTGGTGTGATTTTGAGCACTTTGAATTTTCGGCAATTGTTTTCCCCCAATCCAAATTCTGATCACCAAAAAAGGCAGACAAAGTGGTGGTCCGATAAGGAAGATTTGATAATAGAAGATTGCAAGCCACCAAGGATTTATAGCACACCTTCATGAACAAGAATCCTATCCAAACTTTTTCCAATGAAATCCTCACCCACCCTGTGATTCGTCCAAGTCGGAGGTAGAGGCGAGGGTCAAATATCGACCAAGTGGTGCTCAATGAATATATGGGGAAATGTGATCTGCTAGGGGGTCAATGCGGCATTGTGAACCCCAATATTCTGACACAGCCAGGTTGGTGTTGAGATCACCAATCAAAATCAGATTTGGAATATTCAAGATATTATAGGATGGAATGTAAGCCCAAAAGGGAGCACGATTGTGACATGGAGCGTACATGTTGAACAAGTGGAAGAAATCATAATAGCCATGAATTTTTCCGGACATGAGGATGTCAAAAAAGAAGCTAAAATAATGAAAATTGGCATATGATGGATCCCAGATGACTATGAGGCTCCCTAATCTGAAATAGATATGATCTAATACTGAAGTAGAAATGAATGTTTTCCAACAGGTGATTTGATTGTTAAATCAATTGATTAATGTGGAATACTGAAGGAAATAAAATGATTTAACGACTTAAAACATAACTTAAGAAGCATATTAAAATGAAATTGCAACAAAGAACATAGATAAGAGACAAAAAAAACATTGATTACGGAGTTCGTCCTTGGAGGACTATGTCTTTGGGTCCGCTTTCAAGATGAGCGTCCATTTTATTAAGGATTGATCCCATGAAGTATTCACACAGAAAAACACCACACTGAACGTGCTCGCAGGCACCTCTGGTCACTGTCAAAATAAATCTCTCTCTCTCCTAGCTTTCCAACACCTATCTCGGCACTCAATTACGCCTCCAAACGACCAAGTTACAATGAAAAACAAAACAACCTCTCTCTTCCATAATCTGAATACAAGTCTTTGAAATCACTCTATCTTATCCCTCATGAGAATAAGTGGTTTTATTTAAGGCCCTTAAGTCGACACACATTCTCCATGTCTTGTCTTTCTTAGGAGCTAAAATTATGGGTGAACCACATGGAGATAATGGGTCGAATGAAACCTTTTTCAACCAGCTCTTGGATTTTTTTCTTTATTTCTTTGTTCTCTATGACTGACATGCGATACATTCTGACATTAGGAAGAGGGCATCAGACATCAATTGTATCTCATGTTGTATTACCCGTTTAGGAGGAAGATATTTTGGTTCTTTAAATAGACTTTGAAAATAATCTACCACTTTAACCAAACTATCTTTAAACTGAGATTCACAACCTGAAAAATCATCATGTTGATCCTTATGTTGTTCTTTTACAACCATGAGTACATATCTCTTACTTGAATTTATTAGTATCTTCATTTGATTAGTAGTAAGTAAATCCAAGTGAGTTTTGATTTTATATTCCCAGACAATGTATTCAATTCCATCTTTCTTAAGGTGATATTTATGCTCTTTCCTATGAAACACTGCATCACAATCATAGAGATAAGGACTTCCTAGCACTATTCCACATATGCATAATGGTATCAAATCTAAATCCACTTCATCAATGTAATTAGATGTGACGGCCAATTTTAAACGACATTGATTTGTGACATTAATCTGAGTATTTTCTTTTAGCCAACCTAATGGGTATGGGCTTGGATGATTATGTGTCTCCAAACCCAATTTCTTAACAAATTCTTCAGATATTATATTTTCATGTGATCCACTGTCAAACAAAGTGTCTATTTTTGTGTGCTTGGAAGTTACTCTTTTGTGAAATAATTCAACTCTATTATCCTCATCCAGATGATTTATGTTTGAAGAAGATGCATAATTACTAGAACTGGAACTAGTGTCAAAACTTTTACTTGTCGAAACCATTGCGGTTATTTTCCTTTCATCACCTGAATCGGAGCCCAAATCTTGTTGGATTGTTGCATTAGCTTTCTTTTCACCTTTATTCTTCTGGAACTTCTTTGGTTTGAGTTCTGGGTGAAGTTTCTAACATCTGGCTTCATCATGTTTGATCCTTTGGCACTGAGTATAGGTAGATATTTCACCTTTCTTCTGAGTTGTCGTTGCTTTCTTTCCCTTCAAATCTCTCTACCTCTTGTTGTCTTTGGAATCCTTGATTTCCAACTGCTTGGATTCTTTCAGTGAAAATTTGAATGTTCTGCCACCTGATTCAATATGTATGGCTTGAACACACACTTCATCAAAGTCATCAGGATTTAACATCAATAACGTATGATGTAAATATGAATGTAAACTGCCAATGTACTTTAATAAAGTTTCACGTGTATCCAATGGAATACCAAGCGCAAAATATTTCTTCCTGAACCCCTGAGTAAACTCCTGAACATTCTTCCCTTTACCTTGCCTCATATGCTGCCAATCAATAATAGCTTGATGCATGTATCCGAAAGGATAGAATTGCTTTATGATAGCTTTAAAAACTTAGACTATGAAGAGATGACTTTACCTTTTCGTTTTAAATCTATTTGAGTTTTACTTTCCCACCATATTAAAGTTGTTCTCCCCATTCTAAGTGTACCTAACTGAATTTTTGTTATTTCATCATAAATGTTTTGAATTATACAATACACTTCTAACTCCTTAATCCAATTATCTAGTTTCTCAGGACTCATTTAGCCACCATAAATAGGTAGTTAAAATTTTACATCAAGTTCCAAAAGAGATTTATGAGGTTTCTTTTCTGTTTCAGAATCTGAACTAGAAGAAGAAGAAGAAGATGATGATGATGATGATGAAGATGGTGGAGGAGGTTTATCGACTTTTCCTTTTCCCCTGTCCTTCTTCGATTCCTTTGAAGAAGAAGTTGCATCTCTCGCCTTCTTATCTTCGTAAAGTTCTCCCAACATCCGCTACATGCTCAAAATTTTTTGTTGAATCTGTTCATCGCCCATGACCTTCACTTCTGGAGTCTCACTTGCATCGGTTCCTCCCATTGTCGATTGATGAGAAAATTTTCACTTTCCAACTTTTGAGTCTATCTCCTCGAGCGTTCCTTCTCCACGTCTCAATTTGGACGTGGTTAACATTCACTGGGAAAAATCCTACAACACAACTTGCTATGATACCAAAATATATGATCTGAAATAGATCTGATCTAATACTGAAGTAGAACTGAATATTTGCCAACAACTGATTTGATTGTTAACTTGATTGCTTAATGTGGAAGACTGAAGGAAAGAAAATGATTTAATGACTTAAACCAGAAGTTAAGAAGCATATTGGACATGAAATTGCAGCAAATAATAGAGATAATGGACAACAAACATTGATTACAGAGTTCGTCCCTGGTGGACTATGTCTCCGGGTCCTCTTTCAAGATGGGCATTCGTTTTATTAAGGATTGATCCAAGGAAGTATTTACACAGAAAAACACTAGATTGAAAGTGCTCGCAAGAAACTTTGGTCATTTTCAATGGAAATCTCTCTCTCCTAGCTTTCCAACGCCTATCTTTGTGCTCAATTTCGCCTCTAGACGACCAAGTTACACTGAAAACAAAACAACCTCTCTCTTCCAGAATCTGAATACAAGTCTTTGAAATCACTCTATCTTCTCCCTCATTAGCAGAAGTGGTTTTATAGATGCAGGCTAAGTTCAGGGCGAACCTCTTGGGCCAAAAATTGTAAGTGGTTTTAGCATTAAAGTGTTTTAGGTCTCGATCATGTAACAATGTGACACCTTAGGCATTAGGCTTATGGTGGTCACATTACAATTGCACATATTTAATTCTAAAACCCAAAACAAAATTTATAATAAAAATAGACCTTGACAGTCTGCTAATGGCGCGGAGCGATGGACGGGTTGCATGTGACAGGTTTCAATTTAACCATTAGCTGTTAGCTCATGGTTATGTCCCCAGCGGCTTCGCAACGGTGTGGTGACTCTGCGTGTGACAACTCCATTCTCCAGCAGTTGCAGTTTTCTGTTGTGGTTAGGTTCTATGTTAACCTTCCAACTGCACGGTCTATCCCCCCCTATTCACAAGTCACCTATGCCTGACAGTTCCGCTGCGGTTAGGCTCCCCGCACGATTAAATATTGTATTACATTTTTATGATATGGTTTTTAGTTTGGGTTTCAATACATAGGTTTTGACATAGATCCAAAACCTTTATAACATAGGTTTCAATACATAGGTTTTAAACCTTTGGTAATATTTGCGCTAGGTCCATCACTTAGACTTAGGTCTTAGGACTTAGGACTTAGGTCTTAGCATAGGTTTTCACACACCACCACTTTCACCATTACGCATGAAATTTACAATTTACCACACCATGAAATATTCAAGTCACTTAACCACGACATAACAATTTGACCATGCACCAAATTCGAACCACATCATAACCATGACAAAGTTTCTTTCATCCGGAACATTAGAGAACCTGACGAACTGAAGACTGGACTGGACTTCTCATCAAACAAACTAAAGATGAATGGACCTCACTGTCGATTTGTATTGATGTAAGATCCTCCTGGATCACCCCCGGATAAACCCACAGAGTCAACCCTCGCTAGTCGCCAACCAGAATGAATGGAAAGGAAATAAGGAACAACCTTAGAAACGATGCACATGGTTTCTTTGAAAACAACAATAAAATGAGAGGTTTTATCAAAGAGGTTCGTGAGACACAGGAACTTCGCATGGTATCCAAATCCATGAATATTCGAAGATAGGATTTGATTCATGGTGTAGGAGCGCTGGGAAAACATGCTCTAAGTGCCCGTGGGTCAAAATAAGAGATGATGGGGATGTATCGTAAACCTTCCGAGTTGACAGAGAATAGGGACCGTGTTTTTTGTCCACCCCTGAAGTGACAACTATCATTTTTCCCCCGCTTTCAAACCGTGATGTGCAGGGCCGACAAGGGTGAAATTTTAATTGGATCCTCTTTGGCCCGACCATCGTGGAAAGTGAGGGCCTCCATGTCTAGATTTTCATTCATGAACAGGAAATCGAAGTCACTTCCAATAGAATTGTGTGGAGAATCTTGGGCCGGTCTCTAGTTAGGTAAAGGAATGAGTGGGGGAGAGGTAGTTTTGAGAGACGACATGGAAGGAGATTAGTCGGCAGCGTCAGGAGGTGGAGGAGGAGGAGTAAGGGTGATGGGTGCTCAGATGGGAGTCGTCAGTAGGAGGGAGCCCAATTATGTTTCCAGGCCAGAGGATGAAGGGTGAACTTTGTGAGTACAATGGGGGCCTTCAAAAGGGTCAGACGAGGTTGAGGCAGGTGCAATGGGAAACAACAGAGAGGATTGTGGAGGGGAATACGATGAAGAAAATGTGGGAGGGTGAAATGAATTAAGAGGACATGAAACAAAATCCATACCTTTCACAGGAGGTGGAAAATCCGAGTGTTGTGACCAAGTTCCAGTGCTCCGGACCCATGCGACTGCAAGCATCTGCTTCGGTGAAAAGTGCCCCTAAGAACATCTCCTCATCAAGTGACCAATCTAGTGGCAAAGGAGGCACCAAAAAGGGATGCCCCAATAGTCCACCCTCTGACAATGATGAGAGCCAGCCCACTCCTAGTCAATGTTACCAGGAAAACCCTCATAGAAGTTGACCTCAACCAAAATCCAAACAATGCGCTTATCCCAAGCCCATGGGCAGCCAAGATCGATGAAACGAATCCTTCCAATTGTATTGCCGATGACGGAAAGTGTCGAATTAGACGAGTACTCCAAGGGCAAACCTAGAAGCTTGACCCAGACAAGGTTGTTTGGAGCAGTGTCCATAATAGAATTGAACCCAATTTACCATGTATGGATTTGTAGGAAACCCCACCCGTGAATGCAAGTCCTTTTCAGGATGTTCTCAACGTCCTCAGAGTACAGGAAGTGGATACTAAACCAAGAATTCATCAGCCGACTAACCTTGGGGGGATACCCAACCATCGGTCCCCAAACCTTTTTAACTTGGGCCTACATCTCCTTTTCTGCCATTTCAGTGAACACCCATCAGCCGACCAGAGCCCTTTTCTGTAAACTGGTCACCTGCCCCCATAAATCTTCATAACTGAAACTAAGTAGATTAATATCAGGTGTTGGAGGGATTATCATGTTGGACGAATGTGGTGCCTTCCCATTCAATCTGTAATTGCATGACCCGCATCGAGAACCAACAGCCCAAATAGTTTGAGAAGGAGAGTGACACGACTTGTGAATAGGAACATGTTCAGGGTGAGGAAAATTAACATGTTGAGCTTGTCCTAAGCCAAAAGTCCTCTCAGCGTCCAAGGTTGAGTGAATGAAGGCCTCGTGTGCTAATGTGTCCGACCCAAAAGGGTCCAATGAGCCATCCATGATTCAATAACGGCTAGATGGCCCCTGATACCCCAAACACGTAAGTAGGATGGCAGGTCAACCGAAAAAGGAAAAGGAACGGATCAAGGGAGTGGTTGCCAGCTAGTCGGAGGAAACAGGGCCAGCATAAGTAAGAAGTCAATCAGAGTTATTATGAGAAGGAGTATTGCAGGGAGAGAGGACGACCTCTGGCAGAGGAAGTCAAAAGGTTCAACCACTCTGATTCGGGTAGGACAGAAAGAGATATGCCATAAATGGAGATATTAGGAGAAAAAACAAAGTGCGCTTTTAATGTCGAAAAGGAGTGACAGTTATAGGGGTTCTAAAATCATTGAAAGTTGTAGAGAATCATTAATATGATGCCTCGAGAGGGTGACCCTAGATCCAATGTGAGTCAAAAATTTCCATTGGAAGGAATGTCGGTGACAGATATCTTCTAATTCCCAGTCTGATGTCATAGAGTGGGTGGATTCAAAACATGACGGGCAAAGGCCATCGAAAAAAAAGGTGGTGCTTGAAAATTGCAACGGAAAATGTAGAATCGATAGGCGTGGTGTAACAATGGAATTTGTGCACCAGGCTAGAGGTGATAACAACAACAACCCATGAACCTCCACGAATGATTGCAACAATTAAAGATGAAATCCTTATAGGGTTTGGAGATGATAAAGGAGTCAAGCCACTTCTGCCATAGATAGTGCCATTTAGACTAGTTCGAGGGTTCAGAGGAGTCAGAGTCCTTGTCCAATGTCAAGATGTTTACACAGTATACAAGGCTAAAAAGCTCAATATTCCATCCTAGAGCCCACAGATTGGACTTCCTATGCTCGAAGATTACAACAATTAGAGCAGATTCTACGGTTGCTATAAGACTTGGGAGTGTTGTTAAAGATAGTTGAGATAGATACCTCTTCAAAAAATGATCATGTATCCAATTGCATCCATCAAATGTCAAGGAATTATAAATGAAACGAAATGAGTGAAAGGAATAGATATAATTGGAAATATAGGCATTGATGATGGCTATGACCTAAAAAACAATACATGCAGATCAAACAGCCACACACAAAAACTAAGATGGAGCCCCACATAATATTATGCTTTGAACTGTCTATAGTTTGTTCGCTTTTAACATCATGCGATAAAGATTGAAGAGCATGACCTTTGTATAAGGTCATGGCCATGGCACCACCGACACATAATTTCCCCAAAAATATTTATTTTTCCTCTTAAACTTATGATACTAATTTTCTCCAGCCTAGCCAAAAGACCAAGTTGAATGAGCATCATGAATAGATTGCTAGTTGATAGATAAACTATAAAAATGGAATCAGTTTCCATATAACAAAATGAACTTAACTGCCTGATTTCAAAAAATTTGCCTCACGTGACAAAAAGCGCATGGCCTAAACCAGGGTTGAATAACCAATCATGAATATCCCGGAAAATTTGTAGAATAACACCATTGCACTTATAGTCAAATTTCCTCTAAACTTCCAGAGCAACTGCTTCACTTGTAAAATTCCCTGCCCATCCACCTTGATGCCCATTTCATGATCTTTGGATCCAATTGTATGGTATTCAATAGAGATGTCATGAGGCTTATTCCAGGTCTCATCCAACTTCGTCCTCGTGTTAAAATGCTTCTTGACAAAGACATACTCTTTCTTGGAGATCAAGGTGGCTTTGATAACTGAAGGCTTGACCTTAGTCTTTTTCAAAGCCTCCTTCGACATTTCTAACAGAACGACCTCTTCATCACATAAAACTACAACCTAGATTCCCTCATGGGGTTCATGCCCACAGAGCAATTTAGCAGAGCCAAGATCCCATAAAACTTTGTCCTTTAGTCCATCGACCTCAAAGCTCTTAGAGCCCTATTTTCTCCAAAAGTACCATGGTTAAGCTCCACTTTGCACATTCATTGAGAACTAAGGTCCTCGTCCTCGTCAACTGATATGCTTAGGCCTTGGCCCATGATATTCTTGCACCAGGTTAGAGCGACAAATTGACAATGCCGTGCTAGTTTGGTCTGATATGTGTAGGTAACCAGACTACGACAAACACTTTTAGCTAGGGTTTCGAAGTCCTCGGGTCTCAGCTTCTCTAACCTTCGTCTTGACGAGACATACAAAGCCTCCCACAAAAGACCAAATATCAGTCGGATGTTATCAGGTGCAAGACTCAACCGAAAATTAAAGTTAAAGTTGGAATTCCAGTCGTTGTCATTCCTTGAGCATTAGCCCCGGCATGAAGCGGCAAGATGACGACTATAACAAATATTATACATAAAAACAAAATAACCCTTATTAAAAACTTTTAAAAAATCTTGTACATAGGAACTAATGCCTTACACCTATTGCTATGTCATTACATTGACATAATAATAGTTGATATTGGTTTAGAAATTGAATGCGCCGTGATTTATAAGCCTAGGTTCACCCTGTTGGCACACAACCCAATGCACTCTTAATGAAAATATATTAGCATTATATATAATAATCGTACATGTTTAATATTTTAAAATTTAATGACAAGGTTCAACCAGAGGGCATATAATAGAATGTCTGAGAACAAGTTCGGACTGGGGACCTTTAATGTGTGAAACTGCGTGATAACCAACTACGCCATCCAGACAAGCATTGAAAAACTTTTTTTTAAACATCTCACTTGAATTGGATTTTATATATCTATCCATTTCTTTTACCTTTTCAAGTTTTTTTTATTTGTTTTTGTTTTTTTTTTTTTAAATTAAAATCTAATTGGATTTTATATATCTATCCATTTCTTTTTTGTTTGTTTAATTAAAATCTAAGATAATCAGTAACATTTGAGAGTTTACTCGTGGGTTTCACTCAACGAAATGAGAGTTTTCTCGTGGGTTTCACACAACGAAACTTTTTTTCTCGTGGGTTTCACACAACGAAACTTTTTTCTCGTGGGTTTCACACAACGAAACTTAATTAAAAACTTAACTGTTTGCACAGGTTGCTGCACATCCAGGGAATCGAACCCTGGTCAGTAGCGTGGGAGGGTACTATGATACCACTGCACCAGATGCGCAACTGACAGCTAAACACCTCTATTTTGATTAACTCATTCATTTTTCTCTTAACCAATCAACCTGGAACCCTTCATTTCATGTATATTCTTCATTCATATTATCCATATTTCCTTTCAAATTTCAAATTCAATGCAGAGTTTCTCACTTTGAGAGTGGAAGGCACTCGCCTGCCCTCTCCGTGCGGCTATTTGCGTCTTCCACAGCTTCATTCAAACTCTGCGTGCAACCTTCTCTAAAGTTTCTCTCCATATAAAATTTAAAGATCAATACGCGTTGCCAAATTATATGTGCCGGGCCGATTAGTCTTCCTAGGGTCTCGAAAATTCAAACAAATCTCTAGACTGGAATTTGGTTATTTTGAATGTGTAAGTTTTTGGTTTTTCAATAAGAAAAAACCATCATACTTTATGGTTACAATTTCAGAAATACTCATATATTTTTTTGCCTTTATATGTCTTTTTTAGTTTCTTCAAAATAAAAGTTAAAGATTTCACAAAAGATCAATATTCTACGCTTTTTTTATTGCTTATTGTTCTGCGGAATGTTTTTCTATCCTTAATACATTTTTGTCAGAAAAAATAAATAAATAAATAAATACTATAATTGTTTTGTTTTAAAAGATTTTCTCGAAAAAAGAGAAACAAAAAAATGTGTTCTCATGGTCATGAGATTTATAGAAATAATAGTCAATTCCAAACCATCATATTTTATATTCCTTGTGTGGCAAAGAATCCATTTTCAAAAGCTAAATAGTATATGTTTCCTTGCGAGCAGTAACATATTTTTTTTGAAAGGTAGTCTACCACTAGATTATGGTGTCTATAGACATGTGTGGTTGTTAAGCTTTGGAAAGTCCCCATCATAGATCTAATGAGCTACATATAGTATGTAAGGGAGGACAGCTCAAAATTAGATCTCAACTGCACCTAATCGATGATCACTTTTAAGTCGCCAAAGACTGTTAAAACCTCTATAGCAAGCCAATTTGTACAAAGTAATGCTCCCCACAAAGCGATAATTTATGTTATGTTTTTAGTCCTTGTCCCATTGGACGAACTGAAATGATAGAAACTACCTGGCGATAACACTAAATACGCCCCACTACCATAGACCCCATTTTGTGATGCCTCGTAAAAAAATACTACTATAAAGTGTGTCTATACCTCCTTAATTCAAAAATGTCTCCTAAGAGGCTCCTGCAACTTTGGTCCAATCTCTAGAAACTATGAAGTAATCCTTACACATGTGCTTTTAATATCTGGAGATACTTGTTCAAAAATATTTTCATTCCTGCGCCTCTAACTGCCCCATAATATATAGAAAGGTAAAGTATGAAAAGTGAAGAAACATTTACCAGAGAATATAAATAATTACCGAGAGGAATAATTAAACATAACCAGCAACAAATCATAAACATAAACACATATGTTTAACGGGGAAAAACCATCTTAATGAAATTTCATTAGCCTTGGCCAAAACCCTGGCCAATCCAGCCAAGTGAGCCTTCACCGCTCACATCCAGGCCTTACATTACAATGAAGTCCTCCGAGCCTTTTATAGGCTCCATTACATGCAATACCATGAGCTTAAAACCATGGGTGCACAATACCATATGCCCCAAAACCATCATTGTTTAACTCGGTCAAACTTGACTATAATCACAAGTCAATTTACCTAACATCCCCCCTTAAACTTGACTTGGGGTTTCCTGACTAAATCCAACCAAAACTGCTAAATGAGACAACCCCACTCACTCTAGCTCCTCCCCCTTCAAAATTTTACCCTTACCCATGGGTACGCATGCCATACCAGGTCTTATAGCAGTATGCCCATTTACATGCAAAAATTAACTGCATTATAATAATTAATTATTATTATTATTATTATTTTTACCTTTGTTGCTCTCTTAATATAACCATCCTCTCATCTCTGAATTTCTCGGACCAACTTCTTATTACTGCTAGTTGTTAGATCCGGGTTGTGGCAGCACCATTATCCTCTTTCTCCATTCACGTGCCAATAAAACCCTTGGCTACAAACACGTCCCTTTGAAGCCAAATAATGCTCTTATACCAAATGAAGAAACATTTACCAGAGAATATAAATAATTACCGAGAGGAATAATTAAACATAACCAGCAACAAATCATAAACATAAACACATATGTTTAACGGGGAAAACCCATCTTAATGAAATTTCATTAGCCTTGGCCAAAACCCTGGCCAATCCAGCCAAGTGAGCCTTCACCGCTCACATCTAGGCCTTACATTACAATGAAGTCCTTCGAGCCTTTTATAAGCTCCATTACATGCAATACATGAGCTTAAAACCATGGGTGCACAATACCATGTGCCCAAAAACCATCATTGTTTAACTCGGTCAAACTTGACTATAATCACAAGTCAATTTACCTAACAAAAAGTCTTGAAATCCTCAAACCATTGTTTAAGACACCTTTCTATGGAAAACTTGTTCTAAACAACATGTAGAATAAGATAATGGAAGACCTCAGTCCAAACCGAGACTGCAAAAGAACAAGAAAAAAAGAGATGTACCACGTCTTCTAAAGCTTACTTGCATAAAGTGCATCTTGTAGGTCACTTAAAACCCTTTTTTTGAATATTATACTACGTTAAGACCTTATTATGCTCCACCAACCACATAAAACATTTTAATTTTAAGGGAAACTCCCATCTCCAAGTCTTTTGATACCATGCAACTTTATTTGTTGAAACTCTCTCCTGTGTAATATGTGAGTATATCTCTTTAACCGAGATTTTCTCTTTGTGCATACCTCCCTCCAAAATCAGTTCATCTTCTTTCTTTGTTAATTCAATCGCCATAAGACATAATTGTGAAGTGTACATAACCCATTATGGAAAAAGAGCCACATACGTGTTAAGCTCATTAGCTTTAAGCCAGTGATCATGTACATAAGAAAAGACCCTATCTGCATGGATTTGGTTTAGAAAGTAAATGCCTTTGTGTTGATAGGCTAGAATGTACTGCTAACAACGAGGGGATCTCCTTGGTGAAGGATCCCCATCACATATTACATCATTTGATTTAGGAGTCCCATCCAGTATGTGGGCCTGATTGCCATCTCGTTAAGTAAGATTTTTCTTTGGACAATTACAAGTTTCAATGTAAGAGAATGAATAAAACTTCAACAAATGCAAGTAAGTAACCTGCAAAAATAAAATATAATAGATTCCATGAATAGAAAAAACATAACTTCGAAGCATGAATCTCAAGAAAATCAGTGTTATCAAATCTTCAAATCATATCCACATGTCACGTTTAAAGATAAGTTTATAAATCATGAATAAGTTTGCAATTGATAACCATGTGAAAGAATAAATGAGCATGCAATCATATAACAGTATAATGCTAATGTTAATGAAACAAATTGTCAACACAAGCATAAAGGTAAACACATCATATACCATCCATTCACTGCAAGAATAAATCCCACAATGCACTATGACATACAAGGAGATTGTATGCCAAAGTTCCAAGAACTTTAAAACATTAAGTTGAGAATATCCATAGCACCATCACACAAGGCATCCATCAAATCCATATGTGGAAATAGAAAATTACTTCTTGCATTCACTAAAATATCACTTCGTTCTCAAATAATGTGCACAAAATATTAAGGCCAAAGCCAAAAGTCCCATACAATGTGTCATGAGGACATATTTATAAAATAGGGGTGACCTTTCATCTACCTCGTTACCATTGAGATACCTCATGACATTTCACATGCCTATGCGAGCCCATTTATTCTAGTCTCTACACCACTATGCATATGTTACATGAATGAGGTTACTCTATTCTGCCAACTTATCAATAGACAACTCTGAAACATCTACATGTAAGTCTTGTACAAGATATGAATGCCAAAGTTTGTACTCTATTGCTATGTTGGCCACCTTTTGTTGTTCTTCCATGTGTTTGTGAAGGCACTCTAGGGAATATGGTATTAGAGTGTTATTTTTTACCCTAATTTCTTTGATAATGTCACCATTTGGTATATATCCTTATTGGTTCTATCACATACTGAGTAATTTTTTCTTTCATCACCTGTAAATTCTCCATAGCAGAGGCCTGTTTGAGAGGATTGCGAAATGCTTCAATCTCTTGGAGAACCTCTTCCTACTGCCTTACTTCCCCGACTGATCCAATAGAAGGTAATTTTTGTACTTAAATCACAGATTCTAGTCCATTTATAAAATGCTTATACAAACCTAGTACTTTGTCTGAATCCTTTGTCATTTTTTCTCATGATTGGGCTTTGATGTTGATCTAGACCTTCTCGTTTTGAGCATTTATCCAATCCTTTGTAGGGAAAGTTGTGGTGCATTTAGATATTTGGTAGTCCAGTCACATGTTGTTGATAGTTGTTGTGGCTTGCTTGAGCATAGTTTTCTTCTCCTTAGATTCAACTTGTATGATTGGGAATGGCACTATAGTTTGATGCAACTTCAACATTTCTTCATAGAATACAGTTATGGCTTCTTCCAATGTTGCTACATATTCTTGAATAGAAGCTTGCAGCAGGGATAATTTTAAGAACCCCCCTAAATTTATATATATAAAAAATAGGCGAATCCCCATGATACATAGGAAAAATGGAAGGCAATTTTATTAATAATATAATATGTATATATAATTTTTTGGCGAATCTCTCACGAGATTATATTATCCTGTAAAATCATGGCGAATCACCAGTACAAATGGCGAATCACTACTACAAAATGCTGAATCGTTGTCTAGTAGAGTTCGGAGTGTTGGTTCCAATGAAGATATGGTAATTGAACCAGGAGTAGAAGGAAGAGAACCACTGAGACCAGGCATGGCACATGGTGACTCATGAGGGAAGTAGTTCTCGTGTAGTTTGGAAAACACGTTCTTCTAGTTCTGCTAAGCGTAGTGTTGTTTGTCATGCTACTACTAGCACTGATATTGAGGTTGGAGAGGAGTTTGAGGAAAGGTAGCAGTGGTGGAGAATTACAAAGAGTACCCCATGATGGGCTCCATTTTTCCCTTTTGTATTTGTGCCTGCAAGACCTTCTATCCATTGAACCAACAATTAGCCGTTCAACCAACAATCAACTTGACTAAGTTGATTAGGTACGAGTCAACTTAGACTAATCTTCAAAACTATGCTTTGCACTATCCCATATTTATCATACTAATGCTACACAACATTGTTCATTTGCACCTAACTCTCAATAATTCTTTTCCAAGAAAAATCTATAATAAGAAAAATATTTTACTATATTCTAAAAGGTGAAGATGTCGAAATCATGCCACAAAGTGAAAGGAAATAAAATATCTTTTCTCAAACCACCAAATATATAAAGAAAACAATAATGATTATAATAATAGAACTGGATCTATCGATCTATCGATATATGCATGATATGAGAACCATAAGCATTCAAGAGTCTAATTTCAAACTCAACAAAATCCTCTAAACAAGCAACAAACAAACCACTAAAATTTTCAAAGATATCAAGGCTAGACATTAACACAATTTCATGTACTTGAATAAGCCCATTGTTGCTTAGCGCTAGACTTCTTAAATTAGTTCTTTATCATTTAATACTATGACACTATCTATGTGAAAAGAAATAGGTCCCAACTTCATCAAATCTGATTTCATTTCCAATCAAAGATCAAAAGTAGCTTCGTTTCCAATACCAATATAAAATCATACATTTTCCAAATATCAATAATTATTTTCCAAGAAAATATAAAACTCGAAACTCAGCGAAATTCCCCAAACACAAGCAACATATATACCATTAAAATTTTCTAAGATGTCAAAGCTAGACATCAAGGTAGTTTCATGTACTTGAATGAGCCCATTGATGCTTTGCATTAGTCTTGTTAAATTAGTTATTTATCATTTAATACTAGTCAAACGCTATCTATGTGAAAATAGGTCCCAAAATCATCAAATCCAGCTTCATTTCCTGTCACAAATAAGAATAAGCAAGACATTGTAAAAGGAAGTGTTTTATCCTTCACATTTCTAACATCGCAATGACATTTACTTGCATCCTATGAAATTCTAGGTCTTGCTCAATTCCTAAGCTCCTCAAAGTTCATTTTTATTCTGGTAATGATGTTTTTCTTCTTAAAACTAGCTACAAGAATATGAAACTTGATCTTTTGGATTATGGTTAATGACCAATTTTTAATATTTTGTTTTTCTCTTATTCTCTACTGCATTATCACACCATGATTTCAACTTTAATTTATATGCTATAGCAATTTTATTGGTGTTCACGTTTTAGAGTGGCCTCCTCTATTCTCCACTAGTTTGACTAAGATTGAGAATCTTTATGCCAACCAGTTTTATGCCACACCAAATTTTGACTGCATTTTGAAGCAATCTTAGGGAGCCACTTGTTTTCATGTTACTTGTCTTGTCCTTCTATATTAGGTACTTAGTCACAGGAAAACTCTCAATGGGTGAAAGACTAGCTTCTATAAGATAGGATAGGGTATATTGCATTTAATAAGATCATAAACTATAAAAAACTTTTGGATTTTCTCAATTTCCCTCTATGATTCTATAGAGATGATGCAACAACAAAATTCATCTCCATATAAGATAAAAAGATGAATAGGTGTCTAAAATATGAGCTTCTTCTTCTTTTTTCCAAAACCAAAAATTTGTTGACCTACAATTGCACCTAAGACAAAAATTGGTTTTCCACTTTCTATTAATCATTTTCCCAACATTGTATTTCTAGTTAAGATTGTGATGAAGGTTGACTTCAAGACCTTATTGTATAAATTTCTTTGATTTGTTATTATCGCTCACAATTAACATAAATTACCTTTTTGTAATTGATTATGGAGTTGTCTTTAGTGCGACTTTTTGAAGTTTCAGGTGCCGAAATCCGGTGAAAATTTTTGAGGTAAAATCTTGGTTTTTGTTATTCAAACTGGTTTTTTGACTCTATATATGGATTTAGCGCCCTCAAAAACCTGTAAGGCACTTCGATTGTGCAAAGTTAGCAATCAAACTTCTCTTTTCAATAAATTCCTGCCTGAATTTAGACAAATTACACCGTAAAAAGTCATCGTAAAAGCCTTCAAAAAGTCGCACTAAAGACTACTCGATTGATTATTACAACCTTTTTTTATTAGCATTTACTCGCATAGCTATGCTAGAACAAAAATCCTTAATAATCCTCGCTTCTCAAAATGAGGTGGAGTCATGTCCATAAGAACAATATCACTAATGTAAAGAAGAAAGGGGATGATGGTTGAACTTTGCTTGTTGTTTGAGAGACCTCTGTTGTACCAAAAACTTATGATTCTTCCATTGTTCCATCACTTTATTGAGGTGATACACTTGGTTCCACATCATTTGGCACCTTTTTACAAATTTCTACATTTGCCAATACTAAAACAGAATTTGAAAATTCAGAATTTTCTACAATTTCTTCAATCAAAACTTTGGAAGACGTTGAGAATTCATCATTGTACAAGATAAATGACTCTAAATTTTTATAAACAACATGTATAGGATGGTCATTTGGCTTTTCTCAACTGTTGATCATGTACTTCATCTTACTTTCCCGGTATAGTTTCCTAAGTTGTCCAAAGATGATAATGGTAGCATAAGAAAAATCAAGTTGTAAGGTATCTCTAAGCTTCTATCCCCATGACCGAGAAGGTAGCATTCCATATCTGGGCAGGATATCATCCACAACATCCATGAGGACATTCTTGGCTAGGATTTGCTCTAATGACACCACTAGGTCCTTGATGAGGCCAAGACATTTCACCCTCCTTGAATCAAATGAGTAAAGATCATGATAAGGTATTGTAATGTCCAGTCCTAATCTATCCATAATGGCCACGGGCATGAGGTTGTGAGAGGCTCCGGAATCAAGCATGGCATTATGGAGGATAAAGTCATGGATTTTGAGGCTTATATAAAATAGAGGGACTTCACTATCTTCTAAATCGCCATCAACAACAAGACGAAAAAGAAGCTCAGGGTGATCATCACTCACATTAACCATGTCTGACATTTGATCAACTAGAAGGAACTTAGCACCTTAAACTTTGTACTGATCATTCTTAACTATTTTAGTTAGAGGAATGGAGTTAAACTTTGTACTGATCATTCTTAACTATTTCAGTTAGAGGAATGGAGTTAAACTTTGTACTGATCAATAAAAGAAGAATGAAGTTTCCTTTCCCTTTATAAGATTTGACAACCCTTACCTTTTCCCTTTTGACACTTGTAAATGACCTTTGAACCTTTGCACTTGAAAATGGACTTTTGCACCTTCAAATGAGAGATAAAGATAGAATGAACCTCTTTTCACTCTTTGACTCTTGAAGTGACCTTTTATTTGGCATGTTTTAAATGAGATACGAAATAAACTTCTCCGTTTCAAATTTGTGAAATACTCCTTACCCTTTGACATTTGCAAATAACCTTTTTGACCCTTTGTGCAACTTGGAAAGTGACATGTTTCTCTTTCAAATGAGGTAAGAAGACAAAATAACACTATTTGAACCCTTTGACATGAAAGGTGACTCTTTGGCTCTTTGAGTAAGATGAGAGGATAGAGTTAACCTCTTTTGCACTCCCCGACACTTGAGATGACCTTCTTAGGCATTTAAAATGAGACATTGACTCTTGAGACAAATTTTCTCGTTTTCATGAGACAACAAGACTGTTATTAAAAACTTTGAAATCTTTCACCTTTGGAATTTTGCATTTGATATTGATTCTTCAAACCAAAAAAGATGTCTTTGAAGCTTGAAATGACACTCTTTTGCATTTGACTAGGACAGTAGGTCAAAATGACCTCCCTTGGATCTCTGACAGTGGATCCTTTAAAAGAGACAGTGAGACAGAGTTCTTCAATTTTCCTCAAATAGTGAGACAGAGATGAGATGTTTGAAAATTTTTCTTGAAATTTGAGCCATATGAAACAAGAAAGATGGCTTTATTTTAATTACATAAACTTGATTGCTCCTTCATTAGGGTTTCATGGATGAAATGGAGGATTACTACCTTATGTTCAGTGAAAATTTGAAGATTTTTCCAAAGGCAGGGCTGAACCTAGACTTGACCTAAATGAAATGAAATGACATAACCCTAGACCTTTTGAATGATGATGATGGAGATGGTGACCTTGAATTTGATGATGGCGATGACCTCGACAATGGTGATGATAAATGAAATGAAGCAGCAACATACATGGTTTAGCCTTCTTCAGTGACCAAAATTATTTTTGAGAACTGGTTCGAAAAAGTAAAATTTATGACCTATGACTTAAAGGGAAACAACTGAAAGAGTCATTTGATCACTGACATACCTGGGCTAACACTCCCATCCACCTAGAAGTTGTATTCACATTGCTATAATTCATGGTTTCTTACCTTGGCTGTAAAATATAAACAACCACATAATGGGTATCCCAAATTAATTTTGGTGAAATTGAGTAGGTTGTAGTAGTTGAGACTTTCCACTCTTATCCTAGTAACCCAAACTGGGAAAACTAAAAAATCTTTTAGAGTTTCACCTCTAGCTTTTATCATCAATCAACTTTGTTGTCCATTATTGGATCTAGGGGATCTACTTTTATTTGTATTAATCTTCTTCAAAGAACAAGTTGGATAATTTCATCCTAATTGGACATTGTGGGAATTCACTGACTTTTCATTATTGTTGACCGTCTTCCTTATTTACATATTTTTCAAGAAACCCAACTTATCAAAATTAAACCCCGAGGCAACTATTTTTTGGGGAAACACTTAAGGTATTGAACCTTGAATCAACCATTTTCCAGGGAAACACTTTAGATAATGTTATTAACATTTTGTTCTTGTGAAAACATGTAGGAATTATTAAATGGTAGTTAGTGACTTAGTATATGCTTGTTGGAATATAGTTATTTTTTTGTACTTAATAGTTCCCTCTCCTTGAATTGTTGTTCCCCAGTGCAGTTGTAATGATTGATGGATAAGCTAGGAAACCAATTATTTAGATAGGTATGATAATCTGTCCATATTTTTATTGTTGTGGTAGGACACTATTAAGGCAGCATATCCTTATCACTTGGACCAAGAACCACTATGAATTGATTACTTTCATTGTTAAAATTTCCACTTTGTTGACAAAGGCTCCAATTAGTGCAAGAGAAACCAGTTTGTCTAAATCAATGGAAATGCAGTAGTAATTGGTTGGCCAAGTTTCCAATGCTAGCAAAACTAGAAGAAATTAATTGTTGTCACTTGAATTTTCATCTCATCACTCTTCAACAATTTTTTTATGATACATGTCAGTTAAATTGTATCAACAATTACTTGGAAAACACCTTCTAGTAATTGCAAAAGGTGTTCCAACACTTGTTTATGGCCTTTACATATGCTGAGAGCATTGCAACCTTCACATTTCAATACAATTTTGCATAATGTAGGAAGCAAGAACTAAAGATAATGCTTTTATTTTCTTCTTTTTCTCTGGTAGCCAAGAGATTATATGGGAGAAGATTATTCTGTGATTGTTTCCATTACTTATTTTGAACATGGTGTAAGATATGTTGTTGTGGTTGTTGTTGCAGCAAGTTCTGTGCTTAACATTGAAGAATATGCTGTGGATTCCCTTGGTGCTGAAAATTTTGACTTCTAATAGTCGTTATAGGCTTATAGCACAAATTAAAGTTGTTGAAACTAAACAAGTTTTAGTGGTTGAAATTTCGAAGGTTGGTTTGAAGGGTTAACACTTATTTCTTTAAATTCTGCTTCAACCATTACATTTTACACATCTAGGCTGATTCCTGTTACACAAGATTCAAATATTTGTTGCATCTACATCTAAGTATTCATGCCTAGTCTTGAAAGTCTAAACCTTCAGATGCCAACTCCCCATTATCTTCTCCCATCCACCTAGAAGTTGTTTTCACATTACCATAATTCATGGATTCTTAGCTTGGCTGTAGGATATAAACAACCACATAATGGGTAGAAGTTAGAAAAAAATTAAATTTGGTGAAATTGAATAGGTTTTAGTAGTTGAGACTTCCTCTCAGATTCCTCTCTCAACAACCTAAGAAGAAATTAAGACTCAATCTCAAAGGAACCTAATCTTCATCAAAGGCATATGAAAGGAATGGTGCTCATGAATGGGGCTGAAAGACATCATTTCCTATTGTAAAATGCATACCTCATGACACCAAACCATGCTCATGATATTGATGAAAGTATTGCTGTTTTGGACTCAGAAATTGAGCAAAATAATTACACTTTTATAGCCGTACATTTGGAGGATTTTAACTTAAAGTCTTCATGCATACCATCTAATGAGGACCCAGGAAAGGAGTTTGTGTAGAGGGCTGAGGTTAAGTGTGTTAGAAACGAGATTTCAAGACCAGTAAAAGGATCCTCAAATCAACCTTCTGAAGGGTTGCTCTGTGAATCAGATTCTGTAAGTTTGAATAAAGGTTTGATTCAAAATCAACACCAGGGACGTCATGATAAGGTTTTCCTTATCAGAAAGAGCATCATTCTTCGAGCCCAAACCATGATACAAACAGGAGTGTTCTTGGCCCTGGAGACAACCTTTCCTTTGCTAGAATGAAAATATATTTTTCATGAACCAAAGAGAGCTTTAGAGGGTGGATTTAATGAAGTTATCAGTGATAAGGAAGGTTTCTCTCCCATAATATGCTATTTTTGCTGTGATCAAGGACTTATAGGTCGATTTTTGCCTAGAATGTTGAGAATTCATGATCCCATGGTATCAAAGGAAGGGAATGAGGACACTAATCCACCAGAAACAACACTTGTGGCTTGTAAGTACTCTTATTTTAACATGTCACTTTTTTTCATGATGACTAAACACGGGAAAGGGACACTGCAATCTTGAGAAGATCAAGTGGATTCATTGGATCATTGATTTTGCCTTAACAAATCTATGTTGATATGTTCATATTTGAGGGTTCTCAAAAACTCCTTTATGGAGCACTTGCCCCCAAGTTAAAGCCATATCCTATCTAACAGTTTGCACATGGATTGGCATATATATTCTAGAATCTGGAATACAAGGGGAGTCCTATGGAAGGAAGCCTTTGATGATAAATATGCATGACCTCAGGATTACAGTTTTATTGATATGTCATCACACATGAGAAGCTCCTGCAGGATCCAATGTGATGTTTTCCTAGGAAAAAAGGTATTAACTACAACATTTTGCTTTTTACGGTTAAAATGGCCTTGGAAAGACAATGCCACTCATCTTTTGTAGCCTATCTTATTGGTTCAAAGGGAAATCCAAGCTTTCTCTCATAATCATGCTATCATATTCAGTAGGAAGGAGGGTCCTTGATATGTACCAACATTTATTACGTCACGATGATGACAAAATCAAGTGTTATTGAAGGTTTGATCTTAGACGGAATGCAGTGTTAGCACACAGCTCGTTCTTACAGATTGTCACATGTCCTTTCAGATCTGTGGACTGAGTATCATATTAGAATATTCTGGTACAGGTTGGCACTAATATGCATCAAAAATTGCCTAGTGCAGACCTATTTAGAGCTATTATATTACAGAGCTTCCCAGTGAACTAGTTACAGATAACTTTGTTGTTGAACACTTGCAAAGATTGGAAAAGTAAATATATATTAACTGCAATTTGTTTGTTGTATTTATGACCACAGAGGAAAGGGGTGTTGGCATTATTTTAAGTAGGGATATAGGACTAAGTCAATGCAATGGAAGTGGTTACATCCATTGTAAACAAACAACAACTACTCCATATGCAAGATTCATTAGTAGATTTGCTAGTGAATAATCCTCTAGTTGCATCTTTTTTTTCTTAGCCTTTGAAATCATCACAAGTGCCTAGCAACCTAGAAACTACCCCATTTATCGTAAATTCATGTTGTTTCATGAACTCAGATATGTGGTGTGTTCTGAATCTGATATTGAGAATAACACAAACAGATGCCCATTGATGTGTTGGAAACAGAGCAGGCCATGAAAGTACTTATTGGAGCATTGTAATGCCTAGCTAGCAATAGGAAATGGACTTGCATGAGTAGAGTATGAAGCCTGAGGTGATTGCCAGTGTAAATGGAAGGAAGAGTTGCAAGCACCATCTAAGAGGGATGAATTTGGTCTTCCACACTGGAGCTTTTCATCTTCTTAGTAGTCTGAGGCTCTCTGGACACATCAAATCTTATGCCCTTCATTTTGAGCTCCTGAATACATCTACTCATAGCCCTAGAAGCAACCCTGTAATTACCACTTTCCCATTCTACAATTCACTTGGAATCATCCTTTATCCGAAGAAAGTTTATACCTCTTTCAATAACAATTATTAGCATCAACAAAGTGCAAATATCTCTACTCTGTTATTAGTATCAACCTCGACTACTGCCTTTAAAGCAACAACATGGTTGCGTTTCATGCAAAGATTACAACATAACTGTCTAGATTTTACTGTTCTTGTAGCCTCACTCCTATCAGATTTTTTAACCATAAGATAAACATAAAAACTGATTACAAAATGTCAAAACTTACAGAGGACCCAAAAATAGAAAGACCAAGAGGCCCAAAATACCCTTAAGATCAAGAAACAACCAACTGGCATTAAGATAGAAGAGGATGATTTGGAGTTGGATTATCCATTTCATTATCTGGTAATTTTGGAGGCCGAAGTTCACCATATGCAAGATTCATTAGTAGATTTGCTACTGAATAATCCTCTAGTTGCATATTTTTTTTCTTAGCCTTTGAAATCATCACAAGTGCCTAGCAACCTAGAAACTACCCCAGTTATCGTAAATTCATGTTGTTTCATGAACTCAGATCTGTGGTGTGTTCTGAATCTGATATTGAGAATAGCACAAACATATGCCCAGTGATGTGTTGGAAACAGAGCAGGCCATGAAAGTACTTATTGGAGCATTGTAATGCCTAGCTAGCAATAGGAAATGGACTTGCGTGAGTAGAGTATGAAGCCTGAGGTGATTTCCAGTGTAAATGGAAGGAAGAACTGCAAGCACCATCTAAGAGGGATGAATTTGGTCTTCCACACTGGAGCTTTTCATCTTCTTAGTACTCTGAGGCTCTCTGGACACATCAAATCTTATGCCCTTCATTTTGAGCTCCTGAATACATCTACTCATAGCCCTAGAAGCAACCCTGTAATTACCATTTTCCCATTCTACAATTCACTTGGAATCATCCTTTATCCGAAGAAAGTTTATACCTCTTTCAATAACAATTATTAGCATCAACAAAGTGCAAATATCTCTACTCTGTTATTAGTATCAACCTCGACTATTGCCTTTAAAGCAACAACATGGTTGCCTTTCATGCAAAGATTACAACATAACTGTCTAGATTTTACTGTTCTTGTAGCCTCACTCCTATCATATTTTTTAACCAGAAGATAAACATAAAAACTGATTACAAAATGTCAAAACTTACAGAGGACCCAAAAATTGAAAGACCAAGAGGCCCAAAATACCCTTAAGATCAAGAAACAACCAACTGGCATTAAGATACAAGAGGATGATTTGGAGTTGGATTATCCATTTCATTATCTGGTAATTTTGGAGGCCGAAGTTCACCATATGCAAGATTCATTAGTAGATTTGCTAGTGAATAATCCTCTAGTTGCATCTTTTTTTCTTAGCCTTTGAAATCATAACAAGTGCCTAGCAACCTAGAAACTACCCCAAGCATTCGTAAAGACTTAAGAGCCATGAACTCAGACTGTGTGTTCTAATCTCGATATTGAGAGTTGGCACAAACGTATGCCCAAAGGATGTGTTGGCAAACAGAGCAGCGTTGTTAATTTTACTGGAGCATTGTGTCTAGCCAGCAATAGGAAATGACTCTGCATGAGTAGAGTATGAAGCCCGAGGTGATTGCCAGCAAATGGAAGGAAGAACTCGCAAGCACCATCTAAGAGGAATGAATTTGGTCTTCCACACTCGAGCTTTTTCATCTTCTTAGTAGTCCGAGGCTCTCTTCCGGACACATCAAATCTTAAAATTCTTCATTTTGAGCTCCTGAATACATCTACTCATAGCCCTAGAAGCAACCCTGTAATTACCATTTTCCCATTCTACAATTCACTTGGAATCATCCTTTATCCGAAGAAAGTTTATACCTCTTTCAATAACAATTATTAGCATCAACAAAGTGCAAATATCTCTACTCTGTTATTAGTATCAACCTCGACTACTGCCTTTAAAGCAACAACATGGTTGTCTCCAATAATTATATTGCCTCCTCCTCCATATTTTCCAGGAATACCTTGACAAACTCCATCAAAATAGCTCCATGCCTTCAATTTATCAATCTCATAGTTTTTCAAATTGCATTGGTTGTTCATCTTTATAGGTTTGCAAATACCTCGATATGCATATCTGACATGATGAACTCATGATACCCAGCTAATACGTGATATTCATGATATCCACTCAGATATCTCCTCGTGCTAGCCCAACAAAATTCCTACTCTATTTTCCTGAACACTAGTTCAAAGAACACACATCTAGCATTCTACCACCTGATTCTGCTCAAATGCAAATTTGAACCTTGAGGATGCAAATTTGAACCTTGAGGAAAATTTGGCTACAGCATGTAACTTCAGTCAATATTCACAAAATCATAAATGGTCTGTACAAACCAGAAGCATGTGTATAAATCAACTATACCCATCAATACAAAGAAAGCATATGAGATAATTGTCATGTAGCCGAAGTACAGAATGCCAAAGACAAGGTTCGTAATATCCATCTTGGTGAAGAAGTGGAATGTAGCATACACTGATACAGGAATAGGTAAAGTTCAGATGAGCCTGAAGTTAGATAAGCTCTCCACCACCAGTGGTAGTCCTGACTCCTCACTACACAAATGAAAGTAGCAGAGGACAATAGTGATCTCTGCACAAGTAACAATAAGGATAAATAAGACAATGACCAGAAACCCAAAAATGTAATAAAATAGATGCATCCAAATAGATGTTAAGATGAAGAATACTTCAATGAAAACTACACCAAAGGGTAATATGCCTCAAATGTGTACTAAGAAAACTGGTTGTATGTACCATGCATGCTCTGGAATCTACCTAGGAATTTTCAGCTACAGGAGAAATCAGCTACAGGATCTACTCGTGCCAAGAAAAATGGAAGTGAAACTAGGGTTTCAAACTTTCAGGAGAATGCAAGGCATATGAGCAATGTGGTAACTTGCAAGCTGAAGGTACCCTTTCTGCTAAAAATCTGGTGAACATTAATTCGGAATCAACGAGAAGATCTACTCGTGCCAATAAAAATGTAGGTGAAACCAGGATTTCAAAACTTGCAGGAGAATGTAAGGTAGATGAGCAAAGTGGTAACTTGCAAGCTGTAGGTAGTCAGCAGACCAAGTCCCCTCTCCTTCCAACGATGTAGAGGAATCTCCACCAACGAATGCAACAGACCTTTGCTGAACCCTCTCCAACACCGCTGCCCGGTCTAAATCGTAAATCTGAGGCGGCAGGCCGCAGGCGTACGCAACCCCAGCATCATCAAAGGGCGAATGCAGATCCAAAACCCTGCAAGTTAGTAAATCGGGGGGAATACAACCCCATAAAATCACAGATCGGTGAATGGAAGGCGAATGCAACATTTCAGGTTCATCCGCCCTTTTATTTTTCATGGCTAAACCACAATAATTATTTATTTTTAAAATAATTTTGGGGCTATTTATACAAAACTATACAAAATAGGTTCTATATAAAAATTCGCCCCTCTAAAATCTAAAACCCCTTAAATTTCGCCTTTGGGCTAAAATTCGCCCCTAAAATTATCCCTGCTCACCTCTCCCTAAGTACCGAAAAATGCCATATGATGATGAGTGAAGGAATAGTGCTTGGACATTTTATTTCATCTCAAGGTATTCAGGTAGATCCATCTAAAATATTGGTCATTCAGAATCTTTCTGTTCCTAAAACACAAACTGATGTGAGAAGTTTTCTAGGACATGCTGGATACTACAGAAGATTTATTAAAGATTTCTCTAAAATAACTTCTCCATTATTCGTGTTGCTTATGAAAAATGCTGAGTTTAAGTGGACTAATTCTTGTCAGAAAGATTTTGAAGAACTCAAGCATCAGTTGTCTACTGCTCCTATTTTGAGGGGGCCTGATTGGAATCTCCCTTTTCACATATCTTCTGATGCTTCAGACACTGCAATTGGAGCTGTCTTGGGACAAGAGGAAAATCATCTTCCTTATGCTATCTACTTTATCAGTAAGAATATGACCCCTGCTGAGCTTAATTATACAGTTACCGAAAAGGAGTTTCTTGCAGTAATTTATGACATTAATAAATTTCGACACTATATCACTGGTTATTCTACTTTTGTGCACACTGACCACTCAGCTATCAAGTATTTAATGAACAAATCTGTTACAAATGCTAGAGTTACCAGATGGCTATTATTACTGCAGGAATCTGATATCACAATTGTAGATCGGCCCGGTAAAGAAAATGTGGTGGCTGATTTCCTTTCACGGTTAAAAACTGACAATGATATTCCAGTAGATGATTCTTTTCCTGATGTGTATTTGTTTGCAGTTTCTGCTCACTCTCCATGGTATGCAGATATTGCTAATTATTTGGTTGCAGGAAAATTACCATCACACCTGTCATACAGAGAAAAGAGAAGAATTGTTCAACAAAGTGCCAGGTATAGCTGGATAAGTGGGTGTCTTTTCTATACTGGGCTTGATCAGGAGATCCGAAGGTGCATTAGAGAAGATGAAGTGTATGACATATTGAAAGCTTGTCATGATGGCCCTTGTGGAGGGCATTTTGCTGATAAGAGAACAACACACAAAATTCTGAGGATGGGTTACTATTGGCCCTCATTATTCAAGGATGCAAAGAAATATGTAAGGGCTTGTGACAGCTACCAGAGGATGGGTCAACCCAATCATAGAGACCAAATGCCATTAAACCCCCAGGTAGTTTCTGAACCATTTGAAAGATGGGCCTTGGATTTTATAGGACCCATTAATCCTCCATCCAATCAAAGAACTTATATATTAGTCTGTACAGACTATATGACTAAATGGGTGGAGGCCAAAGCACTTATTAGAGCCAATGAAGAGGCTGTCCTAGCTTTCTTATTTGAAGAAATCTTTACTAGATTTGGAATTCTTAGAGAGCTAGTTACCGATGGAGGACCTCCATTCAATTCTCATGGTTTTAAATCTACCCTTCACAAATATCATATTCAACATAGAATGACTACACCATACCACCCCCAGGCCAATGGGCAGGTGGAAAGCACAAATAAAGTATTATAAGCCATTCTAACTAAAACAGTGAAGGACAACCGGAAGGATTGGTCCCAAAGGCTCCCTGAGGCATTATGGGCTTACAGAACTACTTGGAGAAACACTACAGGTTTTTCTCCCTATGAATTGGTTTACGGTAAAAAAATTTTTTTTCCTGTGGAATTTGAGATTAAAACTTTAAGAACTGCTTTAGCTGTTAATCTTGATTTGACTGATGTGCAGACAGCTAGGTTGCAGCAGCTTCTGGAGTTGGATGAAAAGAGATTAGATGCCATCCATCAAACAACCATGATACAGCAACAAAGGATGAAGTGGCATGACAAAATTATCAAACACAAGCAGTTCCAAAAAGGTAATTGGGCCTTGTTGTATGACTCTCGGTTTGAAAATTTTCAGGGTAAGCTTCGTACACGCTGGCTTGGACCATATGAAGTAGATGTTGTTTTTCCAAATGGAACGGTAAGACTTTTAACAATTGATGATGCTAAAACACCTCTACTAGTCAATGGCCATAGGCTCCGTCTATATCAGCGCCCTGTTTCTAAAGAGGATTTCAAGACTGCTTGCATGACTGATATTCATTATCTTTTTCTAGGGGAGTCTTCTGCTCCTCACAGCATTTAATTTTCTGCACTGTATTTTTTTAGTATTAGATTAGATTTAGCACTAATAATCCCTGTCAAGGATTGGCATATTACAATGGAATTTTGCAGATTCTGGAAAATCTCATTAAGGGGGGATGAATTCATCATGAGGAGATCTGAAGCTTCAATCATAGAAGCTTGTTCCCATTATTTTACCCCATTTCCTAGCAATATCCCTTCATCCCCATTTCCACATTATTCCCATTTTTTTTCCATTTTTCCCACTCCTACCATTCCTAAAATATCTTCCTTGAGCTAGTATTTCCTATCCCTCACTGTTGAAATTATCCCCTATCAAATATTTCCCCCACTTCTTACAGACCTAAGTCATTTACCCCATTTCTCTGATTTTTCCCGTTGCTGAAACACCTGTTTCAGCAACGTATCGTTCATTTTTCCGTTGCTGAAACACCAGTTTCAGCAACCTGTTATCATTTAAACATCATTCCTCTTCGTTGTTATATAAGCTTTTCGGTTCTCCATGATTATAATTCAGATCCTTTGGGTGAAAAATTATTCAAGCATTGACCAGATCCAGTTACACTCCTGTTCTAAATTTCAGAGAAATCTACAGATTCTTCCATGTACATTAAGCCATTCTGAAGCACTCGACACTTCGAATTATTTAACCAAAGGTAAAAATGTAAGGTATGAGGTTTTAATGTAATTTAGTTAAATTATATTAAAGAGAGGATTTAATTCATAATGATTACAAATCTTTACACGCCCAATCATCATTACACCATACGTAGGGGGGGGAATTTCGAAAATTGAACAATCATTTCGCATTAACCAATCCTCTGTCCTTTGTCATATCCATTTCCGCCGTCATTCAGACCTTGCAGCCTCTGTTGCAACAACTAGCGCGATCAGGGTCTGTGTTTACTGTCTTCTGTGCCTCTGCGTATAACTCAAAGCTAGAGCCATGGGAGGGTCGGCCATCAGACACGAGCCCGGCTCCATAAATCTTCTTCAATTGTTTCCCGAAGCCTATCAAATTTTCCAACAAGCGGGATGGACAGTATATTTTGAAAGGTTGGGCGAATTTGACCAGGAGAAAGTTTTAGAGTTTGCACAAAACCTTCAAGGGGATTTTTCAGTGGTTTAGGGGGTTCGCATTTCAGTAACAGAGGAGGACATAGTTCAAGTATCAGGGTTGCCAGCTATTGGGACTCGCTGGTTCAGCAGAAAGCAGGTTATTATGAATGCACAGCAAGATTTTCTTCGTCCAGATGAGCCAGTTGAACTCAAAGGCCGCGGGGTTAGTCTGCACTCACTTCCTTAACCATGGCCATCGGTGGCAGAGTTCATCAAGCATTACTTGACGTGTGAAGGGCGTTACCAGGTAGTGTACAATCACGACTTTGTTTTGATGAATCATTTGAGAAATGGCCGAATGATTAATATCCCCTATTATCTGCTTGGTTGTATTAGAAACATGTCTTATTATTGTAGACGGTCTAAATTCCCCATGTTATCCCTCACCCACCATCGTTTATGCCAGTTGTTGATACAGAGGGGTTTTGCTCAGCAGAATCCCCCTCTGCATGACCCACTCCCTGTTCCCCAGTTGCCTGAAATTCCTCAGCAGGCTCAAACGTCCCAACAACCCAAAAGTCCCCATGATACTCCTGAAATTCCTTATGAAGGACAACGGGACGATATTCCATATTCCCCAGTTGACCCAACCCCGAGCTCGTCCCACTTAGCAGAGTCAACTGTCCCCATTATTTCTGTCCCTAGTGACGACTCTCTAACACCTCCATCCCCACCTATTTATAAAAAGAGAAGAACCCCAACAGTCTCAGTCTCCAAACGACGGACAAGGGCTAAATTCCAAATCTTCACTTCTTCCGAAAGCCCTTCCCCCACAGAACAATCCTCCCCTGCAAAGAAAAGGAAAGACAGTGACTTTTCTACTTTCCTACCAAAAAGGAAAATGAAGATGACTGTTGAAACAGGACTTACCTCCATTTCCCCTGACCCTGCCACTATTCTGTTAAAACTCCAATCTTCATCTCAAACCCCTCAACCCGTCTCATCCGGTGGCACTGCCACACAAGAACCAGTGCCCCGGGATAATACGACATTGTTTATGGCTCAAACAGTGACTGTCACACAAGAACCAGTCACCTACCCAGAGGCTGAAACACAAGAACCAGCCACTGTGGTACAAAAATACACCAAGCATGATGATAGTGGGAGACCAGCAATAGCTGTCCCACAAGAACCAGCTACAACTGTGCATCAGCAGACTATCCCAGCAGAATCAACCAGCGCACAGGGTTTACATACTATGACATCTTTATTGGAGGAGAATGAATTCTTGAAGTCTGAATTGGAAGCCTACAAAGATGAATTAACCTTTGCACGAGAGGCTTTTGATAGAGAACTGAATCTCTATATGTTAGCACATACAGCCTCAACGCAAAATAAGGAGCCATGCAAGGAATACATGTGCCACGAGTGTGGTAATATTTACCAGGAGGCAGGCTACAAACTAGTTAAAATTCAACTATCTGAGGCATCTACATCAGCTGGAATGAAAGAGGGATGCCCTACTGTTCCACAAGAACCAGTAGGGCTCTCCATAAAGGAAGAAAAAGAAGCTAAACCTCAGACATCTCGCCCTGTGCCAGTTAATGCAGCCACTCAGACAGAAGCACCACCGCAGATATCTCGCCCTAAGTTAGTCAGTGTAGCCATTCAAACAACGTCTCAACCCAGTACTTCTGATGCTAGCACACAGACCCCGCCATGGAATCAATTGGAACTGATGAACCAATGGAAGAAACAATATGCTGAAGAACAAGATACAATATTACGCCAGCATAAGTTAGCATGGCAGAGCCACGTGTATGCTAACTGGGATAGTTGGGAACAAATGATGCAACAGCTCAGGGACTCCAAAAAGGAAGTCAAGGAATTTAAGGAAAAGATGGCCTTGATGTTTTCATTAGTCCAAAGTTGATGGCTACACGCAAACCCTCTGTAAACTACTCTCTCTTTCTTTCTGAACGATTAGTTTATTTTCAATTAAAAGCAATAAAAGATGGCAGACCGTATGAGTTACTTACTTCAGAGAAATTTGTTGAGACCTTTAATGAGGCCCCCGAGAGTGACCAGCATTTGCTGTGCGAACTCTACCTTCATAATGAGGCCATTCCCGACAATAGAAGAGTTAATCTTATTCCAATTGCAGGAGATATACAAATAAGGGCATTTGTTTCATTTTTGTCTAACCAGCTCACTTGGCAAACTGCGTTCACTGCAAGCAGCCATAATGAGGATAGACTCCTTTGGATTAGACCAGAACCTTTAAGTCCAGCCATATTTATAGCACAATATCATAAATTCTTACAGAAGCCAGGAATGCATAGGTATATACAACAATTACAGGCTTCAACACTCTTTAAGTGTCAACAGCAAATTAGAGTAAAGGGGACTGCTGCATTGAAGGCCAATACTATGTTTTGGCAGCAGTCATGTAAAGAAAGACATGATTATCACCCTTTTAACCCTGACAATCTTCAAGCTGCACTTTCCAGGGTTCCTAATTACATTGGATGCATTCGCCATTGTGGAGTAAACTGGATCGGGTATCATTTTCATTTTCCAATTTTATGGCTGCCTTCAGAGAAGTATCAGTGTCATTACCAATTGGCTGGCAGAGATGAAGCTTTAGCATGGCAGCACTTGCAGAACAACAGAGGATTCAGAGCTCCTACAGATGCCACCTTCTCCAGCTACTGCTTGAGTAATTTGCATGCTCAGTACCAGTACTCAGACTCTGATTCAGACTAGGGGTTGCCTGAGGACATGCAACATTTTCAGCTGGGGGGGATGTTAGGACTCCACTATGTATCATTTTTGCTATATACTTTGACACCATTTTACTTTTATAACCATGATTAAAAAAGGATTCCATTATCATTTTCATCTACTTTATCCCAAGGTATATAAAATCCTCTTCTTTATTATATGTTTAATCTGTTTACATCTAATTCCATAATACTCTTATATTTTATCATTAATCGAAGTGCATCGTTGCTAACATAAGTCCAAAAGCTCGCAGATAAGTTATATGCTTTGCTAGGAACAAGCGGCCGTTGCTGAAACAACTGACTCAGTTGCTGAAACAGCCGTCAAGCACGCAAATTCCGTCATTCGTAATTTGCGATTCTGGAAGAACCTTTTGCGGAATAATAGTAACAGCATGAAGACACGGTTACATGGATTATCCTGAAGATAGCATTCTTGTTGTCTCTGTTGTAACAATATCTTTTTTGGAAGAACAAAATAGTCCTGTTTTGAGAAAGAGAACAGATTTGGGATAAACGTAGATTTGCTCTCATGTAATTGTAAAAGATGTCTCCTCTTTAAAAAGAGGAGACATCATCATTAGTAGGGAGTTCGATTTTGAAAGCTACAGGAAGAGCATTGTGTGATAACTGGAGCTAGACTCCAACTGTAATGTATCATTTCTTTTGACAGATGAATAAAATCTTCTTTTGAGAGCTCCAGTTTAATTCTTTCCCTGGGGAATCTTGTGAGAGGGAAAGGGCCCGCCTTCCTCACAAGATTCACCCTTCTGTTCCTTAATTTGTTTAATTCTTTATGATGTTTGCACTTTACTTTAATTCTGTTGTTAAACACTAGTTGCACAGTTCTGTAGTACTCTGTTTCCTTAACGCTGCATGTATTGAACGCATTCATTCTTGGAAGTTGAGAAATCCATCTCTGTTAATTGTGTGAACGTATGATGCTGGGAAGCAGGTGCTGAAGATTCCTGTACAAAGGAATAGGGTCCTGCTCCCACTAATTGCCTTTCTTTTCCTGCAGTGTGATTAGAAACAAGAGAACAAGTGCTGAAGATGCCTGTTCATAGGAATAGGGTCTTGGTCTCTTGAGTCATTTTCTACAGTGTAATTAGTGCCAGGCAGCAGGTGCTGAAGTTCCTAATTAAGGAATAGGGTCCTGTTCCTGCTATGGTTGATTGATTTCTTTTCTTGCAGATTGATTTTCCTTTATTTGGATTGTAACTGCAACCTAGGAATTATTTCTGCTATAACTTCAGTGACTTCAGCTTTGATTAAGCAGAGTGTGAACAATTAGATTTGTGAGATTGATAATTGTGTGGCTTTTTACTACAACATTGTTTCTGCTTTTGAAATTGAGCATATCCAGTGCGTGATTATCTTTGAAATAAAAAGACTTCCTCGGGTTGAAAATTTATGTGGAGCTTGAATTGTGAAAGCAATTAAAGCGACCAACAATCCTATTTTTCCTATTTCTTCTTAGCCTACAAAACATCCAATTATGAAGACAAAGTACTAAGAATATCAGTTTTAAAATTTTCAAATAAATTACCCATTTCAGCTCGGGTTACTCCAGCTTCAGAAACTGATTTAACAAGCTTGGAAGAAGTGTCTCTTGACCCTCCTCCGACCCCTGAATTTACTCAGGAATATCTTATACAAAGCTCTCACACATCCTCATATCTTAGCTTTGATACATCACCTGCTCCCATTAAATTTAAGACCTCCAGATACTCTGATCTTATTTCCCGAAGAAAAATGGTTCTCTTGGTCTCTTGATCCAATTGATTCATCTTAGATCTTTGTAAGTTATATTGGAATCTCTCCACAAAGTCTTCAAGGCTCTCCCCTTCCTTTTGATTCATCCCAAATATTTCTTCCCTGAGATCCCTAGTCTTGCAATAGTCTTGGTACTTCTTCATGAACACCTTCTTCATTTCATCCCAAGTTGTAATGGAGTTTGATTCTAACCCCATAAACCACCTAAGAGTTGCATCCTTCAATGTTGCAAGGAATAAATTAAGCTTCTGAGCATTGGAAGAATAGTCATAGCTTCTGTATAGTGCATTGAATTCAAATAGTAAGGCATTAGGGTCTTCACTAGAGGCACCACGAAAATTAAGCCAGGTTGAAAGAGGAATGTTTTTCATCTTAGTATCTCCAACAATTTCCTTAATAGGAAATTTGAATGTAACTATTTTCTCCTCATTCTCATCAATGCCTTCTAGATGAGCCATATCAATCCAAGAAAAAGTGGGACCTTGGAAGGCTACAAATTATTCAGAATCAATGGTCTGGAGTTTTGGTTCTATGATAAGATTCACAAGAGATTCCTCTTCAGGATGACCATTGAGTAGAGATGACGTCTTTCTTGTAAGGGGAGACTTGAGATGGGCAGCAATAGAATATTTTCCAACAGAGGATTCTATTGTAGAATTATTAACCTACTCCAGACTACAAACCTCCTGTTCAGATTCTTCTTTCTTTGCTACCTTCTTTCTTTCTGACTTACTTGTTCTGGCTAGTGAATTAGTAAATGAAGTGGTGCTCACACCACCATGAAAAACATTCGAAAATATTGGACCCTATTCATCTATTATACAAAAAAATTAAAAAAAACTCTACTTACTAAACAGTCAGGATATGGCTTTGGTGAATTTCAAACCTCTATGGGTGCATGGGCTTTTCCCTTTATCTTATCACTTCGACTCCCACAGCCCTACAAAAAAAAAATCAACAAAATCAAACTAAAACACTTTTAGTAACATCCCTTATCACTTCCCCGACAACGACTCCAAAATGTTGAGTCAAATTATACACTTATAATTTTCCAATCATAAATTGTCAACCCAGGGTAGGTAAGCTTGTAAGATACTATGCAAAATATATGCAGGATAATTACTGCAAATGTTCATAAATTAACTATTCATACACACACAAACTAATGCCTCTTTACTGCATCAATACTTAGCAGCAAAGGCCATGGAGTGGAATATAACACCCCTATACAACTCTCGGTATTGATTATATTGACCATGAAAAGATAAAAGATCAAATTACAACAATTAGGAGACCAACTTAAACAATCATAAATCAAAGCTTTGATAAAATGAAATTAACGCATTATCATAAGAAACTAAATTATTTAATCAATTAAGAATTTGTTGCTTAAACTATAGAAAGAATGCATTAGCTGTGTAAAAGAATTATTGTTGCATAAAAAGAATTAAACACACATAGTGCGTTGTAGGATTTGTGAGCGAAGGGGGCCCTTCCTCCCTCACAACCCCTTTAAAACTCGAAGAGTTTGCTTAGAAAAGTAGACAGAACATAAGATATTTTATTAATAGGAAAATATACAACCATCTTGTCATCAGCTTTCCATTGAAGTCTTTAAACCTTGAATCATACAACAGTGCCCAATCTCCTTCTTGGAAGGTGTTTTCTTTGATGTTCTTGTCATGCCATACCTTCCTTTGCAGCTGAACTACCTCTGTGTGAAGAAGTGCTTGCATTATGATCTCATCCAATCCATTTAGTTGAAACAACCTCTCTTTTTGGCCATTTTTAGATCTAGATTTAATTCAACTTCCATTCTTAAAGTATTGAATTCAAACTCAACTGAAAGTAGAGCTTTCTTACCATAGACTAGTTCATAAGGAGTGAATCATGTTGTTGTCTTCCAAGTAGTGTTGTAGGCCCAAGTAGCTTCTACCAATATATCTGCTAAATCTTTTATGGTGCTTCTCACAACCTTGGTGAGGATGCTCTCTAAAGCTCTATTAGTTAATTCTACTTGGCCATTCTCTTGAGGATGATAGGGAGTAGAATTTATATGCTTAATCTTGTGCTTCCTCAAAATATTCTCAATGAGGTGAGAGGTGAACTGTGATCCCTGATCAGGGACTATTTCTCTGGGATATCCAAATTTTTAAAGCAAATTCTCCCTCAGAAATTCAGCTACTTTCTCCTCGGTTGCTACCTTCACTGCTTTTGCTTCAGCCCACTTTTTTAGGTAATCAGTGCAGAATATTTGTTGAATCTTTGGTTAAACTGAGAGGGGGGGGGGGGGGTGAATCAATTTAACACAAGCTTTGACAATCAAGAATTTTTATCAGACTTATTTACAGCTTAATATGTGAACAGTCTTACAATGTAGCAGCAAGTATTAAGTTAAAGTGAAATCAACCTTATTGTGAGAGAAAAAAAAATAAACAGATTGATTGGATCATATCAACATATAAGCAACACACATAGAGACAACAACTGTAAGTGGAAACCCATAAAGGGAGAAAACCACATCTTATTATTTTTGTGATGCAAAGGCAAGCTCCAACTCCCTCTCACCACTGTTTTCTGCAGGCACCAACCTACAGGAGGCTCCTACCTCAGTCAGCTACAACTGACAGCTATCAAGCTTCAACTTGATAGGGAAGCTCCAACTTCCTTAATTTATCTAAATAAATGTTTACTGATTCCTTCAGGTATCAGCTCTGTTCTGTAGCATCTCTTTCTGCTCCTCTCTTCCTTATCTTCTCTACCTCAATCTTCTATACTCTGCATTCTCTATCCTTACTCTCTCTAACCTCTCTTATGCATATCAAGTTGATATTATATATAGAGTTCCTCACATGACTGTTTGTATTTCATAAGGAATTTGGAGTGAACAGTCATGACTCTTTGGCTTCTGTCTTCTCATTTCTTTGTCCAAATCATTAAAAATATAACAATATGTACAAATTTCAATGTTATAATGGGATTTTTCTTTTTCTTTTGGATACTTGCCTTTGCATCACAAACAAAAAATTGAACATTTACATTTTCAGTTTCAATATATAAACTTAACTCAGCCCTTGGCTTGCTAGTTTTTTCCTTTCTGTCGTTGTCATGCAACTGTCCTGTATACCTCTGTTTACTGTAATTGTGTGCACCTGTGCATGTATAACTGCTTTTCCAAGTTTAGTCCCAATTTTTTTCTTTCTATGCATATAACCATGCATCTCCAACTTTCGGGCCTTTGCACTTATATGCTTGATTTAGAACAAATGTAATATTGGCTCACGACATTTCTATAAATGTAATATACCAATATATTATACATTTTTCTACCCAGTGTTTCGAAATGCTACATAGTATCCTTGACTTTGGCTTAAACCCCGACGCATCAACATTCTATATATATTAGCATAAATTTAATCTTACATGCTCATGGTTTCCTCATAATATATATTCCCCACTTCAATTGTTACAAACATTAATGCGTCGCTGACTTATATTAAAACCCAACAGTAATATATATCCATATAACCTTTCAGACCCTCGTAAACCATCACGCCCATCCAACGGTTGTGATGATGTCGCTTCGTTTTTGGTGATCCAACGTGCATAATGAATTATCGCGCAACCAAACAGCACAAGAGTTAATTCTCCGAGTTCACGTGATGGAGCGGGTCCCAACGCTTAACTCCCCTTCTCATCCGACGGCAGAGAGCATGTCGCCTTGCCCGTCTGATCCGACGGATATCGCTTGGCTTAGATGCACAAGAGATAATGCGCAATGAGAGTGGTTTTCGAAAATCGCTCAGGGACACGTGTCGTCCAGCGTATGGAATCACGCTGATTTTCTAATTACCGCTTGCTCGACGAAGGCGGTGTGATCAAAACCGGAAACCCGCCTTTACTATTCACTCCAATCATGGTTCCGCTTCTTACCTTCCAGGTTCCGTTCTGCCTTTATTATTTATGAATTTCGTTTCAATGTTTTGCTTTTCATTACAGTTCCATTGCTAAGTTTAATGCTTTGTTCACGATTTTGTTTGTGTCTTTTAACACGAATTCTTTACACCGGTTGCTGCCTTCCGACCTCGACGCAACACCATGCCATTCTGTCTTCAATTCTGCTATGATATATAATATATCAACCTTCCATTGCATGTTCAGGGTTCTACCCTATCACAGTTCCACTTCTAACTGCACATTCAAGTTCTTGATTCCGCAAACTAATCACTGTACTACGGTCCATCGCAACTATAATCTTTGCTACATTCAAAACCATCATATCTCTGCAACCATTAATTCCTTCAATTTATACACAATACACAGAATTATATTACAGTTCTCAGTGCATTCAAGCCCAATATCGACATGAAGTCGATTTCTCCACCGACACACAGAGGGCAATTCAGCTTCGCGTTGCTCATACATTTATCTGCTGGAATTCAAAGCCTATTCCTACAGATAAACTCTTAAACCGATTTCCAGAGTCCTCTATGTATAGGGTTTGCTCGAAATTTCATGATCCAAATAGAGTCCAAGGAATAAATTTATTCTTTACAACGAGATTAACACTCTAATTGCCATCAATTCAACCAGGACCATATCCAAACATCAGGTATATTCATTACTCTGTCTCTCCAAATCTGCTATTAAATTTAAGCATATTTATTACTCTGTCTCTCCAGATCTGCTATTAAATGGCCCTCTTATTCTGTCATTTGTCTCCTGCTGCCTCCTCTCTTTTGCCTCTGTTCCCTCTCATTTTGCTGCCCTTTTCCATTAACGACAACGTTTCCAACACTATTATATACTTCCTTTGTCTGGATGGTGGATCGATAGGTCCAACAAAGTGCATGTCCCACTTGTCAAATGGATCCAGAGCCACCTGAGGGTGTAAAATCATTTCATCACTTTGTGTGGGTTTCCCCATCCTTTGGCACTGGTCACACCTACTGGTGTATCTTCTGGAATCTTGATGAAGGGTAGGCCAATAGTATCCTACCTGCAACACTTTGTAAGCAGTTCTCTTTGTAGCAAAGTGACCTCCACATGGGTTGTCATGACATTTAGAGAGGATATCAAAAAATTATTCCTCCCTCACACATATTCTTAGGATTTTATCAGGGCCTAGCTTGAAGAGATCCCACCCAATCCATGTGAAAGGGACACTTTTTCTGATGATTCTGCTCCTCTCCCTGAATGAAAGATTGGGAGGGAGTCTTCCAGCAACCAAGTAGTTGGCTATATTAACAAACCATAGTGAGAGTGCTTATATGGAAAAGAGTTTTTCATCTAGTAGCTAGTCATCCACCATTCCTTCTTCACCTGCAGGGAGAACTAACCTAGAAATTTTTTTTTGCAACAACATTTTATTTTCCAGGTTTATCAACAATAGTCAAATCAAATTGCTGCAAAAGTAACAACCATATAATTATTCTAGCATTAACATTCGGTTTGTTCATTAAATACTTGATGGCTGCATGGTCAGTGTGAACAAAGGATTGATTTCCAGTGACATAATGCTTGAATTTGTTCAATGCATGGATAATGGCCAACATGTCCTTCTGAGTAATAGTATAATTCAGCTTGACAATGGAAAAATTCTTGTTGATGAAACAAATGGAATAAGGGATTTTGTCCTCTAATTGTCCTAATGCTACCCCTACAGCTTTGTCGGATGCATCGGTGTGGATGTGGAAAGGCAGAGCCCAATTTGGACCTCGGAGGATGGGGCCAATATTCAAATGCTTCTTAATGAGCTCAAAAGCCTCTTGACAAGGACTGGAGAAAATAAACTCAAAATCTTTGGCCAATAACCCAAATAATGGCGAAGCCATCTTGTTGAAATCTTTGATGAACCTTCTATAGTAACCGGCTAAGCCTAAGAAACTCTTGACATATTTCTTCTTTTGAGGAGTAGGTACCCTTTTCATGATAGTTATATAGTTTGGGTCTACCTTTATTCCTGCTTGGGATATGGAGTGTCCTAATACAACCCCTGCTTTCTTCAGGAATTCACACTTTTCTGGGCTCAAGGAGAGATGCACCTCTATGTACCTTCTTAGTAATTTACCCAAATTAGAGAGAGCTTCTTGGAAGTCATCCCCATATGGTGTGAAATCATCCATGTAAATTACGATAGAGTCATGGACTAACTCAAAAAAGATGCTCAGGACAGCTCTCTGGAAGGTGGTTGGGGCATTGCATAACCCAAAGGGTGGGACTTTATAAGAAAAGGTACCTAAAGGGCAAGTGAAAGTAGTCTTATCCTGGTCTTCAGGGCTGATTTGAATCTGATTGTGCCCACTGAACCCACTAAGAATGAAAATAACTTCTTCCCTGCAAGGCCATCCAGGACTTGGTCCATAAAGGGCAAAGGGAAATGGTCTTTCTTGGTGGCTTTGTTAAGTTCTCGATAATCAACACAAATTCACTACTTTCCATTCTTCTTTGGACTATAACAAGAGGGGATACCCACTCACTGTCGGATATAGGATATATGAAGCCCACATCCAATAGTTTCTGCAGCTCTTCTTTGACTATGTCCTTTAGAGCCGGTTCATCCTTCTTTGGGGTTGTCTCACAGGCTTTCATCCTTCTTTGATGTAAATGTGATGTCTGCATACTAAAGGATGCACCCCTTTCATGTCCTTGTAACCCCTATAAAATGCTTCAATATTTTCTTTCAAAAGCTGGCATAGCTGCTTCTCTTCTTCATTTGAGAGGTTTGGGTTGTTTTTTAGAGATCTGCATTGGCCAAACTCGACAGACTTGGTGGTTTCAGAGGTTGTCTCCACTGATTTCACTTCCATCCAAGGTTGGCTTTCAGATTCTTTGACTAGGTTTTCGAGAGGAGCGTTAGTGGAGGACTGGTTTTGAATGGCATGGTCGATAATTTCATCTTCATCAAGCAACCCCCCTCTAAGGATAACATCTATGGACTACATAGGGGCAGCGTTATATAACTCATCTTCTTCATCCTCCAACCATATAGGGAGATCATGATTAATGGAAGGCTGGGTTGGAGGATATAACACTAGCTGTTTAGACAAAGGCCCATTTTTTATAGTCATGTTTCTAGCTCAACAATTAGTATAAGTGTCTGGAGTGGCTAACCAAGGTCTCCCTAAGATGATAGGATAACCATTAAACTTGGTTTTGGCTGCGGGACCAAGAAATCTGTAGGATAATCCCAAGAGTCAATGGCAACCTTAACATCCTCAACAATTCCTTCCGGAGTTACTATGGACTGATATGAAAGTTGCAGAACTGTTGTGGTTTTCCTCAAAGTCCCTTGGAGATTAAGTTTCAACATAATTTCCTTGGTCATGATATTGATGGTAGCCCCTAAATCAATCAAAGTGTTGGGGACTATGACACCATCTGTATGTACATCAACAACTGGACTACCATGGTCTAGGTATTTTGGAAATATAACCTTCCCCAGCATTAGGTCAGACAATTTTCCTACCACATTGATGGTGGGGGTATCTCTCTTCCTCCTTCCAGGTTTCTTAAAGAACTTTTCTTTGATGAGCCTATTGTAGATAGGGACATCCTTAATGGCCTAGATAAGTGGTATCTTTACACATAAATTTTTCAATTCTCCCAGCAGTTTAGTCTCCTCTGGGGTGTGTTGAGTAGGGCGGATCAAGCACTCAGGAAAAGGAGGTTGTTAGATTTGAGTTTTATCTTCTTCCTTTTCCTCCTCAACCTCTATAGGTGGAGATGGGGGAGTACTCTTCCCGACCTGAGATTAACCTCCTGTATCTACACAACATAAGCTGGATTGGATGTTTCTCCACTGGGAGCCTGTTGTGCCCGTCTGTTGTTTGGTTTCGGATTGGGTTGTGCAGGTATAGGTAGCTTAGGTGGAGCAACATGAGTAAGATGAGGTTGAGGTTTGGGTGGAGGCATTAGAGTAGGTAGTTGATTTTGTTCAGGCCTCAACCCTTGGTATGGATTGTTCCACTGAGGTTTTTGTGGAACATACTGTTGGAATGGTTGATTTACTGGCTAAGGATGATATGAAGGGTTGAAAGGCCAAGTAGAAGGTGTAGACCAATATGGAGGAGTGGGGTGTACCAAGGTTGCATGGGTGCACTCTAATTGTTGTAATAGTAAGAGTGAGGTGCACCTTGCGTACCTTGTTGATATGGGCGAGGGCCCTGAGGTCTTCTCTGGTTGATGAAACATAGTTTCTATGGCATTTTTTCCCCACCTTGATATACATCTTTAAGTCCAGGTAAGGAGGGACACTTGTCTATGGCATGATTCTCTTCATAGACTAAGAAAAACTCAATGGCATTCAGTGGAAATTCATTTCTTGGATGTTTCCTGGTACATCTAGGACAAAATATGGTCAGGGCTCTCTCTTCTTCCTCTTGCTTCCTTTTAACCTGCGTTGTGTCCATTTTCAAAGAAAAGGCATGCATCATGTCACTCTTGAAGTCCTCTAGCATGTTTCAAATATCATGTTTATGAAGGTGGAAGAGGAAGGGGTATTGGATGTATTTTGGATAGCTTTTCCCTTCTTCCTAAATTTCCTAGAATGGTTCCAGAAGACAGTTTTGATTTTTTCATAGGGTTGTTGGTAGATATCTCCTCCTGATAATATATTCAAGTTTTATATCATCTCTTCACTGATCCCTTGAAGAAGTAAAATTTTGAGTGAGTCAAGATCAAGAGTATAGTTGGCTCTCTTATAGTTCAATTGAAACCTCTCTTCATAATTCTCTAGGGATTCATCAGGCCCTAGATTCATCCTAAATATCTCATCCTTAGTTTCCTTGGACCTACAGTAGTCTTTGTACTTTCTGCTGAAGGTATCTTCCATCTGTTCCCAAGTAGTGATTCTATCCCCACGCAGACCCATGAACTAGCGCAAGGCTGCATCCTTAAGGGTGGATGGGAATAGCTTCAACTTCTGATCATTAGAGGTGTAGCCATAAGTCTTACAGACAAAAACAAATTCAAACATGAATGTGTCAAGGTCCTCAAAGGTAAGTCCATGGAAGTGTGGAAGAGCTAAGGGGCTAATGTTTTTCATCTTAATGTCCCCTATGCCTCTCTTATGGGAAAGGCTTTCTAGGTCCCAGCCATGTTTAAGATAGGCGAAGCAGGTCCCTCAGTTGAAACAAGGTCTTCTTCTTCTTCCCCAATAGGATCCTCAAAATATTCAAAAGGCACTCCTATAGCGGGTTCAATCTCACTGCCACTGAAGAAGAGTGAAGGTTGGCTAGGAGGTGATGTGGGGGTTTTAGGTAAGGTTTGTCTTTGGGTATTCCTAGTCATACGAGGCATGGAAATCAGATCTTTTTTGTACTTTTTCATTATTTATGAGGTGACATGAAAAGAAAGGAAAGCATAAAAGAATGCTAAAACAAAATCAAAATATCTAGTAGACACCTCCTCGACAACGACGATAAAAAGTGGTGAGCCCTGGTATTGCACCAAGAATGCTGCAACTCCCAGGGGCTTTCCTACTTTACTTTATCAACCATAGGTTTGTACGAAATTTGAGGTTAGAGTTCTATAAACACAACATATGAATTCTGTTCATGTCATCCTCTTCTACTTCACGAAAGGGTGCTATTTCTGAAATTATGAGAACAAGTAAAAATTAAATTTCTAGAAGGAAATGAAAAAAAGGAAACTAAACTAAATTGCTGGAAAGAAAGGCCAAGAGTGAAACTAATTTAATTTGCATAAAATAGATAGAAGAAAGGAAATTAATTCTAAACCACACTTAACTTGGCCAAACGGATAAATGTACTCTACCTATCCTATGATTTATCTACCATACTCCTATCCATGCAACTAAACTATCCATGCCTTAATTTTAATTAAAAAGAATTAATTTGCAGCTTAGAGGGAAGAAAAAGGGCTAAGAGGGCTAATGGGGGGTTTAACACATGAAATGAGGTTTGGAAGCAGAAAGAGGGGGTTAAACCCTTAGAGAACTTTATGATATCATGAGAAATGCCTTTGGAGTAGAAAAAGGGTTTAAACCCTTAGGAAACCTTATTATAACGCAAGAAATGACTTAGAAGCGAGAAGAACTCAGAAATGCGATGGCAGAATGAGATGGAAAACAAAAGTTGCAGTATTTGATGTCGCAATCGCAACTTCACAAGTTTAAATGGATGGCAGTAAGGACTTAACAGAATGAACTAAATGGTGCGCAATGCGAAGTTTGAAGAGTGATGTGGTAGGTCGTGAATTGCAATATCACAAGTTTATAAGGATAGAAGTAAGGATTAATGGGAATAAACTAAATGGTGTGCAGTGCGAAGTGCGAAGAGTGACATGGCGGGCCTCGAATCCTAATATCGCAAGTTTACAAGGATAACGGTAAGGATTAATAGGAATAAACTAAAATGTGTGAAGTGCGATTTGCACTGCGGTAAAGGTTGCGTGGTGATTTGCGATGTGGTAAGTTCTGCGGGATGTGATTTTCGATGTGGTAATTTCCGCGGGATGTGATGTGCGATGGGGATGACGTGGTGGTGGAAAAAGCTAAGAGTTGCGATTTGCGATTTTGCAATTGCAAAGAATGAGCAATGAGTGTTAACAGTAGAAGGTAACCGGTGCGAAGTGCTATTTGTGATTTTGTAATATCACAATTGCAAGGAATGGGCGATAAGTGTTAAGGTAAACGTTAAATGTTGTGATTGCGAATTGCGACGTACAATGGCGAGAGTTTTGAAGAGCAAAGGCGGAGGTTGGGTTTTCGGTGGTTCTGTATGGTTTTTCACATGTTTTTCGTAAAAACTGAGAAATAGGTCTGAAGGGCTTAAGGGTGTTCGAAAGAAGGTAAGTGCATTGCTAAGGTGAGAAGTAAAGGAGGGAAATGGAAGCATAAGAGTAGTGCTCGGAAGTGAAGCACACCTGTGGATTCATGCACGGGAAATAGATAGAAATGCAGGGTGAAATCGTGAAGGAAGGGCTTGGACTTGGTAATGCAAATTTTTCCCCGAACTCAAACATAAAGCAATTTTGGCCTATGGGAAGGTCTGCCCCTACTCGAACTCTATTGATAGAGATGAGAGGGGGGAGACTTAACCATAGTTTTGGAGTTTTTCCTCTATTTCACTATGCGTAAGCAATTAAAACTATAACAACACAAAAACTAAATAGAAATCGAACTTATCAGAAGCAGATCTAGCTTAAATGACAGAAGAAAACTAGCTAAATGACAGAAAGGAAAGATAATAACAACAGAGAAACTGTGGCACATGGATTGGGCCCTAACCCACGAGCCTAGCCCTCTGAACTTAAATCAATCAAATGAAATTAGGATTCTCATTTCATAAAAGAATAACTGCATACATCTCTGAAAGTTTCGATCCCCGAATAAAAATAAAAGCTTCAATAGTTCAAAAAAATAATTCTGAATGGAATCGAGACTAGGATAGAATAACTCTTCTTAGCTCTAGCTCTACTCTATTTATTCTACAGGGTAGCTACCAATAGCTCCCTATAAAATGGTGATTTATTCCACTGAACTCCAAGTAAACCAAGATTGAGTGCTTTCCTCTTTGAGTTGCTCGACTGCCTCTGGAATTTGAATTGCTGGAGAGAATCTTGGGGATCCTTCAACTGCTTGTGGAATTCGAATTTCTAGAGAGAATCTTTGGGATCCTTCGGCTGCCTTTGAGGGTGGAAAATCCTCCTATAATTTGTCCTTGTTGTCTCCTTTAAGTCTTTGTGATAAATATTTATAAAAATGCTTAATAAATCATGATTTTCTGCACTCAACCTTATATTAGGCACTCAGAGTATGTTAGCCTTGATCACCACCTATACTAGCATCATAAACCCAAATAATAATAAAAATGCAAGAAAAAGAGATCTAAGAAGGAAAAAAGGTGACTATTATCCCCTCCAAATATGTATAATGATGGAACTCATCAATGTCAGTGGGACATTCCATTAAAGCATGTTTCTTCATGCATTTGGAGCAAAACACAACCAACACTTTCTCCAGATCATCCTATTTTTTCTGTTTCTTCTTAGCCTACAAAAAATCCAATTATGAAGACAAAGTACTAAGAATATTAGTTTTAAAACTTTCAAATAAATTACCCATTTCAGCTCGGGTTACTCTAGCTTCGGAAACTGATTTAACAAACCTGGAAGAAGTGTCTCTTGACCCTCCTCCGATCCCTGAATTTCCTCTGGAATATATTATACAAAGCTCTCACACATCCTCATATCTTAGCTTTGATACATCACCTGCTCCCATTAAATTTAAGACCTCCAGATACTTTGATCTGATTTCCCGAAGCAAAATGGTTCTCTTGGTCTCTTGATCCAATTGATTCATCTTAGATCTTTGTAAGTTATATTGGAATCTCTCCACCAAATCTTCAAGGCTCTCCCCTTCCTTTTGAGTCATGCCAAAGATTTCTTCCCTGAGATCCCTAGTCTTACAATAGTCTTGGTACTTCTTCAAGAACACCTTCTTCATTTCATCCCAAGTTGTAATGGAGTTTGATTATAACCCCATAAACCACCTAAGAGTTGCATCCTTCAATGTTGCAGGGAATAAATTCAGCTTCTGAGCATTGGAAGAATAGTCATAGCTTCTATATAGTGCATTGAATTCAAATATGAAGGCATTAGGGTCTTCACTAGAGGCACCACGAAAATTAAGCCAGGTTGAAGGAGGAATGTTTTTCATCTTCGTATCTCCAACAATTTCCTTAATAGGAAATTTGAATGTAACTATTTATCTCCTCATTCTTATCAATGCCTTCTAGATGAGCCATATCAGTCCAAGAAAAAGTGGGACCTTGGAAGGCTACAAATTCTTCAGAATCAATGGTCCGGAGTTCTAGTTCTATGATAAGATTCACAAGGAATTCCTCTTCAGGATGACCATTGAGTAGAGATGACGTCTTTCTTGTAAGGGGAGACTTGATATGGGCATCAATAGAAGATTTTCCAATAGAGGATTTTGTTGTAGAAATATTAACCTACTCTAGACTACAAACCTCCTGTTCGGATTCTTCTTTCTTTGCTACCTTCTTTCTTTCTGACTTACTTGTTCTGGCCAGTGAATTAGTAAATGAAGTGGTGCTCACACCACCATGAAAAACATTCGAAAATATTGGACCCTATTCATCTATTATACAAACAAATTAAAAAAACTCTACTTACTAAACAGTCATGACATGGCTTTTGTGAATTTCAGACCTCTGTGGGTGCATGGGCTTTGCCCTTTGTCTTATCACTTCGATTCCCCCAGTCCTGCAAAAAAAAAAATCAAAAAAATCAAACTAAAACACTTTCAGTAACATCCCTTAGCACTTCCCCGACAACGACACCAAAATGTTGAGTCAAATTATACACTTATAATTTTCCAATCATAAATTGTCAACCCAGGGTAGGTAAGCTTGTAAGATACTATGCAAAATATATGCAGGATAATTACTGCAAGTGTTCATAAATTAACTATTCATACACACACAAACTAATGCCTCTTTACTGCATCAATAATTAGTAGCAAAGGCTATGGAGTGGAATCTAACACCCCTCTACAACTCTCGGTATTTATTATATTAACCATGAAAAGATAAAAGATCAAATTACAACAATCAGGAGACCAACTTAAACAATCATAAATCAAAGCTTTGATAAAATGAAATTAACGCATTATCATAAGAAACTTAATCATTTAATCAATTAACAATCTTCTGCTAAAATTATAGAAAGAATGCATTAGCTATGTAAAAGAATTATTATTGCATAAAAAGAATTAAACACACACTGTGCGTTGTAGGAGTTGTGAGCGAAGGGGGCCCTTCCTCACTCACAACCCCTTTAAAACTCGAAGGGTTTGCTTAGAAAAGTAGACAGAACATAAGATATTGTATTAATAGGAAAATATACAACCAATTACAATCTAATATATTGCTTATCAGTCGAAATCCCAACTCAACAACCCTTTACAATACGAAATACATCTCCTTTTATACAATCTTGAATGACTAATATAAGCTATAAGCCAACAATACAGGTCTAGGCTATCGAATTTAGCTTCTATTGAATCTAATCCATTACTGAAAGCATGGATTAGATGACTTTTGTTACATAGTGGAAGCTGCAGGAAATACGTAAGTTCGGGTTGTTCCAAAAAGAGGTTCGAAGCAGCCAATGAAATAGCCTTCATGTGCAATGAATTCCCCACAAAACCCATGTATTTCCTAGATCTGGAAATAAGTAGAATATAGTCAACCACTGATGTCGGTGCAGGAAATCAGCGGTTGCAGGAAATCATGGATTCTGCAAGAAATCTAAAACTGCTGTAGGAAATATGGATCCGTTACAGGAAATCTGGAGATGCTATAGGAATTGTGGTTGCATGAGCTGTCTTCAATATTTTTCAGAGCTACTTTGAATCAAAGCAAATATGCACATAAGTTCAAGATCAGTGGGAGTAGTAATTTAGTAAAGTTATAGCTAGATCAAAGAATACTTTAAGACTAAGGAAAAATTACACTTATTATGTTAATTTGACATACCTTACGCTTATAGTACCCTTTTAGCCAAAACTAGAAAACATAGCCGAACTAAGCATAATTAAGGGCGGAAGGAGTTCAAAAATAAGAGAGGTAAGGCTTGGGAAGGGTATGAAAAATGGGCAAAATGGAGACTTAAAATTTCACAGTTCTAAATATTTAAATATCTATACACGGGTTTGACAAGAGCAAGGCACATATACACACAATATTGGTTCTACAGAGTAGCATATATGTTCAGTAATATGTTGAGATCTATACGCGAGTTGGTTTTGGGATAAGCATGTTCATACGCGAATAGGTTTACTGAAATGCGTGTATGCAAGCCAAGGTTTTGCTGAAGAATGTTGAAGAAAATGTTTGATCAGTTTTGTTGTGTTTTTGTTGTTTGTCAATGATGTCTTCATGTTGATCTAAGTTTAGTGATAATTTCTGAAGTAGATATGTTTGAATGATGAAGTTTAAATTGGTTGCATGTTGAATGGTTGAAAAGATACTTGATGCTACTAACTCTATGAGGGTTCAAAGACGTGTAACCTATCAGAATATTTCAGAATGTCCCTGTCCAATTCTATGACTGATTTAGATTAATAGTTTTCAGAACCTTGTATATTGAGTTTTGTACGCAGGTTGTTCTACATAAAAGTGCATATACACGCGGGTTGCCTTAAGTGAAGTAGCATATACATTTTATTTTATGAATGATCAGGGTTGTAGTTGATTCAGTGTGTTGATGCAGTAGTTTGGTTTCAGTTTTGATATTCTGGTTATAGTGATCTCATTGTTATGTATGAATTAAGTTGGTGATTGGTTACGTGATTGTTTTCCTCAGTGGTTGGTTCCGTATTCGAGTGATTGATGATTTTTTGGTTTAGTGGTTTTTCTCAGGAATTGGATGAATGTTTTTGGTACAGTAATCATTTTCAGTTTTGATATCTAGCTTATATGATGTTAAAGGGTTCAACATAGATTATGTGATGAAAAGAGGCCTACAATTTGTGATGTATTGAAGCCGGTGGATCCAGTGTGAACATTTATGAAACATGGTTCACATTAGTGCTGAGGGTTGGAGCCTTCAATGAGGAATTAAAAGCTCCCTAATAGTAGGAGCTAGTGATCAGATTAGGGGGTTGCAGCTCCCTTCCAGTAGTGGCTGGTAAACACGATCAGGGGGTCTAATCTCCCTTCCAGTGGTGGTTGGTAAACAAGATCAGGGGGTTGGAGCTCCCTTCCAGTAGTAGCTGGAGAATGAGTGAAGGTAGCCTTCTACAGTTGGGTACCTGCGTGCTGGTATGAGTTTGCACCAGTACAATATTATAAGCATTTTTCTCAATTATAAATATTGAAGCCAAAGAAAACAACAAAAATGGTTTTCTCCCACATTGGGTTTCCACCTTAAATCCCAGTGTTCATGTATGTTGCCTATATGTGATGGTTTATTCTGTTCTTACCGCACATGTTTACTACTTACTAAATGTATGATGAATTAATGATGCACTAGTTTACGTAAAGTTATTGAAGATTTATATGATTTATAAGTTCTCTGGGCATACACAAGTTTCCTTAATGAAATTTGTGTACATACGATAATTGGATTAAGTAAAGTCGTGTATAGAAATCAGTTAAGAAACATAAAATTTTATGTGAGCTTTAAATACTGATTCACCCCCCCCCTCTAAGTATTTTTCCAAACAATGCTTTCCCCAAATTTGTGATTGAAAAGATGGTATTGCAAGAGGTTTGCTATCAATTGACTACATGGCTCTCTAAAACATTGGTCAAAGGTAAGAAAAAATATTGGCCTAAATTCCCTTTTACTATTGCAGAATTCACCCTCGAGAATTTAAAAGAGGCTAAAGCATAAGATCAAGAAATTAAAAGATTATTCTTCCTAGATTTAAATCGTCGTAGTTATGACCCAAAGGGGATTGTGGTGGAACATTGTAAGAAATCAGAGGTTAATTGGTCCTACGTTCATACCAAGAATAATCACGAGGATAAATTCAGAAACTGGTAATATGCTGCTAGGGAATTAGGGCCAATTGAACAACACGAGAAATAGGATGAGAAAATGGAATACTCCCAAGAGATTATAAGCTTGGAAGCCAAAGAAACCCAACTCAAGAAGAATAAAGAGCAGAAGAAGAAGGATGGTAAGCAAAAGACACATATAAGTAGCAATTAAGAAGACCTAGTGGATGATCAGGAAGAAGGAAAATAAAAATAAGAAACCCTGGAGGAAAGAAATGCAACAATAGCAAGGAAGAAGCAAGAGATGAGGAAAAGGGAAGAGGAGCTAAAGAAAGCACAAGGAATAGGAAGACAATAGGATGAGGAAATACAACGACAACAACAGGAGGAATAACTCAAGAGAAAACATGAATAGGATAGAAGGAAGAAAGAATAAGAAGAAATGCTTCGACAAGAAGAAGAAGAACGAAGAATACAAGAAACCAAAAAAAGAAAAAAGAAAAAAAAGGAGGGAAATGCATGGAATAAGATAGAGGAAGAGGAACTCAAGAGAAAGAAAGAAGAGAAAGAGGCAGAACAAATAAGGAAGGAAGAAGAGCTGAAGAGAAAAGAGGAAGAGGATAAGAGAAATCAAGAAGAGCAAGAAACCAAGAGGAAACAAAAAGAGTTGGTTAATAAAGTTGAAATAGATCACCTTAATGAACAACATGGAAACAAATCAAGTGATCATCTAGGTCAGAGTTCTAGGATGCAAAATGAATTATCTCCTTTAGATGTTCCTCCCTCTACTCCCATTACTGGTGGGCACCTTCCACTCAAAGGAATTAGGCCTCTCAAAAAAAGAGGAAGAATAGGCACTAGATATTACCAAATTGAATTTTGATCAAATCCAGTGTAAGATCATGTAGGAAAGGAGAAAGTGTTATGCCAAGAACAAAACCAAGACCATTTCAGTGATCGCAAAGAAATAAATCGTCTCAGATACTACAATGAACCCTGAAATTATTTCTTAGACCAAAACAACTTTTGTAACAACCTCAAAGGTAAACATAGGAAGACTGAATAAACAACTTTTCGAACTACAAGTCAAGATCCTCGTTGTTAAGAAAAGAGTCGCTGAAGATGAAGAAGAGAATAAGGTTCTACACCTGGTCCATTCAAGCGAAAATGAACTGCAAGATTCTATTTAAGAAGATGTAGCAAGATTAGAAGAAGCCATGACTGTAGTCTATGAAGAAATGTTTAAGTTGCATCAAACTATAATGCCATTCCCAATCATATAATTTGAATCTAAGGAGAAGAAAACTATGCTCAAACAAGCCACCACAACTATCAACAACATATTGTTGGAAATGTTGTCATTGATGGAAAAGGAGATGAAAAAGGAGGAGCAGAGGAAGCAAGGAGAGAGGTAGAAGAGGTAGCAAAAAGAGAAGCAAGGAGTAGCATCAGTCAAGGAGCAGAGGAAGCAGTGAATTGAAGTAGAGAACTGTAGAAAGCTGTGCAGAATAGAAGAGGAACAAGACTACTGTCATTAAATATTTGGCCACCCACGAAGTCATAAGTGAGTACTCTGAAACTGATCACAAATATATATATACTGCTGAGGAAATTGTTTATAAGTTCTGTGTGCATAACATGTATTCTTGGTTGAACTTATGTATGGAATAATTGAGTTCTGTGGGAAATTGATGTAAACTCTGTGTAAACGAGTTTTGCGAGTCATTGAAGAAATCGACCTCCCGTCGATGCTGTGTTCGGAATTATGTGTGTGTTGGCTGAGTTAAATTCTATATGAAGAAAAATTGAATTCCTGTGGCAGATATGAATTTTTCCTGCATAGACTGCTTGGATAAATTGTGGAAGCGTGATTTAGTATTCAGGTTTGCGATTCTGTACATAATTGGGATACATTCCAGCATAGTATGTTTTACATATACTTTGAGGGAATGAGGACTTGCAGACATCGATCCCTGCAAGGATTGATGACCTGGGAGGAGTTCTGAATTCAATCTCAGGAATTTGGTATATGACTATATTGTTTTGGAACCCCAATGAATGTCGTGAGGGTTTCTGGTTGTAACCTCGAAAGGTTATATGAATACCTATTAGTGATGGGTTTAACCAAACACCCGAGGTCTATTTATGTTCCTAAAGCCTGGTATATATTTTGGTATTTGTATTTTATGCTATGGCGAACCTTGCATGAGTTGAGCTGTATGCTGGGCACATATTAAACTAATACTTAGTCCTTGAATGTTAGAATTAAATTAAGGGTTGTTAAGGAAACTACGTTGGAGAAGGTGGAACCAAGGGATGGAACCTTGAGCAAGAGGAGTGGAACAGTGAGGTTGTAACGGAACCTCGAGCGCAACTGAACGGAACCACGAGTTATGAACAGTGATAGTGGGTTTGGAACACCAGACGGTTTTCATCGCACCGCCTTTCTACGGTAAGCTGTATTTCCAATTCGAACGCGATCAATGCCATAGGCTGACACGTGGCCTGAAGCAGTTTGGAGATACCGCTCTCATCGCGAGTTAAGGCCCGTGCATCTAACTCGTGCGATTGCCGTAGGATCGGAGGGTTGAAGCGCAATAAGACAATGACCATTGGATGAGCAGGGTAAGTTAAGGCTGGGCCCCATTTCCATCGCGTGAGTTAAGAATTAAACCCCGAGCGCTTTTTGAGCATGACTACTGTTGGATTATTGTATGATGGCGTGATAACATTACAGCTGTTGGATGCGCGAAGGGTAACGAGATACAAAGAGCTCGAAATTGTGGGCCTGAATACATTGAGGTTTATTACAAAGTTGAGATATACACTAATGCATTCATAAAGCAGGGTTCAATATGGCTAATTGACCACTGGAGTCAAATTATAAAACTAGAGTTATATGTCGAGTCTTATATATGTAGATTGAAACAAAAAAACAGTGGGCCAGTGTGATATTTGGGCGTAATATGGAGTCTTGACGCATACTAACTTATGTGGAAAAGAAGAATTTTTATTGTTGGTTTATTATATGTCATATAGACCAACAAATAATATAAAGAGTTATGAAATGCATTGAACGAGGATGTGGGCCCGACTATATGGGTGCGTGGAAAGTTTGGGGAAGATTGATTGAAGGAGTAATATATGTCAAAGTATATATATATATATATATATATATATATATATATATATATATATATATATATATATATATATATATATATATATATATATATATAATGTTATGATAAAGTCGAACCTCACATATGAGTTATATTGTAGATGCGAAAGATAAACCTTGAGCATAGAAAATTTTTGGGTTATGAAGCGGAGTATTGGAGTCACATATGAAAGTGTATTTAAAACAGGTTTGACATGTGGGGCCCGAACAGACTTTTATGAGTATCAGATTATATGGTTACCGGGGATTTCATAACCATGAAAAATGAAGCTTCCACGTAACTAAATTTCCAGTTCAGTAAACAGAGTATCAAAACTGCCCAGATCAGAGAATGTAACGGGGTTAAATGTTTTTGATAATCAGCAGATGTAAAAAGAAAAGCTTCTGCACACATTTGCTTTTAATCATCAGTCCAAGACAAATGAATGAAGAGGCAGTTATATATACAATGAGAGTTTGAGAGTTATTGGGGAGCTAATCTTGTAAAACAGGTATTTATGCTGCAGATAAACAATTGCAATGAACAGGTGAATATGCACAGGAATGAAAATGTGGTTTTGATAGGTGTACATGCACAAGCGCACACAATTGCAGTAAACAACAGAGGTATGTAGATCAGTTACCTAACAACAGCAGAAAAGACAAAAACCAGCAAGACAAGGGCCAGAAAAATGGCTGAGTGAAATTAATGTGTGTAACTGAAATTGGGAATGTAAATGTTGTAATTGATTTTATATTGTTTGTGATGCATTGACAAGTCTCCGGAGGAAAACAAAAATCCCACTGTAAATTTGAAATTAATATATATTGTTATATTTTTCTGAATGAGTTGATAAAAGAAATAAGGAGGCAAAAGACAAAAAGTCAGGACTATTCACTTCAAATTCCCTGAGGAATGTCAACAGTCATGTGATGAACTCTATATATAATATAAACTTGATATTCATAGAGAGGTTGGAGAGAGTGAGGTTAGAGAATGCAGAGTACAGAAGATTGAGGCAGAAAAGATAAGAAGAAGGAGGAGCAGAACGAGATGCAGAGAAGTTAGAGAATGCAGAAATAAAGTAGTGAGGCAGAGAAGAAGGAGGAGCTGAGCAAAGAAGAAGGAGGAGATGATAGTGAATTTGAGAAGATGCAGAAATGATATAAGGCAGATATGAAGACTGATGCACAACAGTGAAGATGGTACAGAACAGAGCTGATATCCAAGGTAAATCAGCAAGTGTTTTCTTTTGAAAGAGTAAGGAAGTTGGAGCTTCCCTATCAAGTTGTAGCTTGATAGATGTCAGTTTTAGCTGACTGAGGTAGGAGCCTCCTGTAGGTTGGTGCCTGCAGAAAATAGATGGGAGTTGGTGCTTCCACATCAAGTTGTAGCTTGATAAAATGTCAGTTGTAAATGACTGAGGTTGGAGCCTCCTGTAGCTTGGTGCCTGCAGAAAATTGACGGGAGTTGGAGCTTCCTTGCAAGTTGTAGCTTGCAGAATTTAGGTTGGAGCCTCCTGTAGGTTGGTGCCTAAAGAAAATTAGTGGTGAGAGGGAGTTGGAGCTTGCCTTTGCATCACAACAATAATAAGATGTGGTTTTCTCCCTTTATGGGTTTCCACTTATATATGGTGTCTATGTGCATGATGTCTAAGTGTTGATATGGTATATATAGTCCGCTAATACTTGCTGCTCACATATTAAGGCTGCTAATACAATGTCTAATCTGATTATTAATTGCTAATCACAAATAAATATTGCTCACACATTATTTTGATCATGAAATGAAGGTGTTAATAAAGTTTAATGAAAAAGTTTAAAAGTCCATGAATGTGTTAAACTGATTCACCCCCCCCCCCCTCTCTCAGTTTAACTAAGGGTTCAACAATTGGTATCAGAGCAGGTTCCTTTGGTGCAAGCCTAATAGCTTGAAGGAGATCTGGTTAAGTCATGGACTATCAAAATGTATCTGTGTTAAATACAACAAACTTTCCTGAATGGAGAGATAAGGTTAAAACAATATTATTGGCTTATGAACCTAAAGTATGGAAGCCTGTATGTGTTGGTTACTAGACAGACTCCCCCACGGTGAAAGAACAACAGAGGAATGCCAAGGCAAAGTGTGTGATATATAACAATCTTCATAACAAGGACCTTGAGTTGATAATGGATTTAACCTCTGCAAAAGAAATCTGGGATAGATTTCATTTCATGCATGGAATAGACACAGAGGACTGCATTGTCAAGAAGGAGAAGAGAATTAAGAAGAAGAAAAATTCAGGTCAAAAGGAAAATATTCAATCAAATGAGGTACCTGCTAGTGTGAATAGTAGTGAGAACCATGAAGAAATTGCAGCTGAAGAAAAAACCAAACTTGACACAGCCTTGACTGAAATAGGAGGATTGAAGCATGAAAACAAAGACCTGAAGACATTGGTGAAAATTTGTGATGAGAAAGAGTATGAAGATAAGAAAGAGATTGTTGGCCTGAAGACTCAACTTGAAGAAGCACGGAAAGTAGAAGATACTCTGCTGCAAAAAATGAGAGAGAAAAATCTGGAATGTGAAAAATTGGAAGAAGAAGTAGTGAGCCTGAGAAAGAAATTAGAAAAGGCCCAAAGAGACTTATTAATGAATACTCCTCAAATGAAAAGCTCTGGACAATTGGACTAGATTCTAAAGGCTCAAATATCTCCTCTCATAAAGGATGGGATAGGATATGAAGGAGAAACCAGTAAACCCAAGGTAGAAGATAACAAGAAAATCATCTTTGTAAAAGCTGTAAAGGAAAATGAAGCATCTCAGAAGATTCCCACAGAAGAAGAAGCCAGCAAAACAAGATTTGTAAAGAAACAAACAGAATCAAGCAGCAACATGAAAGAACAGAGAATGAGAGGATGAACCAATCAACTGCTAAAGGCTCATATGCTCCTAAGGATGAATTGAACAAATTCGGAAGATGTCAAAGGAGGTTCCTCCCTCCTATGAAAAATATCACATGTTTCTCTTGTCATAAACCAAGACATAATGCAGCACATTGTAAGACAAAGCCAATCCAGTCCAACCAGCAAAGGATGCAGCAAAAGAGAAGAACCCCTCAAGCAAGCAAATGGAAAAGACAATCTTTCACCAGGTACACAAATCATTTCCATGGCTACTGTTATGCATGTAATAATTTTGGACATAAAATTGTTGATTGTAAAATGTATTCAAGAAGGGGAACAAATTATTATACATCAGCTCAAATGTACTTTGACAAAATAAGATGTTATGTATGCCTCAAGCTTGGCCACAAAGCAAAAAACTGTAAATTGCCATATATACTAAAGAACTCTAGACAGATGATGGAAACAAAGCAAATCAAACAAAACTATGAATTTAAAAGAAGTGCAGACATTATGAAGAACCCCAATTAAGTATGGAAGGAAAAGAGAAAGGGGGAGCCTATTATCTCAATAACATAACAAATCCTCCATAGTCTCAGGGGGAGCTGCTCTAGGAAGCAAAGAAAAAATCCATCCAGTGACAAATATGAAGCAACATCCCAGGGGGAGAGCAGTTCATAATTATTCCCCATGAGAGTAATCTAAGAAGAGCTACATGAAATAGCAACTGTTAAAAGATCAGAAAGAATATTATCGGAAGCACACAATAGCCTACAGGTTGATGGAAGGAGAGAAAGCAATAAGCAACCATGATGATAGAAGAAGACATCATGGGTTAATATGCAAGTTGAAGTGAAATCTCTGCATAGTTTATCAAAGTAGCATCAATTGGAATTTAGGTAGAAGCAGCATGCCTATCAACATAATATCAAGTGTTATTATGGAGTAGCAGCAGTATGGTACAGGTCCTCGGATCAAAGGATTATGGAAAAAGTGCATCAAGGTGAAATTCCCAGAGTTATCTGCATTCAGCTCGAAAAGGTCAATAATAGAGCTAAAGGATTAGTACTCTGTTTACACTTGAAACATTATATTAAACATTGAAGAAGTATCTGTTTCTATATATATAATTGCATGCCTTCCTAAAGTCAATACATATATCTTCAAGGCCTCTTTCTGAAGATTGTTCATAAACTGGGTGAAGTTTGTTAGCTGAGATATAAATTAAACAACTTGAAGATGTTTTTGTTGGAAATAATCATGACAGAATAGTTAAAATATCTGAATAATTAAGGAATAGTTGTGATTATCATTGAAGCTCAAAAGTCTTTTATTAGTTCATCCAAGCATACTTCAGCAGAAAGGAATTACTGGTATTGGAACCATTTAAAGAGAGATTGATCATCGACATACATAATCCCTTATGAAATAAAGAAAATTGCCTGATTGATAAGTGAGACTGACTAATACACTGAATGTATCTAGCCTCAAGGGTTTGTTTTTAAAAATACATTGTACAAGTAGGAAAGTCATTTGGTCTCTAATATTGAAAGATATTTCCTATTATCACAACAAGTTGTAAGCTCTGGTCTGATTCATTTGTTCACAACAGCAACAAGGACCTTTCAATCTTTAAGAGTAATTTCCGTATCAACAGTCTACCATGTATCACCAATAACAGGCAGGAAAGGTGTACCACAATAATAAAATATATATTGGCTTCATCACAATTGAACAAATGTGTATTGTAGATGTGCTTTGCAGAAAAAGACTTACTTCATCTTCAACCTTCCTCAATAGATATGCATCATAGATGAAGATTATAATATAGACAGAAGTATAGCTGAAGCAAGCTTGATATGTCACATGGAACATTCACGATCTTTAAGCTTGGATACAACTATGCATCTCTGATTATACAAGTCTGATTATATATGGCTGTCATCACCTACACTACATACAAGTGCAAGGAGTCTATACTTTGGGATTGTATCAACTTATTGTGTATATTCAAGTTCTAATGATTCTCAAAAGTGTTCTCTCAACAACATCAATTTGGAGCAGCATGGTACAAAGTCAGAAGAAGAAGGCCTAAAGAGATCTCAGAGAGAGGAAATGAAGATATAGAAGGCACACTAGGAAATGTGCAACCCTTTTCCATTGATGTCAAAGGGGGAGGAAAAGCAGGTAATAGAAGAAAGGGTATTCTAAAAGAAGCTAGGAAGAGGAAGACTTGGAGGAAGCATTGGATTATCGGTGGATGTGTTGCCATCAATGCCAAAGGGGGAGACTATTGGAAATGTTGTCATTGATGGCAAAGGAGATGAAAAAGGAGGAGCAGAGGAAGTAAGGAGAGAGGTAGCAGAGGCAACAAAAAGAGAAGCAAGGAGCAACATCAATCAAGGAGCAGAGGAAGCAGTGAATTGAAGTAGAGACCTGTAGAGAGCTGTGCAGAATAGAAGAGGAACAAGGCTACTATCATTAAAGATCTGGCCGCCCACGAAGTCATAAGTGAGTACTCTGAAACTGATCACAAATATATATATATATATATATATATATATATATATATATATATATATATATATATAATGCTGAGGAAATTGTTTATAAGTTCTGTGTGCATAACATGTATTCTTGGTTGAACTTATGTATGGAATAATTGAGTTCTGTGGGCAATTGATGTAAATTCTGTGTAAATGAGTTCTGCTGGTCGTTGAAGAAATCGACCTCCCGTTGATGCTGTATTCGGAATTATGTGTGTGTTGGCTGAGTTAAATTCTATATGAAGAAAAATTGAATTCCTGTGGCAGATATGAATTTTTCCTACATAGACTGCTTGGATAAATTGTGGAAGTGTGAGTTAGTATTCAGGCTTGCGATTCTGTACATAATTGGGATACATTCCAGCATAGGAGGTTTTACATATACTTTGAGGGAATGAGGACATGCAGACATTGATCCCTGCAAGGATTGATGACCTGGGAGGAGTTCTGAATTCAATCTCAGGAATTTGGTATATGACTATATTGTTTTGGAACCCCAGGGAATGTCGTGAGGGTTTCTGGTTGTAACCCCGAAAGGTTATATGAATACCTATTAGTGCTGGGTTTAACCAAACGCCCGAGGTCTATTTATGTTCCTAACGCCTGATATATATGTTGGTATTTGTATTTTATGCTATGGCGAACCTTGCATGAGTTGAGCTGTATGCTGGGCACATATTAAACTAATACTTAGTCCTCAAATGTTAGAATCAAATTAAGGGTTGTTAAGGAAACTGCGTTGGAGAAGGCGGAACCAAGGGATGGAACCTTGAGCAAGAGGAGTAGAATAGTGAGGTTGTAACGGAACCTTGAGTGCAACTAAACGAAACCACGAGGTATGAACAGTGACAGTGGGTTTGGAACACCAGACGATTTTCATCGCACCGCCTTTGTACGGTAAGCTATATTTCCAATTCGAACGTGATCAATCCCATAGGCTGACATGTGGCCTTAAGCGGTTTGGAGATACCGCTCTCATCGCGAGTTAAAGCCCGTGCATCTAACTCGTGCGATTACCGTAGGATCGGAGGGTTGAAGTGCAATAAGACAACGACCGTTGGATGAGCAAGGTAAGTTAAGGATGGGCCCCATCTCCATCGCGTGAGTTAAGAATTAAACCCCGCGCGCTTTCTGAGCACGACTATTGTTGGATTATTGTATGATGGCACGATAACATTACAGACGTTGGATGCGCGAAGGGTAACGAGATACAAAGAGCTCGAAATTGTGGGCCTGAATACATTGAGGTTTTTTACAAAGTTGAGATATACACTGATGCATTCATAAAGCAGGGTTCAATATGGCTAATTGGCCACTGGAGTCAAATTATAAAACCAGAGTTATACGCCGAGTCTTATATATGTAGATTGAAACAAAAAAACAGTGGGCCAGTGTGATATTTGGGCATAATATGGAGTCTTGACGCATACTAACTTATGTGGAAAAGAAATTTTTTTATTGTTGGTTTATTATATGTCATATAGACCAACAAATAATATGAGGAGTTATGAAATGCATTGAACGAGGACGTGGGCCCGACTATATGGGTGCGTGGAAAGTTTGGGGAAGATTGATTGAAGGAGTAATACATGTCAAAGTATATATATATATATATATATATATATATATATATATATATATATATATATATATATATAATGTTATGATAAAGTCAAACCTCACATATGAGTTATATTGTAAATGCGAAAGATAAACCTTGAGCATAGAAAATTTTTGGGTTATGAAGCGGAGTATTGGAGTCACATATGAAAGTGTATTTAAAACAGGGTTGACATGTGGGGCCCGAACAAACTTTTATGAGTATCGGATTATATGGTTACCGGGGGTTTCATAACCATGAAAAATGAAGCTTCCACGTAACTAAATTGCCAGTTCAGTAAACAGAGTATCAAAACTACCCAGATCAGAGAATGTAACGGGGTTAAATGTTTTTGATAATCAACAAATGTAAAAAGAAAAGCTTCCGCACACATTTGCTTTTAATCATCAGTCCAAGACAAATGAATGAAGAGGCAGTTATATATACAATGAGAATTTGAGAGTTATTGGGGAGCTAATCTTGTAAAATAGGTATTTATGCTGCAGATACAAAATTGCAGTGAACAGGTGAATATGCACAGGAATGAAAATTTGGTTTTGACAGGTGTACATGCACAAGCACACACAATTGCAGTAAACAACAGAGGTATGCAGAACAGTTACCTAACAGCAGCAAAAAAGACAAAAACCAGCAAGCCAAGGGCCAGAAAAATGGCTGAGTGAAATTAATGTGTGTAACTGAAATTGGGAATGTAAATGTTGTAATTGATTTTATATTATTTGTGATGCATTGGCAAGTCTCCGGAGGAAAACAAAAATCCCACTGTAAATTTGAAATTAATATATATTGTTATATTTTTATGAATGAGCTGATAAAAGAAATAAGGAGGCAAAAGGCAAAAAGTCAGGACTATTCACTTCAAATTCCCTGAGGAATGTAAACAGTCATGTGATGAACTCTATATATAATATAAACTTGATATTCATAGAGAGGTTGGAGAGAGTGAGGTTAGAGAATGCAGAGTACAGAAGATTGAGGCAGAAAAGATAAGAAGAAGGAGGAGCAGAACGAGATGCAGAGAAGTTAGAGAATGCAGAAATAATGTAGTGAGGCAGAGAAGAAGGAGGAGCTGAGCAAAGAAGAAGGAGGAGCTGATAGTGAATTTGAGAAGATGCAGAAATGATATAAGGCAGATATGAAGACTGATGCACAACAGTGAAGATGGTACAGAACAGAGCTGATATCCAAGGTAAATCAACAAGTGTTTTCTTTTGAAAGAGTAAGGAAGTTGGAGCTTCCCTATCAAGTTGTAGCTTGATAGATGTCAGTTTTAGCTGACTGAGGTAGGAGCCTCTTGTAGGTTGGTGCCTGCAGAAAATAGATGGGAGTTGGTGCTTCCACATCAAGTTGTAGCTTGATAAAATGTCAGTTTTAGCTGACTGAGGTTGGAGCCTCCTGTAGCTTGGTGCCTGCAGAAAATTGACGGGAGTTGGAGCTTCCTTGCAAGTTGTAGCTTGCAGAATTTAGGTTGGATCCTCCTGTAGGTTGGTGCCTAAAGAAAATCAGTGGTGAGAGGGAGTTGGAGCTTGCCTTTGCATCATAACAATAATAAGATGTGGTTTTCTCCCTTTATGGGTTTCCACTTATATTTGGTGTCTATGTGCATGATGTCTAAGTGTTGATATGGTATATATAGTCTGCTAATACTTGCTGCTCACATATTAAGGCTACTAATACAATGTCTAATCTGCTTATTAATTGCTAATCACAAATAAATATTGCTCACACATTATGTTGATCATGAAATGAAGGTGTTAATAAAGTTTAATGAAAAAGTTTAAAAGTCCATGAATGTGTTAAACTGATTCACCCCCCCCCCTCTCAGTTTAACTAAGGGTTCAGCACATATGTGACTGGACTACCAAATATCTAAAATCCACCAACAACTCTCCCTACAAAGGATTAGATAACTAGTCAAAACGACAAGGTCTAGATAAACATCAAAGCCCAATCATGAGACAAACTAGCAAAGGATGCATACAAAGTACTGACTTTGTATAGGAATTTGCTAAGTGGATTAGAATCTATGATTGAAGTACAAAAATTACCTTCTATCATATCAGTAAAGGAAGTAAGGCGGTAGGAAGAGGTTCTCCAAGAGATTGAATCATTTCTCAATCCTCTCAAATAGGATTCTGCTATGGAGAATTTACAGGTAACGAAAGAAAAAATTAGTCGGTATGTGATAGAACCAATAAGGATATATACCATGATGGCGACCTTATCAAAGAAATTAGGGTAAAAAATAACACTCTAATACCATATTCCCTAGAGTGCCTTCACAAACACGGGGAAGAGAAACAAAAGGTGGTCAGCGTAACAGCAGAGTACACGCTTTGGAATTCATATCTTGTACAATAATTACATGTAGATGTTCCAGAGTTGTATATTGTTAGTTGGTAGAATAGAGTATCATCATTCATGTAACATATGCATACTAGTGTAGAGATTAGAATAAATAGGCTCTCATAGTCATGTGAAAGGTCATGATGTAGCTCAATGGTCATGAGGTAGTTGAAAGGTCACCCCTATTTTATAAATATGTCCTCATGGCACATTGTATGGGAATTTTGGCTTTGGACTTAATATTTTGTGCATATTATTTGAGAACGAAGTGATATTTTAGTGAATGCAAGAAGTAATTTTCTCTTTCTACTTATGGATTTGATTGATGCCTTGTGTGATGGTGCTATGGATATTTTCGACTTAATGTTTTAAAGTTCTTGAAACTTTGACGTACAATCTCCTCGTGTGTCATAGTGCATTATGGGATTTATTCTTGCGGTGAATGGATGGCATATGATGTGTTTACCTTTATGCTTGTGCTGACAATCTATTTTATTGACATTAGCATTATACCATTATATGATTACATGCTCATTTATGATTTCACATGGTTATCAATTACAAACTTATTCATGATTGATAAACTTATCTTTACATGTGACATGTGGATACGATTTGAAGCTTTGCTAACACTGATTTTCTTCAGATTCATGCTTCGAAGTTATGTTTTTTTCTATTCATAGCATCTACTATATTGTATTTTTTCAGGTTACTTACTTGCATTTGTTGAAGTTTTATTCATTCTCTTACATTGAAACTTGTAATTGTTTAAAGAAAAATATTACTTAACGAGATGGCAGTCGGGCCTACATACCGGATGGGACTCCTAAATCAAATTATGTAAGATGTGACGGGGATCCTTCACTGGGAAGATCCCCTAGCTGTTGGCAATACATTCTAACCTGTCAACATAAAGGCATTTACTTTTTGAACCAAATCCATGCAGAATGGGTCTTTGCTTATGTACATGATTACTGGCTTAAAGTCAATGAGCTTAACATGTATGTGCCTCATTCTGCATAATGGGTTATGTCTTATGGTGATTGAATTAATATAGAAAGAAGATGAAGTAATTTGGGAGGGAGGTATGCACAAAGATAAAATCTTGGTTCAAGAGATATACTCACATATTACACAGGGGAGAGTTTCAATGGATAAAGTTGCACGGTTTCAAAAGACTTGGAGATGGGAGTTTCCCTTAAAATTAAAATGTTTTATGTGGTTGGTGGAGCATAATAAAGTCTTAACGTATTATAATACTAAAAAAAAGGTTTTAAGTGACCTACAAGATGTGCTTTATGCAAGTAAGCTTTAGAAGACATGGTACATCTCTTTTTTTCAAATTCTTTTGCGGTCTCGGTTTGGACCAAGGTCTTAGATTATCTTAATCTACATGTTTTTTGGAACAAGCTTTCCATAGAAAGGTGTCTTAAACAATGGTTTGAGGATTTGAAGACTTTTCATACTTTACCTTTCTATATATTATGGGGCATTTAGAGGTGTAGGAATGAAAATATTTTTGAACAAGTATATCGAGATATTAAAGGCATATGTGTAAGGATTACTTCATACTTTCTAGAGATTGAACCAAAGTTTCAGTAGCCTCCTAGGAGAAATTTTTTAATTAAGGAGGTATGGACACACTTTCTAGTAGTATTTTTTGACAAGGCATCACAAAATGGGGTCTATGGCAGTGGGGCATATTTAGTGTTATTGCTAGGTAGTTTCTATCATTTCAGTTCATCATGTGGGACAAGGACTAAAAATAGAACATAACTTATCGCTTTATGGGGAACATTACTTTGTGCAAATTGGCTTGCTATAGAGGTTTTAACAGTCTTTGGCGACTTAAAGGTGATCATCGATTAGGTGCAGTTGAGATCTAATTTTGAGCCGCCCTCCCTTACATACTAGATGTAGCTCATTAGATCTATGATGAGGACTTTCCAAAGCTTAACAATCACACAAGTATATAGACACCATAATCTAGTTGTAGACTACCTTTCAAAAAAAGATGTTACTGCTCGTAGGGAAACATATACTATTTAGCTTTTGAAAATGGATTTCTTTGCTGCATAAGGAGTATAAAAATATGATGGTTTGGAATTGAATATTATTTCTATAAATCTTGTCTTGCTCATGACTATAAGAACATTTTTTGTTTCTCTCTTTTTTTGAGAAAATCTTTTAAAACAAAACCATTATATATATATAGTTAACAAAAATGTTATAGGATAAAACAACATTACGTAAAACAATAAGCAACAAAGAATGTAGAATATTGATCTTTTGGGAAATCTTTAACTTTTATTTTAAAGAACAAAACAAAGACGTAGATATAAAGACTAAAAATGACTATTCCTGAAATTGTAACTATAAAGTATGATGTTTTTTTTCTTATTGAAAAAACAAAAGCTTACACATTAAAAATAACCAAATTCCAATCTAGGGATTTTTTTGAATTTTCGAGACCTTAGGAAGACTAATCAGCGCAACAGATATAATTTGGCAACGCGTATTGATCATTAAATTTTACATCGAGAGAGACTTTAGAGAAGGTTGCACGCAGAAGTTTGAATGAAGATGTGGAAGACGCAAATAGGCGCACGGAGAGGGCAGGCGAGTGCCTTCCACTCTCAAAGTGAGAAACTCTGCTTTGAATTTGAAATTTGAATGAAAATATGGATAAAGTGAATGAAGAATATACATGAAATGAAAGGATCTCGCTCGATTAGTTAAGAGTAAACGAACTAGATCAGGAAAATACAGAGGCATTTGACAGTCAATTGCGCATCTTGTGTAGTGGTATCATAGTACCCTCCCACGGTACTGACCAGGGTTCGATTCCCTGGATGCGCAGTAATCTCTGTAAACAAATTAAATTGAATTGTATTTTTACATTTAACCCTTCGTGCGACTGTAAAGTTAATGAAAAAAATGGGCAAGAGTAAAAGTAATATAATGACATAAAATGTGCGGATGTAAAAGTTCAATATTTCGGACGAGTAAAGGAAATGGACCGGCGTTCGAATCCCAGAATCGACAATCTTTGTGTTCTACTTAAACCCTAAGTACCCGATGCTAATTTTTGTTCATTTTAGAAAAAGGGTTATACAGCAAATGTCTGGGTGGTGTAGTTGGTTATCACGTTAGTCTCACACACTAAAGGTCCCCAGTTCAAACCTGGGCTCAGACATGTCAATGCTCTCTCTGTTTTATGCGCTCTGGTTGAACCTGGTCTTGTACATGACGGTGCATTCACCTTTTTGTAAATAATATTAATATATTTTCCATAGGTCCCAGTTCGAACCTTGGCTCACTATTAATATATTTTCCATAGGTTCTCAGTTCGAACCTGGGCTCAGACATAACAGTTGGCTCAGACATGTCAATGCTCATTCTGTTTTATGCGCTCTGGTTGAACCTGGTCTTGTACATGACGGTGCATTCACCTTTTTGTAAATAATATTAATATATTTTCCATAGGTCCCAGTTCGAACCTTGGCTCAATATAAATATATTTTCCATAGGTTCCTAGTTCGAACCTGGGCTCAGACATAACAGTGCATTCGGCTTGAACTTGGTCTTATACATAACGGTGCATTTCGCCTTTTGACTGATATGTCTATTTCTAAAACCAATGCCTATTGAATCCTTAGTTACATTAAGAGGGGGCATCATCTTTTTAAATTTTTTATCAACTTATTTACAGCTTAATTTTATAACCAACTTTAATATGTGAACAGTGTTAATATGTTGCAGCGAGTATTAAATTAATGAGACACCAAACTTATTATGAGAGCAACAAACATTAAGCAGATTGGGTAGATCATATCAACACATAAGCAACACACATAGAGACAACAAATATAAGTGGAAACCCATAAAGGAAGAAAACCACATCTTATTATTGTTGTGATGCAAAGAGACACTCCAACTCCCTCTCACCACTGTTTTTCTGTAGGTACCAACCTACAGGGGGCTCCAACCTCAGTCAACTACAACTGACAACTATCAAGCTTCAACTTGATAGGGAAGTTCCAACTTCCTCAATTTATCAAAAGAAATGTTTGCTGATTTACCTTAGATATCAGCTCTGTTCTATGGCATCTCTTTCTGCTCCTCTCTTCTTTATCTTCTCTGCCTTAATTTTCCATACTCTGCATTCTCTATACTCACTCTCTCTAACCCCTTTTTGCATATTAAGGTGATATTACTTATAGAGATTTCCTGATGACTGTTTGTTTTCCTCTAGGAATTCGAAATGGATAGCCATACCTCTTAGTCTTCTGCGTTCTCATTTCTTTTCCAGCTCACTCAGAAAAATATAACTGTATGTACTCATTTTAACATTACAGTGGGATATTTGTTCTCTTCCGGAGCCTAGCCAATGCATCACAAACAATATAAATCACTTAAACCATTTACATTTGATTACAATGAGAACTCCAGCTCACTCATTTAGCGTCTTGGTTCATTGCGCTTGTCTTTTCTGTCACTATGTTTGTCCCTTTTTCTTCTCTGTATGCCTTTCAGTTTATTGTTGTTGCGTAACTCCTGTATGTATGTAACTGCGTTTTTTATATAATTCAAATCAATTCTCGACATAATAATAATAAGGCGTTTTTAATGTATGCACTGTCGTGTTATATAACTTAAGTAACTTCTGACGATATAATGATAAAAGATCATTTTAATACATAAAATGCCCTTACGGGCCCACTCGCCGAACTTGCTCAATTCTCCGATGCGATGTATCACTTCTCTACTACTTCCGATTGCGATTAATCGCAATCACAACTTCCAATTGTATGTTTCGATGCTCTGCTCCTTCTCCGATGCAATCAATCATTGTTCACTTTGAAATGCCGATGCGATGAATCGCTCTGATGCGATGTATCACCTTTCGAATATTTCCGATTGCGATTAATTGCAATCGCGACTTCCATTTATATGTTCCGATGCTCTGCTGCTTCTCTGATGTGATCAATCACTGTTCACTTTGAAATGCCGATGCGATGAATCGTTGTTTACTTTGATACCGAAACTCAAACATATATGAATCGTCGTTTAAACCATATCGGGTCCGAAACTCAATCACAATTGCAACTTTTTGTTAACATGCTCCGCTGCCAAGTTTTTCCGATGCGATTGGTGAGAGTCCCACAATATAAGAATTTGTTTGTTTTAAAGCCAAGCGATAGAACCTTTGGTTCTTTTGATCTCGCGCTCAATAATATAATATATATGCTTTGTATTATACCTTTGGTCCCTTGTCCATAAAGCGCTACATATATATATATATATGCTTTAGACCTTCGTATATAAGGCGCAACATATGTAACGTGCTGCATATATGTAAGCTTCAGCTTTAATGTATCCTCCAACTTGGGTTATGATTCTCGGAATTTTATGTAGGGGTCCCACACTTAATATACAAACATATCAACCCTTCAGCGTTTTCTTCAATGGTTAATTACTAACCGTTAACGCAATACTTCAACTGGGCCCACCACAACTTATATCACATATACAATGTTTTATATATAATTTTGCTCCTCATTTAATACATCGCTCACACTATATTGAACCCTTTTGTGATATTTCATACTCTCCATACTATATTTGCGTATAGTACCTCCTCCTTCATATTTCATTCATTATACCATGTAATTCAACCTGCATTCGGCCCATTATATATATCAACATATATTAATATAAGTTATAACCTCCGCCTGTTCATTAACTTTCACAACACGGAATACACAATCATTCACATAATACTTTGGCTCCGCAGCTCTGACTGTAGGACCCACATCCTTGGTTCTCTTCCCCGCATCTTCACCTTCGATCAGACAGTCAACTTGCTCTCGCGCACCAACTGAGCTTAGGACCCCCATCCAATGGACGACGTGAAATATCGCGCAACTTAAATTCTCACTTCATAATTATCCAAAATCACGCGAAAAAAGTTGTATTATAAAACCGCCTGAGGACACGTGTCCTTCAATGACACATATCGCGTTCATTTTGGCAATACTGCTCACCACTTCAATCGACGCGCGAACCCACTGGTTTTGTGGCCTTCCGGTTTCACTGTTCATGGTCGGGGTTCCGCTTAAAATCATGGTTACATTCCAACAAAAAACTTCGCGCCTTCGTTATTTACATATACATATAATCTCTATTCAACTTATTTCTTTAGCGTTTAATATATAAGTTTATACATATAAACTTATTTCTTCAGCGCTTTTTAATATGTAAACCCTGTTTCATTGTTATGTTAAATCAATGCTACCATAAGGTTTTAAAACCCGACTTCATTAGGTTTTTATTGCTAAACGCTTGGTTCCATTACTCGCAGGGTTTCGTCTCTGCTTGATCATTTCATTTTTTGTTAACGGCTCTGCCTCTGCCTCTGCTGCTCGATTGTTTCATCTCTGCCTTAGTATTCTATGTCTCCTCCTCTGCTGCTCTGCCTCCTCTGGTTCTGCCTCCTTTCTCTGTGTCCGCCTCTGCTGCTTGACCATTTTATTTCAACAGTTGCCATCTATGCTGTCTCCTTTGCGCTGCTTTGCTTTTCTTTTTTCTGCCCTGTCTCTGTAAATAAACTCTCCCTCTATTCTTCTCATGCTCCCTGTAAATGTGACTAAACCATTCACCAAAGACCTGTTGTCTTTCCCTTTGCTTCTGTTTCTATCATTTGTCTGTCTCTGCCTCTGCTGCCTCCTTTGCCATCAATGACAACATTTCCAACAATGCCAACATAACAATGCATTGGGTTGTTTGAGCACAGGGTGAACCTACGCTTATACATGACGATGCATTTAGCATTTTGTCTGATATATCTATTTCTAAACCAATATCAACATATTGTTATGTCAATGTAAGTGACATATAGCAATTGGTGTAAGGCATTAGTTCCTATTCACGAGAATTCTTTTTGGTTTTTAATAAGGTTCTCGGCTGAGACCTCATGTCTCATCGGCTCTGATGCCAAAGGCTAGCTGCCAAGAAAGAGCGTTGCATTTGCAAGAGATTTATATTTGGAGAGTATCAATCAGTGGAACCATGAGTGAGTGGTGTAATCCAAGCATAAAATTTATAATTAGGTGAATTATGAATAATGCATATATTTTTGAAACACTTCTATGTATCGCATAAAATTTATAATTAGGTGAACTATGAATAATGCACATATTTTTTAAACACTTATATGTGTCACAATAGACTGAGCATAGTAATATGAATATATATATATATATATATATATATATATATATATATATATATATATACCATTTCTAAAATGGAAAAGGGTCCCTTATAAAGAGATCTAAGTAATTAAGTGGGTGTGGGTAGAATTTTAAGACATAGTGGTGAAAGAAGGTTGTGCCAAATTTTATTTAACAAAATTCCCAAAAAGGTGGTATTAGAACCTAGAATTCGACTGGAAGAAACTCGACAAAAGAAATAAAAATTATCTCATCTCTTTAATTGTGCAAGGGAAATTGGTTAATTTAGGGAACACTTCACCACAATGGGTGCTGACGAGGTTTGGGATTACAAAGGTAAATAGGATAAGATGGGAGGTTATTTTGCACAATTATTATTACGGGATATCATCCCTTTCCCAAAAAGGCCTACAGCGGGATGGAAAAGTAGGGAGAGAGGGGATCTCTAAGAGGTTGGACCAATTTTTTATGCACAATTAGTTGTTTGAAAATTTTGCAGTCATGGATTCATAGCTCCTTAATTTTATTCCATGAACCAATTTTTCTCGAATGGACTAGGGTTTGCGACCAAAAATCTTATCCTTTTAAGTTTAACCATTCATGGTTAAAAGAAAAGGATTTCAAGGCTTTGGTCTGGCAAAAATCGTATATAGATAAGTAGGAATCAAGTATGAAGGATTTTAGCCGCAAAATGAGATTATTAAAGAAAGAAGTTAGACTTTGGGAAAGGAGGAAGAAGAAGGATCTTGTTAGGGAACTGAATGTTTTGGATAACAAGATCAATGCTTCAAGTGACCTGACACTTTCAAAATATTTTTTAGAAACAACTAAAAAGAGGCTACTAAAACTTGAAGAGAGAAAGGGACATATTTTGAAGCTACAAGAGGAGGAATGGGGTTTTCAAATCATAGCTATTTGGGTCAAGGATGGGGACACGAATCATATATAGATAAGTAGGAATCAAGTATGAAGTTTTTTAGCAACAAAATGAGATTATTAAAGAAAGAAGTTAGACTTTGGGAAAGGAGGAAGACGAAGGATCTTGTTAGGGAACTGAATGTTTTCGATAACAAGATCGATGCTTTAAGTGACCTGATGCTTTTAGAATATTTTTTAGAAACAACAAAAAGGAGGCTACTAAAACTTGAAGAGAGAAAGGGATTTTGAAGCTACAAGATGAGGAATGGGGTTTTAAAATCATAGCTATTTGGGTCAAGGATGGGGACAAGAATACTTGGTTTTTCCATAAACAAGCTTAACAAAGGAAAAATGAAATTTCTATTTGGAATATTAGAGATGGTGAGGGGAATATACTCACGACTCAATAGGAAATGTTGTGAGAGGTAGTGTCAGTTTCATCTAATAGTATAGAGAGATAGAAGGGGATAATTTTGAAAAACATAGGCATTTCATTAACTTGTTTCCTATCATGGTTGATCCTAACGAAAGTGAATAGTTGGGGAGGCCGATTACCAAGGGATTAGTACAGAAGGTATTGAAATATTTGGCCAAGGAAAAGAGCCCTGGTCCAAATGGATGGCCTGTAGAACCTTTTCTACACTTTTCAAACATTGTGGGCAATGGAATTTTGGCAGTGGTAGAGGAATTGTGACAACATTGTTCAACTTCGGGACCATTAAATGCAACCGTCATTTCTCTAATCCCAAAAGTGTCTAATCCATCTTCTTTTTCTGATTTTAGGCCTATATCCTTATGCAAAATGGTATATAAAATGATCTCAAAAATCATTGAAAATCGTATAAAAGTCACCCTATCCAAGTTTATTACTTTTTAGACAACAAAAAAATCCATGGCATTTTAGCTTTAACAAAAGAATGTATTAATTCTATTAAATCATGCCAACTAGAGGTGTATTTAATGAGGATTGATTTGATTAAATCATATGACAATGTGTATTGGGAGTTTTTAAGGTTCATCCTTCATAATATTGGTCTTGGAGTCTTGGTGGTAGATGGGATTATGGCATGCATTACATCGACGAACGTTGCTATTATGATTAATGGGATCCCAACAAATTTATTTAAGGAATCCATAAGTCTTAGATAGGGTTGTGCATTGTCCCCTCTCCTATTTCTTATGGTTATTGAATGTCTTAGTAGAGGGATTTGTGAAGCATAGACTAAAGGAATTATCTTTGGTTGCAAGATTACTAAGAATATTATCATTACTCGTACAATGTTTGTTGATTTTGTTCTTTTTATTTGGAAGGTCTTTGCCTTAGTGTGGAAATCATATCATCAGATCCTTACCAGTTTTGGAGAAGCCTTAGGTTTCCTTATGAATAAAGGGAAATTTGTATTAATCTTGGCAAAGGATCCCCATACCGGATGGGACTCCTAAATCAAATAATGTAAGATGTGATGGGGATCCTTCACAAGGGAGATCCCCTAGCTATTGGCAGTGCATTATAGCCCGTCAACATAAAGGCATTTACTTTCTGAAACAAATCCATGTAGATAGGGTCTTTGCTTATGTACATGATTACTGGCTTAAAGCCAATGAGTTTAACATGTATGTGCCTCATTCTGCATAATGGGTTATGTACACTTCACAATTATGTCTTATGGCAATCAAATTAATAGAGAAATAAGATGAACTAATTTGGGAGGGAGGTATGCACAAAGAGAAAACCTCGGTTAAAGATATATACTCACATATTACACAGGGGAGACTTTCAATGGATAAAGTTGCATGGTTTGAAAAGACTTGGAGATGAGAGTTTCCCTTAAAATTAAAATTTTTTATGTGGTTGGTGGAGCATAATAAGGTCTTAACGTAGTATAATATTCAAAAAAAGGGTTTTAAGTGACCTACAATATGCGCTTTATGCAAGTAAGCTTTAGAAGACGTGGTACATATCTTTTTTTCCTGTTCTTTTGCGGTCTCAATTTGGACTGAAGTCTTCCATTTTCTTAATCTACATGTTGTTTGGAACAAGTTTTCCATAGAAAGGTGTTTTAAACAATGGTTTGAGGATTTCAAGGCTTTTCATACTTTGCCTTTCTCTATATTATGGGGCATTTAGAGGTGCGGGAATGAAAATATTTTTGAACAAGTATATCTAGATATTAAAGGCACATGTGTACGAATTAATTCATACTTTCTAGAGATTGGACCAAAGTTGCAGGAGCCTCCTAGGAGACATTTTTTAATTAAGGAGGTATGGACACACTTTCTAGTAGTATTTTTTGACGGGGCATCACAAAATGGGGTCTATGACAGTCAAGCGTATTTAGTTTTATTGCCATGTAGTTTCTATCATTTGAGTTCATCTAGTGGGGCAAGGACTAAAAACATAACATAAATTATCGCTTTATGAGGGGCATTACTTTGTGCAAATTGGATTGCTATAGAGGTTTTAACAGTATTTGGAAACTTAAAGGTGATCATCGATTAGGTGCAGTTGAGATCTAATTTTGAGCTGCCCTTTGTTGTGCATAATTGTGATCTACGGATAAATCAAATTCCCTAAGTGTGGTGCTAGGCACTTAGAACAACAGATGAAATACTTTGCTATCACTTTCTCTAAAATAAATAGACACACCGAATGATAGAAGAACCTACTTGCAATCCAAGCACTTCTCCTTCTCCTTCTGTCGCTTTTGTTGTCGCCTTCAATCCAACTCAGATCGCCAGATTGATTCCTGCAAGTATAAACAGAGAAAAAAAAACAGATTGCGATATACAGATGCCTAATTATCTTAATCAGTAAAATCGATTAGATGTGAAACATATATATCATTCAATAATCCATTGCATGAGAAATATAAACATAAACAGATACATATATGGGAAAATGAACAACAATATTTGTTAAAGAGTAGAAGGGGGGGGGGGTTACAACCAATGATCGACTTGATGCCACCAGCTCCAACTTCATCACATCCAAGATCACACCAACAACATATCAGTACTTTCACTCTCTCAAATGAGAATCCAACAACATTTCTTTACCAAAATTCTTCCTTCCCTAGCACTAGGATCTGTGCTCAATTTATAGGGAAACTAATGGTAGTTTCTCAGTGAATTAATTTCTAATAACAGGAAAGAATGTTCCCAAGTTCAAAGGTGTTAGATGGACACTTGGATTCTAAGTTTGACACATATGGACTCTTCTAGAAGGAACTTCCCATGTGGAGATTCCCAGAACAATGAGAATTATGCTCCCAAGTGACCAACACACTCTTGAATGCCGGGAAGTGCATTGTAGCGCGCCCTTGAATGGAGGATGTTGCATATGCAATTCAGTTAGTCCCTTTAGATGAAGCGTTGGTGAGTTCATGAGTGATATAACATATACTTCAAACCTTGTAAATCTCACAATAGAAGCCATGAATGAATTGTTCTTCTCTTAGAGCATATAGAAATTGAAATGTAAGGGGATGATAGACCCTATTTCATTGGTCCTGGAGATGATGTCCAGTTTGACCAGGTCATGGGGGATGATGCCCAAATTTACCTATAACAAATTCCCCCTAAAGCATGAAGTCAAAATAATAATACTATTTTTGAATGAGTTGATTTACGACGTGATGAGATGGAACTGAAGCAGAGTGGCAACCTACATCAATCTTACAATACATTACATCATGATATTTTCATCTTGATCACGAATTGCTGAGGGAGGAATTCCCATGCTCAGCACATAAACTATCTAATAACATGTACATAGTTCAGAAATTCATCTACATTGGAATGTTTCCCAATACATACATGCCTATAGATATAGGCCCATGTTTGGATGATGATCTGTATGTAAGGTCACTGTACAGATGATGTGTACAACAATCCTGAAATCACAGCCCAGATGGATGAAACTAGATCCAGGGTCTTCTTATCTCGTTCACTTGATCGTTCGGGTACGAGTCTATCCATGCAAATATATGATTTGTAGTCGAACATGGTAAGACATCGTTTGATTACCAGCCAATGATGTGAGCTGTTAACAAATGCGAGAGAACCACCATTGATGTTAATGGATCTCAAGGTACTGCAGTACATTTTGCAAGGTGTGAATATATGATTTGATGTCGAACACCAAACAAAATCTTTCGATCAAACGTCCAAAATTGAGGATCTTATTGATGCTGTAACAAGCCTCATGGTATTGGAAGATGATGTTTCTAAGTAAAATTCCTGGATGATGATTTGATGTCGACAGGAAGCCACTTTATCGCAAAACTGGAGTTACTGATTTCAGAGACAAAATGTGACTTGATATAGCAATGTTCAGGGATGACTGTCATGAAAATGAAGGTTTATGAGTATTGCAGAAGGATGAGTATTCACTGGATGACTTCTCTTGAACATATCAGTGACACTGAGATGAGTTGGCAACATTGACCCAAAACCGAAGTGAAGGTATGATGAAACATAGGTATGAATGAATGATCAAGAATATTACCCAACCCAAACAGTCACGATGATGGAGTGAAGTGTCATGTTCAAGAGCGACTTACTACCGTATAAGTTTTGTTCACTTTCCAAAATTTTCCCCAGACATTTTTTGACCAGTACCTCTTTATTTTTTTAACAAGCTTGAGGAGTATAACATATGCTTGATCTATAATTAAACCCTTCACGCGAATATGCATCGCTATTTAATAATTTAATGATTCTAGTGATAAATGAAACCTACGCCCATCACTATTTTATATTTTAACGATCGTAACGATAGTGAAAACCCGGTCCTTTTTCATATTTAGAGAGTTTGAAAAAGAGGACAAAAGAAAACTCCATTAGTCATTTTTAATAAATTTGTCACTCAGATCCGAAAATGTGTAAAATGATATCTAAGAGAACCTCCTAGCCATGTTTGACTAAGGTTTTCCTTTTTCGTAAATAGTCGATCTCAGTTTGGAAAAGGGTTAAACTTATATTGAGTAGATTCCATTTCATTTACTTTTACGAGCTCAAAAAGACAAGTACTCGACAATATTTTCACATTATCGGAGTCTGAAAAGAGCTAAAAGAAGACTCTAGGGGTTCTTTTTTTCTCTATTATCAAAGCTCGAAAAAGAGATAAAAGTGCGCTTCAAGTCCTTTTTTGTTTTTATCAAACCTAAAAAAATAAGGATAAAAGTATGCTTTGTGGTCAAATCATACTTCAAATAAATGTGCATGACTAATCTGCTATGTCAACTGTAAACCTGTTCAGAACAACATCAAATGGATTAAAAATACTTGTTTCATGATAAAAAATAAATAAAACCATAATCACAGAAATAAATATGATTTGCAAATAATCAAATGACTAATTAAAATATTTTTACTATTCATTTTTACCATTTGAAAGTTACCATTTGCATTTTGGAGCTCTGAACCTGTTTTTTCCCCCGAACTTTAGCTGTTGATTGCGATCGATTTTGTGGACGGTTTTCCTCATCGTTTGATCCAGGTTGGTGCCATCAACCTCCTCTTTCATTCAATAGTATTTTTGTTTCATTTCATTGCAATTTTTTAGGGATTTGGGCCCCTTAGGGTAAATATATTTTGCAAATAGGGAAACACACCCTTGAATGTAAAAAGGTGCGTTGCATTGCACTGGAATTGAAGGCCAAATGCACTTGCAATGCACTATCCCTTGACTAGGGGTGTGTTGGGCACAATTCACATTTTTTTCTTTGCAGTGTGCCCAATTTTTTCCTGATTTTTTGCATGAAATGGGTCCTTATGAGTCTTATGGTTGTGTTTTAGGGATTCAACGGACAAAAACGACAATTACTTGAAGGGAAAGGGAACATGAGGAACAAAACATGATTTCCCTAAAAGATCTGGGTACTGTAAGATCCCTCAAATATTGTGGGTTGCTGAAGTACTTCAGACTACCAAGTATGAGGCAATAGATGGAACTATTGGAGTTCCTTTTTCATGCATGGGATCCAGCGATTGAGGCACTTCATATTGGGGACAAAGTGGTCCCAATTTTCTTGGAGGATATCTATTTTCTCATAGGTTTGTCGAGGAGAGGCCTACCCATTTCTCTCTCAGGGTTTGCTCTCAGAGGAGAGATAGTGAGATGATATATTGAAGGATTGCAATCTAAGGGTAGAACCTAGCAAGGATGGGAAAATAAACATCCACGATGTTCGTGATTTGCAATTGAGAACCATCTTATTCATGATCGCAAAGCCTGCTGGTATCGCTACACTTCACGTCGCAAAAATATCTTACATGCAGTATGTACTAGAGTGATTGGAACCAAAAATTTTCAATTGGGATGAAGTTGTACTCTCTTAAATGAAAGAACAACTGAGCAAGGCAAAGGGAGGAAGGAAGAAAAATTTCAACTATGGTTCGATCCTCATTTCTTTTGTCTTCAAGCGGATTCCACTGATGTAGCCTCAACATGTGACGCTGGGTATATCTAACCCTAGAGATCAGGGATGTAGAGATGGGTAGAATTGATGGCTAGACATGCTGGTCAATCGACCATTTTGTTCTTGATTGCATTCTTTTCCTGGTTTAGGCGAAAGATTATTGCCATCGATGACTATGCATATGCATGTCTCGACTTCCTAGGAGTTCCAAATTTATTTTTACCAGAAGACGCTCAGTGGGTTGCAATTGGTAAGAATGTTTTGACCATGTTTTTTGATTTTTCTAAGGTTTATACATGTTTTTTTATGAAAAGAGAGTCCATATAGGTGAAATTAGTTTTTTTTAGAAATAGAGGAATAACCTGTTTCAAGTATTTTTTAATAACCCAACGTTTCAGACTTCCTATGTGAGTCCATCATTAGGGGTATGTTTTTTTATTTTAATGTTTTCCCAAGACTAAACTAAAGTTTTTATGTATTCATATGTAGGTCGAGTTTGACCAGTGGGACAGCCAGAGCAGGGAGCAGATGTGCTAATAGAAAGGGTTGTCGTGAGAGCAGTGCTTTAGGATTTGGATATGGCTGAGACTCTTGCTAAGCTTCAACAACACATAGAGGGGTAGACCTTCAGGATTCCGGATTGTCGGATCAAAGAGTTACGCATGTGACTGCAGCGCCATACTATTGGCGTTCCTAACCACTAGATGTGGTTACTGCGTAGGATAGCTAGATCAGTAGAATGTTATCATGAGCACCACTAGCTTACTTTTGACATGTTGCATTCATTTTAAGGTCAGATGACCAATGTGTCTTGGGCACAAATTTTGTAAAATCCTATAACTATCTATCTATTTGATTTCAGTATTTTCCTATGTTTATTGCGCAATCCTATTAAATTATGTGAATGTATATTTACATGTGTTGCAAATGTCTGTTTGTAACATAATTCACCAAAGAATCAATTAATGTGTTAAATTTTTTGGAAATGTGTTGATGTTGAATGAAATCAAAATGTCTTTCCAAAAGTTGAACTCTTAGGAACATACAATGCAGTGTTGGATTTCTGACAATATAAACACTAGTAAGTTGCAATATCACGAGTTGTGAGTCTAACCTAATGATGATGAAGTTAATACCAAATGAAATGGCATCAAAGAGAAGTTTGATCATTGCGATATACTCAGTGATATTGTTTGTAGATTGACTGATACAAATCCATTGAAAACTCACTAACTTGTCGTTTGGAGCGAAAATGGCCCACGCTGCAGAGGATAGATTCTGCGTACTACGACTAGCACCTTCAGCATATCCAATGAATGGTTCTAAATATTCAGAAATTTGCGATGAAATGTAAAGTGGATTACTAGCTTCAAGAAAACTATAGAAAAAAAAACTAAGATAGTAAATGCAAATCAACAACATATATACAATATAATACAACAGTTTACTACGCTTATGTTTAAGCATAGTAACGTTTCAGATACAACCCATTTCGGGGTTGCGCCAATAGAATTCCATCGTAATCTACCAACTCGTAGGCACCCTTAACAAGAAATATTTAAAAAATATAGGGGCCATGCCATAATGGCTCAAATTTCCCTGTGCCTATTACATCGGTTTCCTGATCATAAAGAAGGACCAGGTCACCCTCTGAGAAGATGCAAGGCTGGACATACTTGTCGTATTGTGCCTTTATACATCTCTTATGCACTTCGTTGGCCAATTGGGCTTCACGACATGTTTCATCAAGATGGATGAGGTTAAAAATACGTGCTTCTTCGGAAGAGGTGTCAGGTAACAAGTCGATTGCGAGTTTTAATGATGGTATTTCACATTGGATTGGCAAGATAGCTTCTAGAACATACACTAATTGAAAGGGGGTAAATCCGGTTGAGTTTCTCACCGAGGTTTGGTACGCCCAAAAAGCTGAGTACAGGATCAAATGCCAATTTCGTTTATGAACTCCTATCATTCGTTGAAGCATTCATTTAAGAATCTTGTTAATAGCCTCAATTTTTCCATTTAATTGTGGATAATAAGGAGTAGAACTATCATGCGACAATACTAATTTGGCAGTCAACTCATTCATCATATGATTGCGAAAATGTGAACCATGATCTGTGACTATAGCCTGTGGGACCCAAAACCATAAAATGACATGATTAAAGAAAAACAATGCAGCTTTTTGTCCTATGTTGTTGAATGTAGGCATCGCTTTGACCCACTTGGTAAAGTATTCTACTGTGACAATAATATAACCATGCCCCCCAAATGAATGAGGGTTAAAAGTCATGAACTCAATGCCCCATTTTTAAAATGGTCCCATAGAGACAACAAGATGTATTGGCATTGGTGGTTTGTGGATTTTACAATCAAATATATGGAATGCATGACAAATTTTGACCGCGAGGACAAAGTCATGAAATATGGTAGACCAAAAGTAATCAGCACGAAGTATCTTCTGTGCAGTAGCATATCCAGAAAAGTTTCCACCACAAGCCCTAGCATGATAATCATTTAAAACCTTTTCGCCCTCCTCATGAGTGAGGCACCTTATTAAAATTGTATCGACAACATGATGAAAAATTGTATCGCTGATGATCATATAATCTTTGGCTTGGTATCGAATACGTCGCTAGTTAGAGTGAGAGGCATCAGGCCGAAAAGTCTGGGTTTGGAGATAAATGATAAAATCCCCATACCAAGGATCAGATGATCCGATCAGAAACATAGAATCATCAGGAATAGATGGTTTCGATGTAGTAGCAATAATATTAGAGGGAAGGTAGTAGAGAAGCTCAACCAAAACTAAAAAATTCTTTGACTTTGATTTGATGAATTCCAAATCAAACTCCTGCAAAATGACAATCCATTTTGAATACTTTCCCCCCGAAAATTGACTTGATAAGATGTAACTCATAGGGTTGCAATTCAAAATGACAATGGTCTTCCAGAATAGGATATAGTGGCAAAATATTTGGATGGCTTGAACAGCTGCCAAGGCAAACTTTTCTACGTATGAATACTTCACTTACATATCATTGAGATTATGACTTGAATAATATATTAGATGTTCTATCCCATTTTATACTTGGACCAATACCATAGCAACGGTCGTATCATCCGCGGAAATATATAAGAAATAATCACTCTGATAATTGGGGGGATACATTAATGATGCCCGGAAAAGAGTATCCTTGACAAAATCAAAATAAGCTTGCACAAACTTATCCCAATGGAAGGGAATCCCCTTTTTCAAGAGCCAAGTAAATCCTTAACCATTTCGGCGTAGTTGGATATGAACCTCCTTAGGAAGTTAGCCTTTCCCTAAATTTTTTGTAGCTAAATCAAATTTGATGGCACATGCAAATCAAGAATGGCCTGGACCTTCAATGGGTCGATTTGAATTCCTTCTTTTGAGACGATGAATCATAGAAAACGAATAGAACCAACACAAAACACACATTTATGTGGATTTAGGTGTATTTTTTATTGTCGACAGTGTAAAAAGATAGCTCTCAAATGCATTGGGTGACCAGTCTAGTTTCGTGAATGTGTGGGTAAATCATCTATATATGGTTTAATAATGTGCTTGATGTCATTTAAAGCATAATCCATTACTCTATGAAAATTTGCCCCATCGTTCTTTAAACCTAATGGGAGTTTCCGATAAGAGAATGTGCCCCAGGGACAGATGAATGTCGTCTTATATTGGTCCTCCGGGTGGATATTAATTTGATTGTAGCTAGAAAATCCATCCATGAACAAAAATATTTCACATCCAGCACAATCGTCAATAATCTGGTCGATAAAGGGAGTAGGATAGTTGTCTTTTGGATAAGCAAGATTGACATCCTGATAATCGACGCACATTATGATTGTTCCTTATTTTTTCATAACAGGAACAATGTTGGAAACCCACTCAGTTAGCGGAACAGGGTAAATGAAACCAGGACACAAAATTTTTTCAACTTCTGCTTTAATGGAAGCGGCCTTCTTCGGATGAACAGGATGAAGGCATTGACCTACCGTTTCAATGATACTAGTATATATGCTAGCATTTCCTCGTAAGACCAAGAAAATACATCACGAAATTGATGAAAGAGAGAACGATATGTTTCGAGTTCTGATGGAGAACAAGACACTCTGACATGAATGTTTTCTACAAGGACAGGTTTGGTTGAAATATCAATAGAAATAGTTTCTTCAATATTTGATAAATTTCGCTCGGATTTGATTGCATTAATAGGAAAATAATTCAAAAAGAATGTTTTGATCGTTGGGTGATATAGTTCAATAAGATTATCTTCTTCGTAATCCTGAAGATGGGAGTGATGATGATGATCTTCCCATGGTTCTCCTTCTGGCATCATGGGTTCCATAATATTCTCATCTGTCAAGAAAGTTGAGGAAAAAGGATCAGATGGAGTAACAAAATCTAATGAACAATCAACCCAAACAACCGGCGACGATGATTTCGGATTCGTTGCCCAAGCCATGTAGGTTGATTTCTATGCCAGCTCAATTGGGTTGGGCAGCAAAAATTCATCCAACATAACAACTTCAGAATCACCCGTAATCTTCCTTAAGCCAGATGGAGTGGAAGATATCATGTAGTAGGTCTCTATGCTTGCAATTGTTTCCGGCGTCACAGGCGGCAGTAATGCAAGGGTTCCCATGAGGGTGGAATCATTTAAGAGTCCTACACCAATTTTATGAAGTGCGAGTTGGGATTCGTGAACTAACAGAACGCTTCCAGTTACCTGGGAACTAGAGGCAAAGAAGGATAGTTGACTGATGACAGTGATGACACCTTTATGTGGAAAGGAGATCATTCTAAAATATGTAGAGACGATCGCAGTCATAGCATATGACCATGGACTTCCGAGTAAAATTTTGTAATCAAGGGGTTCGTCAACGGCCTCAACTTCAACATTTACTGTTTTTCCCCCTAGTTTGACATGCAGGTTATTGATAATACTGCAAGGCTTATATGTACGTCCGTCAAAAGCTTTCAACTTCGTAGGTGATTGAGATAGGCACGAAGAGCCAAGTGAATTCCAACAGTTTAGAGACATAGCGCATGTAGATGCTCCCTCATCAATAATAGTATGATGAACAAGGTGATTGAGAAAATTTACTTGGATGGATAATGCTAATTCTGCTCGTAATTGTGGCACATAGCTCGTATGATTAAAGACTACGATTTTGGAATTCGTCGGATCAATTCCACCAATTGCCGACAACAAAGCCTGCTTCTGGGAGCGATAATTTTGAAGCACCTCAAGTACGGACGTAGCTGAAGGGGATTGAGCCAAATATTCAACTATATTATAATTTTGAGTAGCTCGGGCTCGAGGATTAAGTGTTGATTTATGAACGAATCCCTTTGATGGTTTAATTGTCAATTCAGGAATAGAAGTTGGTGGTATCAATTCCGTAGAAAGATTCGTGGTCGAGGTAGTAGGTTGATTATTAGCATGACTACCGTAATATTTATTACGCATTGACACCAAAATATTAGTTGATGGCTTCGTGACAGACAACATAAGCACTTGGGAACTAGAAGTTGGATCCGTAGCAACCAAATTTGTGTCCGGATTCGGAAATGGATCTGTCAACACTGCGGATGCATGCGAGGTCTTAACCAATTTTGAGAATTTGGCACAATGAGGAAAATATCGAACAAAGTGTTCCTGATTACATATTATGTAAGGGTAACGAGGTTTCCGATTACTAGATGATTTATCAGATGATATTTTCCTATGGGGTATAAGTTTTCTTTTATTTTATTTTCCCTTTTTCTTACTTCCGGGTTGCTTGTCACTTTTGCCTTTGTCAGATGACATGACATGGATTTCGAAATAAGGCATAGGATTAGATGCAATAGAGTGATGTGTGCTTGCAATACCGATCATACCGTTTCTGACATGAGATTCCTTAGATGGAGGAGGAATAATAAGATTAGATCGCGACGCGTTGGGAATTTTCTCGTAGAGCATGCCAGACTAGGTGTAAATCAAGTCTAAATATTGGACATGAGCAATGACCTGCTCTTCAGTGATGAAGCCATCCATAGCCACATCCTCAGTTATAGATGGTAACAGGGAATTAATGAACCACTCGAAAAGGAGCTAACCATGAATGAATGTCTTAACCATTCTACGATGACGATGTCACTCATGAATATGATAAAAAATGTGAGTAGCATTAGTCTGTTTAAAATTAGTCTAGAGTTCCGTTCCAGTTTCATATCGTATGGGTAATTGGAAGTGGGTAAAAATATAGTAGTTAGGGCAGTGAAATTACAAAATGAAGCTCTAGGTAACTCAATGTACCATTTCGCAGCCAGACTAGTGAGCGTACGCTGGAAAAGACGTAGTCGAACAGAGTCATCATTTAGGGAGTTAGATGAACACAAAAAATGCTAAGTCATGACATGAGTCAACGAGTCTTCCCCAGGGTTTCCATTTAACTTAGGAATATCCAAGGTTAATTTATGAGGTATCACTGGCCACCAAAGAGCGTAATTGATTGGATCATTGGTGAGATGATTTAAATCCAGTAACTCTAAAGTTGCAAAAAAGGGCAACTGTAGATTTAAGTCGGGTTGAGCATAGCCAGGGTGTTACACCAATTTTCGATCATCTAACCTATTACTATTAGATGGACTAAATTACACCATGTAAGAGAAAAGAGAAAAGTTGGGCCTACGCGAAAGCAACCCCTATTACAATGCAATTATTCGTCATATACTGCTTTTGAGTTACAACATTTTCATGGAATTTGAAAGGAACTTTCATCATTTATAATTAGCTGCCCTTTCAGGAGAGAGCAACCTTTGTTCGCCATCTAATCTGCTTCACTATTCGAATTTCTGAGAATGTGATAGAACTTGTAGGAGGAAAAGTATAGCAAGACTCTCTTTAGTCTGCTCAGAGTTTTATTGAGACTAGCATTGCTGAATAATTCCTCCGAATTTAGTTTTTTTATTAATATCTTTGAGTCTCTGAATACTTGGAGGTCTTTGACACCTTTGTCTCTAGCTATATGGCATGCTTTGAGAAGACCAAGAATCTCTGCTTGGTTGTTGGTTTTCTGCCCAATACCCCAGTAGAAGCAATCCCTTATTGATCCATCCAGGGAGTAGATGACCCCACCTGCACCGACAGCACTAGGGTTTCCTTTAGAGGCCCCATCGAAGAAGATAGTGGTTAAGTTTTGCTTCTACCACCATTCTTGGAATATGTCATCAGTATCTCTTTTACGCCATTCAGGGTTTTCTGTGAGAGGGGAAAGAAGATACTTTCGAGGATGTGGCTCAAGGTGGCCTAGCCACCTCTTTTCTTTGGGAACTAACAAAGGGTCTTCTTTAAAGTATTGTTGTTGGGCTGCTTCCAAGAGAAAGGATTTGGCTTTTGCTGCTACATACAAAGGGGCATGCTGCAAGTCATTAAAAATCAAATCTTTGCGGGCCAACCATAGCTGCCAGCAAACGTATTTGGGTATAGCTATCCAAAATTTACGCCAAAAGGATTTGATGGGGATTACATGGGGATAGAGTTGGGTCCAAGAGGCGAAAAGCTCAGATACAGAGTTCTGTGGAGGGATAGTGATCTGAAGGTCCTGAAGAATAAGTCCCCACACTTCTTTAGCAAATATACATTCCATGAATAAATGTTGAGCTCTTTCAAGGTTACTTCTGCATAGCTCACATATATGCAGCCTTTCTATGTTCCTTTTCACCAGATTATCTCCCGTTAGCTGTTTGTTATAAACCAGGGTCCAGAAGAAGAAGTTCACTTTTGGTAATGCTAACGGTTCCCAGACTTGTTTCCAGAAAGCCAATGATTGGTTGTTGTTCCTTGAGGCTTGTAATGCTCTATAACCTGCTGCTGTGGTATATGTTCCTGTCTGGCCCTAGCCACAAATATCTTTCTTGGATCGATTTTCTGGGACCGCCTCCTCCAACAGATCCACAAGCATGTTTTTTTGCTGAGATAACTGATCAGGGACACCGTGGAAGTCCTAGCCGTCCCAATCTCCATGACGATCCCATTTGGAGAGGTCATATATACTATTTATGCCTGCGTGTTCCAGCCAGGCTTTAAGATCTGTGATTTTATCAATTTCAACCAAAGGGTTGCATCCCATAATTCGATCAAGCCACATAATTGTGTGATTTCCGTTGCCAGGTATTCTGTAAACGTTTTTTTTTGAAAAAAATTATTCTTTTGCAGCATAAGCTCCATACCTGCGTGCAATTAACTGAATGATCACTTTGCAGGTTCTTGAGAGGTGTTTTGTGGACGTATTTTGTCCTCAGGATAGCGCTGATTGGGTGATTGGGCTCGTGGACCATCTTCCACAGAATCTTACCTCCCAGAGCTAGATTAACAAGAGTGGGATCGCGAATTTACAGCCCACCCTTAGAGATCGATTTTTTAACCAAATCCCAGTTTACTAAGTGCATTTTATTCTGGTTTCCCTTCCCTCCTTGCCATAAAAAAACTCGAAGGAGTTTGGAGATCTGATCCATAATATTTCTTGGAGCTAAGAGGAATGCTGCTTGGAAGATTGGGAGAGCAGACAACAGAGATTTGATTATAATAACTTTACCTCCTTTTGTTAGCCAGAATCCTCCCCATGCTAAAATTTGTGTTTTGATTTTACTGATGATTTCACTCCAGAGCGACCTCTTATTAACTCCATTTGAGATGGGGAGACCAAGATACTTGATCCTATCCCATTGGGCATGGCATTTTAACCCAAGGACATTCGAAATGCTTGTGAGTTCTTGCTGTTCTATATTCCAACTATAAACTTCACTTTTGCTCTCATTGACTAATGCACCCAAGACTCTGCAATAAATTTTAAGAACAGAGTCAAAGGATTTTGCAATTCTAGTGGAGGCTCCTCCAAGAAGGAGGGAATCATCTGCGAAGAGAGCATGGTTCAGAGGGTCAGTGCCAATGGAGGGTTTGAGACCAGGAAGGGATCCATAAATTCTTTCAGCTGTGAGTTTTCGACTGAGGGAGTCCGCCATCAAAATATACAGGAAGGGAGAGAGAGGGCATCCCTGCCTAATACCTCTCTGAGCTTGAAAAAAATTAGCAGGGCATCCATTGACTAGAGGGGCAATCCATGAATTATCAATGCAGGCTTTGATAAGGCTAACAAAGTGGGGCGAGAAGCCAAAGGAGAGAAGAAAATTGATGAGGAAGGAGTGGTTGACTCTATCGAATGCATTTTCCATATCAAGTTTTATCAACATCCCTTTCTCTTTCCGCTGTTTTCTTGAATGAATTGTCTCCTGGACTTGAACGACATTGTCCAGGATGTGCCTGCCTTCAACGAAACCACCTTGAGAGCTGGAGATCAGCCTTTTGAGCAGTGGCTTGATCCTATTTGCTAAAAGTTTGGCTAGAATTTTATAAGAGGCGTTACAAAGCAATATGGGCCTGAATCTTGCAAAGGTTTCAGGGTTGGTTTCTTTAGGAATTAAGGCAAGGTAGGTGGAGTTGGTTCCTCCTCCTATCTTATCTTTTTTCAAAAACCCTCTTATCATTTTTTGGAGATCAGTTTTGATGATATCCCAGCAAGACCTGTAGAAATGAATAGTGAAACCATCTGGCCCAGGGGCCTTGTCTGATTCCATGGACCAAATGAATTTGATGATTTCTTCCTCAGAAATTGGATTAGAGAGAGTTGTGTTGTCTTCAAGGCTGATGAGATGGGGGATGTTTGAGAGGAAATCAACAGTTTTCTCCACATTTCCTTGAGTCCCCTCACTGTAGAGATTCCTGAAGTGGTTTTCTGTAGCTGCTTTGATCTGGGTGAACCCTTTGCAGACCTGACCCTCAGCTGTTTTAATTTCTAATATGTGGTTCCTGGAGAGTCGAACTCTATATTGTCGATGGAAGAATGAGGTGTTCCGGTCTCCTGCCTTCAGCCAAAAAATTTTGGATTTGATTCTCCAATACCCTTCTTCCATTAGTAACGATCGAAAGGATCGGAAGGTAGAGCTTTGGGCTTTTACTTATTTTTCCAACAACTCTACTGTGATGTCTTTGCTTTCCATTTCCAATTGCAGGGTCTGCAGAGTCTGCACTGCTTCATTTATTTGGCTGGTTAGTGTTGGGACTGGTTTCTTTATCCATTCCTTCAGGGCTTTCTTTGTAGCCTTGAGTTTTTTCTCCCAGACATAGCTTGAGGACCCTAAGAAGGATTTGGCCCACGCTGTTTTCACTGTTTCTATGAAGCCTTCTCTTTCGATCCATAGAGGACTAAATCTGAATGGGAGTGGGCCAAGATCTTCTTCATCTTCTAGTATAAGCTGAATTGACTTGTGATCCGAGGTCAGTTTGGGAAGGATTTTTGTGATGATTATCTTCTTGTTCATCATCAGAGAGCTTTGCACAAGGAATCTGTCCAAGTGGGCAGAAATGTGGTCCACCCCAACTCTGTTATTGGACCAAGTGAAGAGGCCTCAGACAGGATTGAAATCTAGGAGATCCCAAATTTGTGTGAGCTCTTCCAATGTGGCCAGCATGGGGTCTCTGCTACTATTTCCTCCCCTCTTCTCTTTTTCTTTTAGGACTATATTTAGATCCCTGGAAAGGTTAATGTTGCTAGGAGAATGCTGCTCTAAGTATGCTGAGAGGGAGTTCCAGCATTCTCATTTTTCAGTATAAATGACAGGTACATAAATATTGAAGAGAGAGAAGGTCAACTTACTTGCGCAGTGTGTTAGCTCCGTGAAGATCCAATGTTGGGTTTCATGTGATTTTTTTAGATGGAGTAGGTCTTCTTTCCAGAGAGTTGCTAGTCCTCCAGAAGAGCCCCTTGAGCTTACTTCTTTGCCTGCACTTTTCTTCCATTTCAAATTTCTGATTTCTAGAAGGGCTTGCCCTTCTATCTTGGTCTCTTGGAGCATGAGAATATCTGAGGGGTTTATTTTCAAGAGTTCCTTAACTGCTTCAGCTTTTGAGGGATTCCTCAGTCCTCTACAGTTCCAAGGGACGAGACGCATTATTTACGTGTGGGGGGGTTAGAGCCTCCCTTAGAAGGCATTGGTCTGGTATTTCTGCCAATAGAAATCTCTATTGTGGGCTGGCTTCCTTGTGTTTTAAGTCTTTCGGCCTCCTCTTCCCTCGCTTCTTTGCGGGATTTCCTTCCTACTCTTTTTGACGGGCGCTCATAGGTTTCGTCCTTCGAAGAGCCTAAGCTTTCCGCTAGTTTTTTCCTTGTGACTTATGCATATGAGGGATTTGAAGGGCTGCCATAGGAGGCTTCGATCTGTATTGCTTCCCCTCCATCTTTTCTGAGTGGGGGGATTCCTGTCTGTTCTAGATTTTCCTGACCTGGGTTTGCAGGATTGATCTAAGTGCTTTCTTTACTGTTTGGGATTGATTCCTTTTTTTGGTTAGGGTTAGAACTGCTTGGAGCTCCATTCATATTGCTTTTACCAGTAAATTTTTTTTGATGAGCAGTTTTCTGGACTAGGGTCCATTTTTCACCATTTTGTTTTTCTGGTTGCTCCTCGGCCTTTTTCTTGCAATGCTTTGCAAAGTGTCTGTGGCCATGGCAATGTCTGCATTTGAAAGGAAGTTGTTCGTAATCCAATTCCTGGACATGCATCCACCCAACGACAGTGAGCTTAATTGCTTCTATCAACCCCTCTTCTAGATCCACTTCTATGCAGATGCGGGCACATGAATATTGGTCTTTTCTTGCAGCTTGATCTATGTATTTTCCTAGAGTGTTGTCGATGATCTGAAGGGAATTTTGATTCCAGCAATGGAGGGGAAGATGGGGAAGACGCACCCAATCTGGGACAACAGATGGGACATCCTGGGTGGGGTCGAAATCAGGCGACCATTTTTTTAGGTAAAGACCTTGCGGACCCATGAAGTATGGGCCATTCCTGAAGATTAAACTTCTGTCCTCCACGCTCTCAAAGATGAACACGAAGAAGCCTTTGCCCATGAAATAGATTTTAACGCCCTCTTTGGTCAATGGTGTCCAGTTCCTTTGAATCCAGTCTTCCACCGACATGGGAGAAGGCCAGAGGCCCGTGAACTGGCCTATGAGACCTCTCTCAGCCAGGTTCAGTGCCGCTTTGCATGTTTCTTCTTCGGGGAGGGTAATCGAGGGTATAGAATCCATTTTCTTGATGAACGTCTGCTGATTTGCAGAGGGAGATCGCTTAATACTTACTGCTATCATCGATTTGAAGGAAAGCACCTCCGGAGGCGGGATGGGGGGGATAGGGCCCCCGCTGGACTCCATGGTCAAAGAGGAGGCACAACAGAGCTGTGCGAAGCTGCGCAGCAGCCACAGGGGTGTGCGAGCGAGCTCCCAGCAACCCTAATGCATGCAGATCGCTTCAAGGTAGAGTGAAAAATGCAGGTTACTCCTTTACTATGAAAAATAATTTAATAACCCATAGTTTATTAAGTTATTTATGGTCTAAACAGGAAACCCCATGACGAATAATTAAATAAATCCTTATTTGTTTGATTTTCCTTTAGGGATAATTAATTAAATCACTGTATAATTAATATTCCTCCTCATATTTAACCCAAAACAGGAAAATTAAATAGATAAATCATTATTTATCAATAAATTTCTAGGAGTAATTATTTAAATCATTATTTAATAATATTCCTTGTTAAATTTGACTAAATCATATATATATAATTGAATAAATCATTATTTATTTAATTATTACTTAACCACATTATTAAAATAAAAAATAAATCATTTATTTATTTATTATTTCTAAATAAAGGGATTTGACCAAATTAAAATTCCTTTTCCCTCCAACAAAAATAATAAAATATTCCATAAAAGTTGGATCTAGATTTGGTTAATAATATTTTAATTATGCGCCAATATCTAGAATAACTCAATATTTTATTATAAATAAAAGGGTTTTCTATTCATTCACTACCTTTTTTTTTCCTTAAGATCACCCTTTGATGTATACTTTTGGTCTGACTTTGGTCCTCCATCATTGTCATATTTTTCTACTTTTTGCTTGTGAGCTCCCTTTGAGTTACATTTTGTCTGGGTTTTCTGCACCATAAAGAGAGAGATATCTTAGATCTGAAGCGTTGAGGACATACAAGAACCCATCCCATTGAGGGGAAGTGGTAACATATTTCTATGTTCCCTTCCCAGGTGTCATAATACAAAAAAATTCTTTAAAAAATCTTGCCTTGTTCATTGGATGCATGAAGAAACTCTTGCTTATTCTTGCTGTTTAATGTCTTTAACTGCATATGTCTGGATTTTTGTGGCATTTATTCTGATCACTAACTGCAGATCTAAGGAAATTGAAAACCATTTTTGATGTTAGGGTTGTCTGCTATGCACAACTAAAGTGAGCTTTTTTCGTACGCTTGTGATTATAATTCACACTAACAGTTGGTGACTCTAGAAGGGTTTATAATTACAAACGCTACAGTTTTCAGATCCCTACATGACTAGCTGCTTCAACCCCTAGGGTTTTTCTTCAGCTTCTTATTTTGAATTTCTTGATGTTGTTTTTAACCTTTAAAACCCTAAAACAGTAAAAATTCTAACTTCTGTGTGTTTCTGGGCCCTTTGTGCAGGTAACAGGTATCAGTGGTAATAGAGACGACACTTTTTTCTAAAACCTACTCCCAAGATAGCTGGAAGTGCAGGTCGCACATTTTGGCCCAAAACCTGCGACCTCAGCTCTCAGGTAGCGAATAACAACCTGAAAACTGTGACCTCAGAGGAAAATAGGTTAGAACCTGCGACCTATACCTTTTGCGGGATTTTTTCTGTGATTTTTCTGGGTTTGTCTGGAGCACTATTCAGGGTTGTCTAACCTCCCTCTTCACCCCTCTTGGACCTGTACTTGCTCAGTTTTACTCGTCGAAGTAAGAACCAAGCCCCTTAGGGTTTCAATACGCTTCCACCTTTTTAGGAGGAGTTTAGCTGAAGCACTTCTTCCGAGATTTCAGTGTTTTTCAGTCATTTTTCAGATCTGATCCTGCACTTTTAGATCTATTTTATATCAGTTATTTATCCATCCAAAACACCTATTTTTAGTTTTTTTTGGTCCTCCTTTAGGGTCCCCTCCATTTCCCTTTAGGTCGTAGCCTTTTGCCACCTATTTTCCAACATTTTTCCCTCTAGTTTCTTACTATTTTCTGCACCTCTTTAGAGCATATCTGACCTTTAGATCCCTGTCCCTCTTGAGCTTAGATCCATTGGCCATTTTGTGTGTTTTGACTAGATTTCCCCCACCCATATAATAGTTTTTGGGAAGCCCTCCTCCTTCGGTTTAAATTGATGCATCTTTAGCTTTTTATTTCACTGTCGCATTCAGTTTCCTTTACTATCATTTTCAATTTTATTTATAGTTATACATAATATTTTTTCTTTTTTCTCTACACACGTCTGGGATTAATTAAAATTAACACACTTATCACATACACACACACCCTAAGCAAAGAGCGCCTGGTTTACACCGCTAAGCCAAGACTTAAACATTGTAATCAATTGATCTTGAACCTCCTTGCCCTTGTTTACCTCTCTTCCTTATTGGGTTTTGTGTCTCTTTACCATCATTGCGCCCCCAAGTCGTTTATCATGGAGACTCCAAGGCCTTCATCCTTTGTTTCCATTAAGAAGACTTACTCCTCTGCATAGGGTTTGAGTTTTTCCTCCACTGATTCCCCTTTCCGACTTTGATTTTGGTTCATCGGGTTCCCCTTCTGGTTCTATCCCCATCTCTCCTCCACCTTTCACCTTCATCATGTCTGGTTCAGGACCTAACACTGGTGGTGCCCACGACCCTAATGCTAGAAATTCCACTATTGGTGCCACAACAGGAACAATTCCGGCTGCTCCCTTGCTTCCTTATATGTCATGACTAAGCTGTCCTAATTTCATCCAGTTGATTAATGACCCCATACACCATGATCCAGGTTGGCCTGCTATGCCAACCAAGCTTCCTTCAGACATCCCCAAGTTTGAAGGAAATTCTGGAGAGGATCCTACCAACCATGTTCGACTTTCCACATGTGGTGCTCGTCTAACTCCATCACCGATGACTCTGTCTGTTTGCAGTTATTCCAGCATACACTTACTGGAGAAGCTTCCAAGTTGTATGTCGACCAGGCCTCCTCCTAAAACTAGTTTTGCGACTGTTGCCAAGGATTTTCTGTCTTACTTCCAGCTTCCCCTTCGTTATGACACCAATACCGAACTCTTGACCTATTTCCGTCAAACTTCTGCTACTCGCTTATCTGACCATATTCAAGAATGACGCAGAAGGAAGAGCCTACGTCGAGCCCCTATTTTCGAAGATCGTGTCTACATGGACTGGTTCCTTAGATCCCTTTTTCTTGCTATTAGAAAATATGTTGCATCTCACTTTCCTCATACCAAGGAAGCTACCCTCTAGATTGCATTGAATGACCTGATCTACACACAATCCGGCTATGTTTATATCGTCTTACCTGATCTCCCTAGACCCGGTGGTGGCAACGCACCGGGGGCATCCCATGCCACCGACAGTATCATTGGATTCGTTTCACATTCGTACACTCATCCACCCATGGCTTATGGTTTCCCTCAGGGAGGGGCCAGCTCCTCCAACAACTTCCCCCCTCCAGGAAACATGTACCCAGGATATGGCATGCCTCATGCTTTTTCCCAACCTGTTTACCCCAATGTTTCCCAACCTCCTTACTATCCGTATCTACAGTCTGGTGCTCCAGCTCCTCTAGCAAAAGCACCTAATCCTCCCTTGCCTTCTCAAACTCCGCAACAATAGCCACCTCCCCCTCAGGGTTAGGTGTATGCGTAGCAGAGTGTGACTAATCCTCCCACTTAAAAAAAGAAGAGGAAAGGAAACCAAAATCAACCTGCCCCAGGTAATCCCAGAAACAATACCCAAGGGAATACATCTAACACCACAACCCAACAACGAGGCTCTCAGCCCAAGAAGGATGGGCCTATTCGCACAACTAAGCCTTGTTCTTGTTGCAGTGTCTATGGTAACTATACCCATGATTGTCCACTTTTACCTCAAATGCATCAAATGTTGGAAGCTCAAGTAGCATCCTGAGGACAACAAGCCTCCCCTTTGGTTCCTCCTAATGTTTCCCCTACTCAACCAGCTATGTTTACCAATCCTTTCCCCCCACAAGGATATGTGGCTACCCAACCCCCTGAAAGTAATGTGGCCACTCAACCTCCCCCATCTGGTACCTCTGATTTCCAGATCCTAATGATGAACTTTGACCAACCCAATACCACTGACCTCAGCCTTCAGACTCCGTCCCGTCAGTACAACAAGCCCCTCGCTACATCTGCCACCGAGCCCCCGTAGTCAGGTCCCACAGAGCTAATTTTGACACCCAATGGTCTTTTACAGACCCCTTGGCCTAAGGCAGAGGTACTTACCAAGATCCCCAAATGACCGTTACACCGAAACGCTGCTTCTGGTAAAGCCGCCCACTCCTACAGTATAGTGGATGACTTGGCACAATCCACGACCACCATGTCAACACTAGAAGTCCTCCAGTCATGCCCTTCATAACGAAAATCTCTACTAACTACTATGGATGTTGTGGATCCTTTATATGATTGTTCGATTGTATTTAATGTTGACAAGTCAGAGCATCCCCCCCTTCCTGCATCCGTCGCCTTCCAAATACCTATCAAGATCAGGAATGCCAACGTCTCCCATTGTATCATTGATGAGGGGGCATCAACTTATGTGATGTCCGCTTCTAATTGGAAGCAACTCGGATCTCCCGAGTTATCCCCTTCCACTATCACGCTCTGTGCGTGGGCTGGCCACTCTTCTCAGCCCCTTGGCATGTTCCACAATTGTCATATTGCCCTTGCGAGCAAGACTATTTATGTTAACATTGAAATCATTAATGCCCCCTTAGACTACAACATTCTATTGGTTCGTAGCTACACTTATGCGATGTTTGTTGTCCCATCTGCGGTTCACCATAAGATGTGATTTCCTCACAACGAAAATATTGTCACCATCGATCAGTTGACATATTACAAACCGATGTCTCAGACCTCTCCAGAGTCCATTATTTCTTCGGTGTCCAATAAAAAAATAGTCAACCCTCCGACCAGTGTCTCACTTGGAGTCTATAAATATTCCTCATTGCTTGGTTCTTTCCTTGGTCTCCTCCCTCCTATCTCTGACCCTACCTTGTCGAATGTTTGCATGATGCAATAGTCTCGGTCCGACATCAAGCGGATCGGTTCGACTAGTCAGCAACCCCGCCCTCTGCAACCTGCTCATAGTACTTCGACTCAGACTTCAGGACCTCCTCCTCAAGGCCCTTCATCTACAGCTGGTTTCCATGATCCTATCTATCCTCCTAGAATGGTTCCCCTGGCCTTAACCATCCCGGAGCTGTCCCGCCTGGCCATTACCCCTTTGGTCAGATACCGTTTCTTGCTCCCACTGCTGAAGCATTTTCGATACTTGTTATGGCTACCTTGTCTCTTCCCAACATGACCCTGGGGATCCTAGTCTGGTACATTGATCCCCCATCCAATACCCTTCCTACTCAGCCCAAACCTTACATAGCTTTGACCCTGGTCCAACCAGTCGCCATGGCCCCTCCCTTTGTGCATGTGCCTCAACCACCTCAACAAGAACCTACTCCTGTTGTGAAAGCCTCAGTTGAGGGGGGAAAAGCCCGAAAAAAGGCACCTAAGGAAAATGCTACCCAGAAAACCCCTGCTCCACCTCAACCTCCAAATCGTACACCCCCGTGTGCTTTGTGTGACGTTGTTGATCATGCCACCCACAATTGTCCTGAATTGCCTCGTATCAAACCCATGGTCAATGTAGCGTTTCCTGAGTCTAAGGTCCTAGAAGTCCCTGTTACTTTACTGATTGCAGCCAAGAAACTGAAGACTGTGCACACAAATCACCCTTGTGCTTTGTGTGATCTCCATGGCCACTATACTCACCTCTATCCCCGCCTCGCAAATTACCGCACCTCCTTGGAAGTGGCTTGCTAATACGAGGCTGAGTGTAATGAGTCCGCATCTCCTTTACTTGAGCATTATTATTTGGAAAAACCAGAGGACACATCCATTCCCATTGAAATTCCCCCCTCTCTACGTCGAGATGACGGAGCCTTCAGCCACTATCCTCTACCTATCATCATCTATGAGATCCACGGTAGAATACCCCTCTGGGGAATCCCCTTTTGTTTTGCCTGGCCTCCCTTCAGCGATCACCTTGGGCTCAACATCGGTAGATTCTCCATATACTTTTTGTTCTGTAACCCTCCGTGACGATGCACATGAGAACCTTACTTCTCATGATGATAATTCAGGTATATTTGCCGCACCACGTGGTATTTCTTCCACCAGTCACCCCATCTTCTATTGCGATGATTAAATTATGGAAGAATTTACCACCCCTGAATTTATATATCCCCCCTTACATCGAAACCATTCATTCGAACCACATACACCTTGTGGACATTACATTGACACACAATGTTTGGGTAAGGGGGCACCCATATTTGAGAGTTTAGGAGAAGCAATTATCCACAACCCTCCTAGTGCATCTGGTAATGTCAAATCTAGTATGATTATTATTCCCTATTTAGAAGAACCTATAGAGTCCCATATCACTTCAGATCACTCTAGGGATGATCCCCCTCATCATTCCTTCATCTTACATCAACAACTCAGTCCCTTAGACATTGTTTTTGACCAAACTGTGTGTTTTCTAGGTGAGCACCAGTTCATTATATCCAAATCCACTCTTTGGGATAGTGACACCATGTATGCGAACCCAGAAATTTATTCCATTGGCTTCATATATGAAGTACCAAAAGTGATTGGTAATCCTCCATTCCCTTTCTTGAACTGCATCTATCCATTCTTCCCATAGAATATAACCATAACGTAAAAAAATGGCGAACCACATTATAAAAATGTGTTTAGATTCCACTTTTCTAAATACATTTGGCATGAACATAACATGCTTGGGGGCACTTATGCCCCTATAACTTCTCATCATCCTCTTGAGGATTTAATGCCTATGATACTGAAGGCTTGAATCTATTATTTCAGCACTCGGAACACCATGACACTCCACAAAATCCTCTAGTTAGGGACATCATTCCCACATTTTCATACTAGATCACTCCCCTCCATCACATATGCTTGGGGGCATGATGGCACCCCTGGCCACCTTCTCCCCCGATTTTCATAAGTCTCGACCTAGACCCCATCAATCTAGGTATGGTTGATTTTCCTCCCATTCCTTGGATAGTAGGACCTATCGACCTCTCCGGCAAGCCATTTATCGTAGATGTTTCATACCCTATCTTCAAATATTCTACTTTGTGTGATAACATGTTTACTACTTGGTCCCCATGTTTGACTTGGTGGGCGGGGATAATTCTAGACTTTATCTAGTAGTTCATTCCTATATTCTTTTCTTACCTTGATTCTTCACTAGGACCATCCTTCCAAGAATAATTAAGGCCACCTTTAGACAAGTAAGTTCACCTACCTGAAAGTCGCCGATCTCGATTCCAATAGTCGTCGCTATGATCACCGTAACATTTAGGGCCTTTTCTCCACTCCACATTCACCACAACTACACTTGCAAATGAATCAAATTGGAGGGGAAATGCCTTATTAAAAGAGAAACCCCATATTTTTCTTTCGCTAGCTGCGACCAAACCGTATCTCGGTTTGATAAACCATCTGCACCATTGGAAAGATCTCACTGAGCACTCAAATGGGTATCCTTTCATTTTCGGTGGTTTGATACTTCACCAGGACACATTTTTTCCAAGAAGGGTTTCTTCACCGCTTCTAAAAATCGAATTTCTTCACTTGTGACACTTGTACATGAGGCATCGCTTTGCCTTCATACTTTTTTATGCTCGTATCGATTTTCTTCATGAGTAACCATCTTCTACTCATTTTTTATGGTCCCCACCGGACCTCTTCTGTGTGGCAGCATCATTGAGTCGCCCTTGTTTATAGCATCTGAGTTGAGTCATCATCGCATCCATGGTGTCTGTCCCGAGTTCCCTTTGTTTCCCATCACAGTCTTCCATCCTTCATTTGTTTTTACCGCCCTCGTGTCGCACATTTTTGACCCTATTCATATTGTCCCCTATCCCCTCTGGAGTCAAGTTAGTAGTTGCCAGGTCATTCATGCCCGTTATGCTTTAAAAAGGGAAGTCATCAGCCCGCTACTCAGCCCCCCACCATTCCACCATCATCCTTGGTGTCAGTCCATCAATTTCTCTATTATTATCCCTCATGCCTTAGTTGAGGATTCCTTATTGCCTCACCTATGGAGGACCTCCTCTTGTCGACATCAGCCTATTCATTCCAGAAGACAGGTCTAGAGGGGGGTGTACCTTGGTTCCATCTTCCACTCATGTTCGACACCTCATATCAGGAAAAGAGACCCTTTATTTCCCTTTGACTTGATTTTTTCTCAGTTCCAAATCCTTATGGCATGATCGAGATCTGTATACCTGATGGTTCAGTGATGCAGCAGATCGTACCAGTGATTCCCGGGTGTGTGTGATGTTTCATACCTCATGAGGGTTGGCCCTTCAGGTAACCCCCCACATACTCGGATGACCTCTTTACTACATCCTTGAATGCAACTCTACATATTTGATGTTTATGGCCTTAGCCGCTTGCAACACCTTTTTAGTTTTTATGTATCATTCATATTTTTAGAGCCCTTTCCTATTTTACAAGGCCTCTTTAGTTGTACTTATATCTCATGTAATCATATATTATTGTATAAGTCATGGCTATTGTCCCAGGAACAATATGTATGCGGGATCCATTATCATGTTTTTTATCTAGCCCATGTTTATGCCATCATGTACTATATAGTTCAATCCCATGTTCGTTGGATGCACCATTATTCTTTGCACTTTGTTATCATGTGGGCATAGGTATGACTCCTAAGTCTGACTTACATTACTCTCTCTCGGACTCTCCTTCGGTGTCTAGTGATTGTGTTCTTACAACGTACTTCAATCATATGATTAGCTCCTAACGCTCGCACGTTGGGGGAAATCCGTTACACCAATTTTTAGTCATATAACCTGTTACTATTATATGGACTAAAGTACACCATGTAAGACCAATTTTACCATAGTAAAATTTCTTTCACAATGAAAAATAATATAATAACCCATAGTTTATTAAGTTATTTATGGTCTAAACTGGAAAACCCATGAGGAATAAAAAAAATAAATCCTTATTTGTTTGATTTTCCTCTAGGGATAATTAATTAAACCATTGTATAATTAATATTCCTGGTCATGTTTAACCCAAAATAGGAAAATTAATTAGATAAATCATTATTTATCTTATTATTTTCTAGGAATAATTATTTAAATCATTATTTAATAATATTCCTTGTTAAATTTGACTAAATCATTTATAAATAATTGAATAAATAATTATTTATTTAATTATTACTTAACCTCATTCTTAAAATAATAAATAAATAATTTATTTATTTATTATTTCTAAATAAATGGATTTGACCAAATTCAAATTCCTTTTCCCTCCAACAAAAATAATAAAATATTCCATAAAAGTTCGATCTAGATTTGGTTAATAATATTTTAATTATGCACCAATATCTAGACTAACTCAATATTTTGTTATAAATAGAAGGGTTTTGCATTCATTCACTACATTTTGTTGCCTTAAGATCACCCTTTGATCTATACTTTTGGTCTGACTTTGATCCTCCATCATTGTCATACTTTTCTACCTTTTGCTTGTGAGCTCCCTTTGAGTTCCATTTTGTCTGGGTTTTTTGCACCATCAAGAGAGAGAGATCTTAGATATGAAGCGTTGAGGACATACAATAACCCATCCCATTGATGGGGACTAGTAACATCATTCTATGTTCCCTTCCCAGGTGTCATAATATACAAAATTATTTAAAAATTATTGTCTTTTTCATTGGATGCATGGATCAACTCTTGCTTATTCTTTCTATTTAATGTATTTAATTGCATAGATATAGATTTTTGTAGCATTTATTCTGATCACTAACTGCAGATATAAGGAATTTGACAACCATCTTTGATGTTAGGGTTGTTTGTTATGCACAACTAAAGTGAGCTTTTTTTGTACGCTTGCGACTAGAATTCACACTAACACAGGGTATGATGGAATTTCTTGGGCAACAGGCCTTTGAGCACCAAGATAAGAAATTTATTGTTGGTAACTCAGATAAGGTTTGTTTTAAAAAGAAAAAACTTGAGGATTATTTTGACCAAAACCTGGGTACACTACTTGTTGAAATTAAGGTTGTGGCATTTGCACTTGTGGCTGCTAAGGGGTCTGTCTACCAACATTATAACCCAAACTAGGATAGCCTAGATTCAGTTGCGGATAGGTATAACTTGGTTGCGGCTACGACATGCCATAATATGGTGATCCAACTTGTGAATGCATGATTCCAGATACAGGTGGTTGTTGTAAACTAGCCGAAAGAGTTGGAGTATGAGGGCCCAATACTTGAGGGTATTAGGTTGAAGGACCCGTCTAAGATGGTTGAGGTACAATAGTTTGAGTCTATAATAGGGGTAAGGATGTATTAAAAAGCAGAGTTGATGTGGGTGCAATAGGTTGAATCAGTTGATATGAGCGTACAACCGTTTGAGGTGGATGGGTAGATTGGGCTGCCACTGAAAAAATTTATTCCGACATTAGGATGACCAAATAACGATGGAGTAATGTCAATATGGGTGACCATATGTTGCCCCCTAGCATGAGGAGTATAATAATATGGAAAATATTTTTCTCCAAATGCAGGGAGTCAAGTGGAAATCTTACTTGATGGAATATACCCAGATGGACCAGCTTGATATTTCCCTGATGATGTATATAAAGGATTAAACCATTTAGTACTCACTATATATTTACGAGTTAGAATACTAGATGATGACATTGGTTAAGTCCATGGGTTTGAGGATGCAGCAGATAAGGTTCCAGATAAAGATTGGTAACCAGGTGGGATGGAAGGGCCACCATATAAATGTGACTCTAGTGAAGTTGTGAACATCGATGGGGTAGCAAGAGCAGGATTTATTGCAACTGGAATAGATGGTCCAGCCGAAGATGTTGGCTCAGGCATGGTTATTCAACCAAATTCATACCTTATTGGATCTATGGGAAATATAATAGACACAGGATCAATACAAGCAGAGGTAGGTGATTGAGGAAAATAATCATACAGGTAAAGCTCCGCCCTAAAATGAGTTGGAGTTAAAGGTGTTTCGTCTTGTGGTATTTCTTCAATCAAAATTAAACTAGGTGGAAGGATTTCACCGTCAGGACCAAATTATATTTCAGGAGGTTGATTGTGTGATATGGGAGACTCAATGGCTACAATAGATTGTGGGGTGACCGATACAAGAACAAATTTCGGTCATTCGACTTTGAGATTCAAATGTTATGGAAAAAAAGTGACAGGATCCAGATCAACTTCTAGTTGAACAATATCGGTTTCGGGAGGTATGGTCTCACTAATTGGATGGATCGTGACCACGGGTAGCTCTGAGGACTTCATCTCGACAACAATAGCTGAACCAGGATTTGTAGAAACAACTTGTGCTGACTCTAGTATATGTGAGGATGATGTTGCACCAGAGGTACTGATAAGACTAGTTTCGATAGAGCGATGTCACCTTCGCCGACCAGAAATGGATTCCAGTGGTAAAGGTGGTTTCAGTGCTATTATACGCGAACGATGGGGAAAGGGGTGTTCTTATTTCACGATGAATGATTTATTTTATGACCAAAAACAAATAAACAAAATTAAAGGATAATTCTAGGCAAAAGGTCTACCAAGTAATTGTGAATTGCAGAATACCCCCCTGGCGAACCAAGAAGTACGAGTAGAAAATCTCCCTGAATGCTATGTTCGGTGTATCACAAGTTACAAGGTGGTCAACTCGGTTCACTATGGATTGATAGCAACCTAAAGTTTTCCTCCCAAATATACTTGAAGATATGTGGAGGTCGTAGTACGTATTAGCATTATCTAATGTGAAACTGCACAGTGAGAGCACCCACTTATACTTTTCGTACTAGAACACCGCCCTATATGCTCGAAGGTACGTGGATGAGCTCTGATATACTTACGTACGTGGAGTGAGTTATCACACTCAGAATGTATTGCATACAAGTTAGCAAAAACTGCTATGTTTAACGACGTTGAAACACGTCTCTAGCATTGACCTTCTAAATGTTATCGTTATGGTTCAATGCTTTCTTAGGTAAATTGATGTAAAATTTAAGTTGATCTTGTTTAGAAAGTTTGTCTTTGAGGTTCACCGCGTGATGTGATTGAAATTTCTAAAAATTCAAACTAAAATGATAAGAAAACTTTTCAATTTTAGCTTTTTCAATGAAAATCCTAGCTACTAGAGCAATCAGTTTTAGAGCAAACAACAAAGGGGACAAACTAAAATGAAGCTTTCCTAACTTGTTCCTATGCAACACACACAATTCACTATATGCACATGCATGTTTTCTTTTCAGCTCCCTTAATGTGAATGCAAGAAAGGAAAATTTATGCATCAAATCAACAACAACAAATGTTTTCTTCTTTGAGAAATGAGGAATTTAACAACAATTTCTCTTTTAGGAAAAACGAAGAATGGAACTACAATTTTTCCTACATGAAACGAAGAATTTAACGACAATTTCCTTTACGAAACAAATGGATCTAATGCAGAAATAAAATACTTTGAATTTGATTTTCCAATGATCAAGAAAAAAACTAAAGAGACATTGAACAAATTTACTTTTCAAAGGAGGAAGAATCAGGTAAATCCACTGGTCTCTAAGAGGTATCAGACAGTTGAGAATACAACAAAAAAATGGCTGAGAATGATAGCAATGAAAAATTTGAATAGAATTTGGTTGGCTAAGGGGGAAATGGAGTCTCTAAGGGGAGACAATGCATTGCAGTGCACCCCTGAGTGGGAGATAGTGCACTACAGTGCACCGTGTCTTGAACAACAGTGCGTTGGGCACAACAGTGATTTAAAATGCAAGCTACAGAACACACTTCTAATGCAATTATTTCATTCAAAAGTCTAATAACTAAAAGTAGATGCTACTGATGAGGATTAGCAGAGGAAAAAACACCAGGAATGATAGGAAACTCCCCAGCTGAGTCACCAATTTGTTATGCAAAACTGTGATCTACAGATAAATCAAATTCCCTAAGTGTGGTGATATGAACTTAGAGCAACAGATGAAAGGATTTGCTATCAATTTCTCTAAAATAAATATACACACATAATGATTGAAGAACCTACTTGCAATCCAAACACTTCTCCTTCTCCTTTTGTCGCTTTTGTTGTCGCCTTCAATCCAACTCAGATCGCCAGATTGATTCTTGAAAGTATAAAGAAAGAATAGAAAACATATTGCGATATAAAGATGCCTACTTATCTTAATCACTCAAATTTATTATATGTGAAACATATATATCATTCAAGAATACATTGCATGAGAAATAGAAACATAAACAGATACATGTATGAGAAAATGAACAACAATATTTATTAAAGAGTAGAAGGGGGAGGTTACAACCAATGATCGATTTGATGCCACCAACTCCAGCTTCCTCCCAACCTCATCACATCCAACATCACACCAGAAACACATCAGTACTTTCGCTCTCTCAAATGAGAATCCAACAACATTTATTTACGAAAATTCTTCCTTCCCTAGCACTAGAATCTGTGCTCAATTTATAGGGAAACTGATGGTAGTTTCTCAATGAATGAATTTCTAATAATAGGCAAGAAATGTTCCCAAGTTCATAGGTGTGAAATGGATACTTGGATTCAAATTTTGACACATATGGACTCTTCTAGAAGGCACTGCCCATGTGGAGATTCCCGGAACGATGAGAATTCCGCTCCCAGGTGACCAACACACTCTTGAATGTCGGGAAGTGCATTGCAGTGCACCCTTGAATGGAGGATGCTACATATGCAACACCGTTAGTCCCTTTAGAGGCAGTGTTTGTGAGTTCATAAGTGATATAACATATACTTCAAACCTTTGAAATCTCACAATAGAAGCCATGAATGAATTGTTCTTCTCTTAGGGCATATAGAAACTGAAATGTAAGCGGATGATAGACCCTATTTCATTGGTCCTTGAGATGATGTCAAATTTGACCAGGTCATGGGGAATGCTGCCCAAATTGACCTATAACACCCTCCCTTACATACTATATGTGGCTCATTAGATCTATGATGATGAATTTCCAAAGCTTAACAATCACGCATGTCTATAGACACCATAATCTAGTGGTAGACTGGCTTTCAAAAAAAGGATGTTATTGCTCACAGGGAAACATATACTATTTAGCTTTTGAAAATGGATTCCTTTGCCACACACAGAGTATAAAAATATGATGGTTTGGATTTGACTATTGTTTCTATAGATATTGTCTTTCTCATGACTCTCGGAACAAATTTTTTTTTTTTCTCTCTTTTTTCGAGAGAAACTTTTAGAACAAAACAATTATAGTTTTTTTTTTTTTGACAAAACTGTAATAAATATAGAACAACATTCAGTAGAACAATAAGAAAAAAATAATGTATGATATTAATATTTTGTGAAACCTTTAACTTTTATTTTGAAAAACAAAAAAAGACATAGATATAAATACTAAAAATATGAGTATTCCTGAAATTGTAATTATAAGTATGATGTTTTTTTTCTTATTGAAAAAACAAAAGCTTACACCTTCAAAATAAACAAATTCCAGTCTAGATATTTGTTTGAATTTTCGAGACCCTAGGAAGACTAATCGGCCCGACACATATAATTTGGCAACGCATATTGATCATTAAATTTTATATCGAGAGAAACTTTAGAGAAGGTTGCACGCACAAGTTTGAATGAAGCTGTGGAGTGCACAGAGAGGGAAGGCGAGTGCCTTCCACTCTCAAGTGAGAAACTTTGCATTGAATTTGAAATTTGAATGAAAATATGGATAATGTGAATGAAGAATATACATGAAATGAAAGGATCCCGGTTAATTGGTTAAGAGAATAAAGAATTAGATTAGGGAAATACAGAGGCACTTAAATGTCAGTTGCACATCTAGTGTAGTGGTATCATAATACCCTCCCACGGTACTGACCAGGGTTTTATTCCATGGATGCGAAGTAGCCTATGTAAACAATTTAAAATCAAATTGTATTTTTACATTAACCCTTCTGTGCGACTATAAATTTAATGACAAAAAATTCCAGGAGTGTAAAATTAAGTTAATGACATAAAATGTGCAGGTGTAAAGTTAAATATTTTGGACGAGCAAAAGAAATGGATCAGTGTCATGAATGAGGTTCGAATCCCAAAATTGAAAATATTTGTATTCTACTTAAATCCGTAGTCTAACTAGACTGCTTTTTCGCCCTGAAAATCATGGAAATTTCGGTAAGATTTTAAGAAAATCCGGCAAGGATTTTTGTAAATCCACATTATAATTATCAAACTTTAATATTTTGGGTGACCTAGAGGTTTTTAATGGTGTTGAATCCATTTCCACCATCAAAATTGTGATTCAAACACTGTTACTGTAATATTTCTTAAGTTTTTTTTGGCCCAGATTCCGACCAATTTTCGCTGTCCGGGTGATTCCTCTGTCTCATTAGACAACTCCCTACTTAAACCCTACCCCGATTCTAATTTTGGTTCATTTTATCTCATTTGATGAAATAAAATATTAAAATATTAAACATGGACGATTATTATAAATAATACTAATATATTTTCAATAGGTCCACCGTTCGAATCTGAGTTCAGACATAACAGTGCATTGGGTTGTGTGACCTAGGCTTATACAGGTTGATGGATTCAAAATTTTGTCTGATATATATATTTCTAAAACAATATCAACTATTATTATGTCAATGTAAGTGACATACAGAAATCGGTGTAAGGCATTAGTTCCTATGTACAAGATTTTTTTTTGGATTTTAATAAGGTTTATTTTGTTTTTATGTATAATATTTTTTGCATTTGTCATCTCCCTGCTTCATGCTGGGGCTAAATCCCGAGGGATAATGAAGAATGGTGTCATATTTCAATGTTGAATTAACTACAATACCATTTTCAACTTTAATTTCCGGCTGCGTCTCGCACCTGATAACATTCGACTAATATTTGGTCTTTTGTGGGAGGCTTTGTCTGTCTTGTCAGGACGACACTTGCAGAAGCCGAGACTTGAGGCCTTCGAAACCCTAGTTAAAAGTGTTCTCCATAGTCTGGGTACCTACACATATCAGACGAAACTAGCAGGGCAATGTCAATTTGTGACTGTGACCTGGTGCAAGAATGTCATGGTCCAAGGCCTGAGCATATCAGTTGATGAGGAAAAAGACCTTAGTGCTCAATCAATGTGCAAAGTGGAGCTTAAGCCATGGTAATTATGGATAAAATAGGGCTCTAAGAGCTTTGAGGTCGATGGACTAAAGATAAAAGTTTTCTGGGATCTTGGCTCTGCTAAATTTCTCTACAGGAATAAAACCCATGAGGGATTCTATGTTGTAGTTGTATGTGATGAAGAGGTTGTTCTATTGTTGGGAGACATGCAGAAGGAGGATTTGAAAAAGACTAAGGTCATGCCTTCATTTATCAAAGCCACCTTAATTTCCAAGAAAGAGCATGTCTTTGTCAAGAAGCATTTTAACACGAGGACTAAGTTTGATGAGGCCTGGAATAAACCTCATGACATCTCTATTGAATACCATAAAATTAGATCCAGAGATCCTAAAATGGGCATCAAGGTGGATGGGCAGGGAATTTTTATAGGTGAAGCACTTTCTCTGTAAGTTCAGAGGCAATTCGACTATAAGTGCAATGGTGTTATCTACAAGTTTTCTGGGACATTCATGATTGGTTATTCAATCCCGGTTTGGGAAATGTGTTTTTTGTCATGTGAGATTTTTTTTTTGGAAATCAGGCAGTTAAGTTCATTTTGTTTTATGGAAATTGATTCCATTTTTATAGTTTATATATCAACTAGCAATCTATTCATGATTCTCTTTCAACTTGGTTTTTTGGCTAGGCTAGAGAAAATTAATATTAGAAGTTTAAGAGGAAAAATAAATATAGTTGGGGAAATTATATGTGTCAGCGGTGTCATGGTCATGACCTTATACAGAGGTCCCGATCTTCAATCTTTAACGCCTAGTGTTAAAAATGAACAAACTATAGACAGTTCAAAGCATAATATTATGCTCGACTCCATCTTAGTTTTTGTGAGTGTGGTTGTTTTGTCTGCATGTATTGTTTTTCAGGTCATAGCCATCATCGATGCCTATATTTCCAATTCTATCTATTCCTTCCACTCATTTTGTTTCATTTATAATTCCTTGAAATTTGATGGATGAAATTGGATACATGATCCTATTATGAAGAGGTATCCAACTAAACTATTTTTAACAACACTCTCAAGTCTTACAACAATAGTAGAATATACTCTAATTGCTGTAATCTTCGAGCATAGGAAGTCCAATCTGTGGACTCTAGGATGGAATAGTGAGCTTGTTAGCCTTGAATACTATGTAAGCATATTGACGTTAGAAAAGGACTCTAAGTCCTCTGAACCCTCAAACCATTCTAAATGGCACTATATATGGAAGAAGTGGCTTGACTCCTTTATCATCTCCAAACCCTGTAAGGATTTCAGATTTAATTGTTGCAATCATTGGTGGAAGTTCATGGGTTGTTGTTGTTGTTTTTTTGTCACCTCTAGCCTGGTGCTCGAATTCCATTGCTACACCACGCCTATCGATTCTTGATTTTCCATTGCAATTTTTAGGCACCATATTTTTTTCCGGCGGCCTTTACCCATCATGTTTTGAATCCACCCACTCTCTTACATTAGGCTAGGAATTAGAAGATATCTTTCATTAACATTCCTTCTGATGGAACTTTCTAACTCACTTTATCGAGACATCATATTAATGATTCTCTACAACTTTCAATGATTTTAGAACCCCTATAACCGTCACTCCTTTTCAGAATTAAAAGCGCACTTTGTTTTTTCTCCTAATATCTCCATTTATGGCATATCTCTTTCTGTCCTACTCGAATCGGAGTGGTTGAACCTGCTGACTTCCTTTGCCCGAGGTCGTCCTCTCCCCCCTACAATACTCCTTCTCATAATAAATCTGATTGAATTCTTACTCATACTGGTCATGTTTCCTCCAACTAGCTGGAAACCACTCCCTTGATCCATTCCTTTTCCTTTCTAGGTTGACCTGCCATCCTACTTATGTGTCTGGGGTATCAGGGGCCATCTGGCTGTTACTGAATCATGGATGGCTCATTGGAACCTTTTGGGTCAGAAGCATGAGCACATGAGGCCTTCATTCGCACAAACTTGGACGCTGAGAGGACTTTTGGCTCGGGACAAGCTCAACATGCTAATTTTCCTCACCCTGAACATGTTGAAGTCAAATTCTCTAGGGGTTTTCCTGGTAACATTAACCTAGAGTGGGTTGGCTCTCGTCGCCGTCAAAGGGTGGAATATTGGGGCCTCCATTTCTAGTGCCTCCTTTTCCACCAGACTGGTCACTTGATGAGGAGATGTCCTCGAGGGTGCTTTTCGTCGAAGCGGATGCCTACTATTGCACAAGGCTGGAGCACTAGAACTTGGTTGTAGCACTCAGATTTGCCACCTCCTATGAAAGGTAAGGATTATGTTTCAAATCCTATAATTCCTTTCACCCTCGAACATTTTCTTCATCAACTTCCCCTCCACAATCCTCTCTGTTGTTTCCCATTTCACTTGCCTCAACCTCATCTAACCCTTTTGATAGCCCCCATTGTACTCACAAAGGTCTCCCTTCATCCTCTGTCCTAGAAACACACTCACACACCCTCTCACCGACGACTCCCATCCGACCACCCATCACCCTTACTCCTCCTCCTCCACCTCCTGCTTCTGCCTACCAGTATCCTTCCATACCATCTCTTGAAACTACCTCAACCCTGCTTGTTCCTTTACCGGACTTGAGACTGGCCCTACATTGCCCTAGCTTATCCACACAATTATATTAGAAGTAACTATTATTTCCTGTTCATGACCTCATATCTAGATATAGAGGCCATCACTGTCCATGATTTTTGGGCCAAAGAGGATCGAATTAAAATTTCACCCTTGTCGGCCCTGAACATCATGGTTCGAAAGCGGGGGAAAAATGATAGCCGTCACTTTAGGGGTAGACAAAAAACTCGGTCCCTATTCTCTATCAACTCAGAAGGTTTACGAGACAACCCCATCATCTCTTATTTTGACCCACGAGCACTTAGAGAATGTTTTCCCAACCCTCCTATGCCATGAATCAAATCCTATCTCTGAATCTTCGTGGACTCTGCGACTATGCCAAGTTCATATGTCTCAAGAACCTCTTTGCTAAAATCTCTCCTTTCATTGTTTTTTTCCAAGAAACCATATGCATCATTTCTAAGGTTTTCCTTATTTAATTTCCATTCGTCTCGGTTGGCGACTAGCGGGGGTTGACTCTATGGGTTTATCCGGGGGCCTCATAGTCATGTGGGATCCATAATATGCCACTTTTCATTCTTTTAGCTTCTTTTTCGGCATCCTCATTTCTAGAAAAATTCATGGATACTATGATCGCTTCCACTTGATCAACATGTACACTGTCTGTCGCAATCGTGCTCCCTTTGGGCTCACATTCGATTATATAATATCTTGAATATCCCAAATATGATTTGGATTGGTGATCCCAACGCCACCCTGGCTATGTCAGAATCTTGGGGTTCACACTGCTACATTGACCCCCTGGAAGATCACATTTCCCATATATTTTCTGACCAACACTTGGTCGATATCCGACCCTCTCCTCTATCTCCGAATTGGACGAATCACAGGGTGGGTGAGGATTTCATTGGAAAAAGAATGCATGGGATTCTTGTTCATGAAGGTGTGCTAGAAATCCTTGGTGGCTTGCGATCTTCTATTATCAAATCTTCCTTATTGGAACACCACCCTGTTTGCCTTTTTTTGAGATCTAAGTCGATGCACAAGGGACTCCCGTTCAAATTTAATTTCCTATGGTTGGAAGATCCTAATTTCTCTGTTTTGGTTTGGGAGGTCTGCTCCTCTGATGGAATTGAACTGGGTAAGACGACTTCTAGGCTCCATGCTCTTAAGGCCAGGACCAAGACCTCGGAGCTCCACAATAAGTCTCATATGATCTTCGAACTCCACACTATTGACTACGAGATCATGGAAATATTTACATCCATGAAGGCCAACCCCCCAAACGAACAGGTTATGGAGGTACTTGCAAAATTGGAATCAAGGGAAAAGGAAATCCTATGGGCTTAGGAAATTACTTGGAAGCTTAAAATTTGCGCTATTTGGCTTCGGGAAGGTGACCATAACACCAATTTGTTTCACCAATATACCAAGAATAGAAAAAACCGCAATGCTATATGGAAAATTGAGGCGGAGGATGGCTCCATTTTGCATTGTTCGCAGGATATCAGAAGTGCAACTTACAGGTTTTTTCCTCAACTGTACAGGTGCATAGAAGGGGTTTTTCCACTTTATCAATTCTAGGCTCTCGATAAATATCCTCACATGTTTGATGATGCCGCTAATGAGGCTTTGGGCATTCCGATGACTAAGCGTGAGATCCTGGAAGTCTTAAAATATTTTGTGCAAGACAAAAGTCTCGACCCAGATGGCTAGACGACGGAGATGTTTTTGCATTTCTTTGATCTCATGGATGATGACCTTCTGAAAGTTGTTGAGGAATCCCGTCTTTCAGGAAGTATTATGGGGGATATAAATTCAACCTTCATTGTTCTAATTCCAAAATCCTCTTGCTCGAAATCCTTCATGGAATTTAGACCCATATCCTTGTGCAACGTGGTCTATAAAGTCATTTCTAAGGTGAATGTTCGGTGCATTATTGGACCACTTTCTTTATATATTTCGGGCGAGTAGTATGGTTTCCTCCCTGATCATCTCATACATGACGCCATTTCTTTGGTGCAGGAGTTCCTACACTCTGTCCACTCCCGAAGGTTGGATGTAGTCAATATGAAAATTAACCTTCATAAGGACTATGATAGCGTGGAATTTGCATATATCTGACTCGTTCTGCATAATATCAGTTTGGCTCCTCAGTTTATCAACTGGATCCTAGCATGCATCTCTCCAGTGTGGTTTTATGTCATCATAAATATTTTTTCATCGGACTTCTTCAGGGCAGGGCAGGGTCTCCACCAGGACTGCTCCCTCTCACCTCTCATCTTCATCCTTATCATGGATGGGCTTAGCTATCACATCAAGGATATGCAGAACATGGGGATTTTCACTAGCATTCATATCTCCAGAGGCATCTCCATTACTCACTCTTTCTTTGTCAATGACATCTTTTTGTTCGACATCTCTCGTGCACATTGGTTCGCCTTGCACTATGCTCTCCTCAAATATCAGGCGGCCTCTGTTTGATGATCAATGGAAATAAGTCTCTGATTATTTCGGCCTAAGTGAACTCAGTGGATCTCCAAATCATAGATGTACTTTTTCAGATGATTCAGGTTCCCCTTTTTTAGGGTTTCTCTTATCTTGGTTTTCACCTCAAGCCTTGCAATTACCGCAAAAATTATTGGCTTTGGATGCTGGATAAATTCCAGCGAAGGATGGATTAATGGTCTCACAGGTGGCTTTCTCTTAGTAGAAGCTTCACTCTCATACATGATTTTCTTCAACAAATTATTTTTTATTGGGCCATTTTGTTTTACATTCCCTCCTTCATTATATCTCGTATCAAGAATATCATTTCCAGTTTCTTTTGGTTTGGGGCGTGGGGGCCTTCTAAATTCCACCTCTCCAGACTGGACTTGATCACTCTTCCAAAGCAGTTAGGCAGCTGGGTATTGCTGGAGGTTCATATTTTCTCTCAAACTCTTCTAGTCAAATCCTTCAGGAGGACACTCATGGGGAACAGGCTCTGGCCCTCATTATTCTGGGACAAATATCATCTCCAACATGATTTTCTTTAGGTGTGGTTTCCCTTCCTCCAGTGGAGGCTCGCACATTTTCCTAAGTTTTAGGTGCATTGTTTCCCTACTGCATTACAGGCTTGTATGGGATTTTGAAAATGACCAAAACATTATTTTGGGAACAAAATTCATTAGGGGGCTCTCTCCTTAATTTCATTTTCCACTTCAACTCCGACACACTTTTGCGTAGAAATGGATTTTCTACCTCTCCCAAATTATTTCACATTTACAACAGGGGTGCCCTGTTTGGAAGGATTCCACTTAGCTTGGCTTGTTGGGCTATTATCAGGAGATGTGGAAGGAGGTATCAAATGGGTTGAAGGAGGTTGGCCTTTGCCTCAACCCTTTTGGGGACCAAATTGTTTGGACAGGTCAGTCAAAAGGGGGAGCCATTGAAGTGTCAGACTTATATAATAGCCTCATATCCATTATATCTCAGGTTGTGGATCAAGCATTGAAGTGGAATAGTTATATAATAGCCTAATCTCCATTATATCTCAGGTTTTCCAATGTTGATGCTTACATTAGTGGCATGTATAGAAAAATTTCCATCAAGAATGGGCATCTCTCAAAGAAACTTGTATTATATCCCTTTCCCCAACCCTCTGTTAAGCATGAATTACCCTCGTGGATAGAGGATGAGGAAGAAGAAGACATTTATTAGTCATCCCTCTACCTATTTTTTACATTAGAAACTACTAGGGGAAGTAGGAAAATAAATGACTATGACCTTATCGACTACTTTGTACAGAATTAACCTCCTACTACCATGTCAATCGACCAAATGGTAGAATAATACTTAGAGAAAATTGAGAAAAATCCATGGAACGATTCATGCTCTACCAATTCTGACATAGATCATGCCAAGGTTGTGGAAATAAACCCATATAGAACTCTAAAAATAAATCCTTCCCTCTTAGTTAATCAAGAACAACAATTATGTACTGTGTTGGGGCAACATATTGATGCCTTTGCTTGGGAATACAAGGAAATGAAAGGGGTGAATCCCTCAATATTTACTCATCATATATACATGAAGGAGGGATGAAAACTTGTGCGTGGACCCTAGAGGAGGATGAATCCAACAAAACTCATTTCACTCAAAACTGATAGCATATGCTCTTGATATTGCGTTCTGACCATTTTCTCAAACAACTAAAATTTTAAAAGTTGGGTTGTAGGTACAGCCAGTCAACAGTCCGTACGCTGACTAGGCATGTGACTAGGAATATTGACTGTGTATTTTCAGGCCAGTGGTTGGTTGACAAGTGACACATTTTGGTTTGCCCATGAATGGTGGGTCTTTATTGGTTAAGGATCGACCAATGGTGGAGATCCATGTGGGCCAATTGTTGGCTACCACGTGGCCTCCTGATGGTGTGTTAAAACTTTGGTATGCGTCTCATTTTACCTCCATGTGAATTGAATGGGTGACCTTCGGGGTGGAATCACAATGCTCCACCACTATGCAATTAGTGTTCCTTACTTACCAAAGTTTTCATGATCTATTTAAAGTTTCACGGGTTTCACATTGGGGGTCGAGGCCTGGGTTAACCCCTGGCCCCTGGTCCACCCCATGCCACGAGATTGGAGCTGGGCAACGAGGGGCGCGAGGTTAACCCATCCCCAAACAATGGCAAAAACAAATCTTACCATCGTTCATTGGCAGTTGGAACTAGCGGGAACCATAACCCATACCACGAATAAACCATAATAATAGTTGGAGCAAGTTAAGCTTAAGTTTTGGGTAGGAGTTTGGAACCCGAACCCATAGTAAATAAACCTCACCACAATTCAATGGTAGGTTGGAACACACCAACGATACCACAGTTAACCCAAACCAACCACGGTTGGAGCCACAATTAGAATGTTGGCGCGAATATTTCAACCAACTGAAATTAACAACTATGAAAGCACCACGTGGCCCTGATCTATCAGTTTGTGGGGGTCACAGGGAAATTAAAGCATTTTAAAATTTTCACCTGAACCAGAGTGAATTTCCTTGGCACGAGGCGAATTTTTCGCTCCACGTGGCTGAAAAGTTCAAAATTTGTAGGATGGATTGTAGGTGGGTGTGAAATGTAGGACATTTATCTAGAAAATTGTTCTTGAGGATAAATCAGTTAATTTTTGACCTTTTTTAGTGTAGAAAGAGCCCAAATAGGGGATTTTTATTGTTCTGGAGCCATTGGAGATAATATTTTTTCATTATGAGCATTGCAAATCCATGTAAACACATATGTTTTAGTTTTTTGTTATGGTATTATTGTCTTCGTTATTTTTTGTGAAACTGAGTCTAACCACTTGATTAATGAGTTATTGCAACTTTTTTAATTGTATAAAAGAACATAAAATTTCACTTTCAAATTTCATAAAAAACCTTCAAGTTTTCATATACAAATCATGGATTCCTTGAGGGATGGTTTTCTTTTTTTAGAAGATCAAGAAGATCCATATATAGGTACGAGAGACACTGCATAAGTCAAAAGAAAAATACAAGGCTAGGAAGGATCAATACAAAATTGAGAAGTCATTCAAGGTGGGAGATAGAGTATGGTTACAGTTGAATAAGGAGAGGCTATAGGGTCCTGGTAAGAAAATCAAGGCTTTATGATATGGTCCCTTTGAAATATTGGAAAAGGTGGTAGATAGAGCCTATAGACTCATTCTACCCCCATACATGCATATTTACTCTGTTTTTAATGTGGATAATATGAAGCTCTATGAACCTTCCATTCTAGATAAGGAAAAGGAATAGGACCTACCTTTAATGGAGGCTTTGGCACCAAATTCTCAGGAAAGTTAGCAGTAGATATAGTTTTTTAGAAGAGGTTTGGAACCACAAGATAGGGGGTAGCATGAACTTTGGTAGATTAGGTTGAAAGGACAACTTCTAGGAAAATATAAATGGTACACCTGAGAGAAGGTGGAGGAAAAATTTCCTCACCTCCATTAGGGGAATTTTGAGGTCTAAAATGGGCCTCCTAAGGAAATTATAAAATAATAGTGGAGATAATAAAATAATATTAGATTACATCATTAAATCTTAGAGGGAAAAAATAATAAAATAATAAAACTATTTTTTCAACTCGTATTTTCAACTTATCTCCCTAAATTTTTACTCAAGTTTCGAGCGGAAACACTTGTTGGATGAAGAATTTAATTTCTCATCCAAGGAGCACCTATATTGCATACTTTTGATGGACCATGCTACACGAAAAATGAGAAATACATGAAAAACATGATTGCAATCACATTTTTTCATGTAGGAGGGTCCATCGAAAGTATGCAACATGGGTACTCCTTGGATGAGAAATTAAATTTTGCATCCAACGAGTACTCCTGCTCGAAATTTGAGTAAAAACTTAGGGAGATAAGTTGAAAAAGTAGTTTTATTATTTTTTTATTCTTTATTCTTTTAACTTTTTTACTCCAAAAATGGTGAATCACCCCCCATGGTTGACATCATCATCTTGAATCCTATTGGTTCTTATAAAAGTTTATTTTGGTTGTACATTTTTCTTAGGAGGCCCATTTCAGACCTCAAAATTCCCCTAATGCATTCAGTAGAATATTTTTGGGACCAAAAGCCTCCCAAAATGGGGAGGTACGGCCCATATTGGATCATTATATTGTTTTTCATCCTTCCTTTTACTTTTTGAGTGGAAAAATTGGGGGAATCAACTCACAAGACCATTTTTATTGAGGAGACCAAGTTTGGCCAATAGAGGTATGAAACCTTCCATAAGATTTTTGAGGCATCAAAAGACATTTTTTGGGGGGTAAAATTTTTTTCTCTAGCACTACAACATTTTTTCATATTCTACACACATAAAAATTTCCAGCAACACAAGGATCACCTCAATTAGAGTCCGTATGCAAACATTGTGCCACACATAAGTTAACCTTATTATTTTTATGACCATAATTCGAGAGGATGCCATGTCATCCCCATTATTCATGGAAAAGGGGCTATCCATGTGATTATTATGAATAAGACTTCAAAATATTCCATATTGTAACTTTGGTAAAAAATTGAGGCAGTCAAATCTAACCACAAATATGATATTAGGTTGTGTTATAACCAGACCACTAGGAAGAAAATGGGTTCCATTATTTTTGAGTGCATTTGTTCCATAGTTTAGCAAAAAGAGTTGAGAGTGATATGATATAAATCACACAAAGAATATTTTTGCATTGTAGTATCCCACAGGTCAGAGGCCATACTTATTTATACCCACAACAATTTTCTATTCAAAGAAAGAGAGCAGAGCAACCTTATCTTCGAGTTGGGTTTTATCCCAAAATGGTTTCCTAGGGCATATCTTGTGTCATTCATGGTTTGTGAGTTTTTTCATTATTCTCTATTTTCTGCATAATTTTAATTTGTATGCATACACAATTTAACCATAATCTATGGATCCATAAATATAAATAAAATTAAAACACTAAGAGTGTGGATTTCAAATTTCTAAATATAGTTTTATTAGATCTATTGTGACAAACTACCTAGTGGAATATCCACGGTAGTTTATAGATCATAAAAAGAGGTTTTCCTTCTAGGAAAAATTCCCTAACATAACATTTACCATTACCTATGTGAGCTAATGATGAAAGGTCTAAATTAAACTTGGAATTACAATGTTTTACAGGGAAATTTTTCCAAAATTTTTCTTTGGGAGCACTAAACCTAAACCCCTACCTCGAGGAGAGAGATCCAAAGAATTATCATTTCCACCCTTGGACCTCCTGGTGACAATAGTAGGGGGGAAAGCCCCATACACCCCCCATAAGGAATTGGGGTCCAAACACAACTAAAAGAAACACCTCTAAATAAATAAGATAATTAGCCTCCATAACCAACAACATTGTCTTTCTAATCATATATTGTTTTTCAAAAAATATTAATGTCATTGAATATATCAAATTTACATTCAATTAATGTTTATCCATGTAAATTTCTAAAAAAATTAACATGTGACTTTTTTCTTGTTAGCTAATTCAATGTTTAATGTTTAATTTTCAGTGTGTGTTTTTGTACATATATATAAGCACCATCTATGCTTATTTGAATCACATTTTACACAAGTTTGTGTTCCTGTCAACTTTTTTCCAATTGTTTACATAAATTGAAAAATCATAAATACCCTTTTGAAGAGGATACATCTACAAAAATCCCACATACATTTTATAATTCTTTTGTTCTAGTTGTTATGCTATAGATTTTTCTTCAATTTACTTCATAATTGTGGAAAAAAAAGATTAAGTAATATATTAAAATAAATAAAAAATATAGTATGAAATTCAAAGTGTGAAAATTATATTCCATTAGATAGAGGATTCATTGACAGATCCACTAGCATCAACTTTGTCACCTAAGATGAAAGAGATGAAGGGGTTTCACCCCTAAAAGTTGTATTTGTTGAAAATATTGCAACAAGGGATTAGGATTTTTGGATTTTAAACCCCATAATTGAGAATTTTAACTTGATTAAGGACCTTTATGTAGCTCAATTGAGGGGGGTTAACAAGGACTTTAAAATACCTCAACTGAAGGTTAATTAAACCCTTAATTGAGGTCTTTATGGGTTAATACAAATATCTCGATCAAGCTAAATGCCTTGACAACTAAAATTAGAAAGGATACAAACTAAAGGACCTCAATTGGTCTTTATAGATCGATTGAGGATTTACATAGCCCAACCTAACACCTTAATTTAGTGTTTACCACATTGATGAAGAAATCTCAGTTGAGGGGTTTTTTAAGAAATTGATCAAGGCTATCATATCTCAATTGAGTGGGCCCAAAGAGGTTGTATCAATGGTGAAAGGTGAGTATTTTTTCACCATTGGGAAAGGTCCAATTCTCATGAGAGTTATTTACCTTGTAAGCCATGGGGACACCTTGAGGTAGTGGTTAAACATGTGTTTTCACTAAGAGATATTATATTGATAATCACTTCGGTTGTGCACATATAAGTTTATGAAAACTCATCCCCGTTTCGTTCTCTTAAGAAGGTTAAATATTTCTTGCACGATTGGATTTCAAGTGTTTTGTGTTGAGAAACCAGTTACTAGAAGATAATGATTGATTTTTGTTAAATTGATAATTAGTTGTGAAAGTTTGTTGACTTATTAGTGGTTATATTATCTTCTTCATCAAGTAATTATACAAATGTACAAAAATAATGGTCACAAAGAGATAACAAACATCAAATATTGGGATTGAAGCTAGGGAAAAACCCCACAAGGGGGAAAACCCAAAAAATCCTTCTCTTATAGAATCATATCAAAATGAGATATCCAAGACTCAAAGACAAAGTCCACGACTTCCACAAATATCCCAAGTCATCCCTCTAATCAAGTTAAAGTCAATGAAAGTCAATGCTACTCAAACCTTTTTAAATCTCGTCAAATCACAAAATTTCCGAACCATGTTTCAAAATTTCGAACTTGTAAAGGATGAATTTCAAACTTGTAATTTCCACAGTGATGCCACAAAACATTTGCACGTGTGAGTAGAAACAAGCTATAAAACTTGAATTTTATCTCTCATTTGACTTCTTTCTCTCTCCTTTTACTTTGACTCTTTTCTCTTCTCGATTAGGCACATAAACTGATGATGTATGTGATGAATGAATGGACGGATCGAAGAGGTCAAGTTGACTCGTATATATAGATGTCCATGAGGGTCGAATACCTGCCACATATGCCGACTTAGTTTTTTGTTGAATTTGACTCAAAAATAAAATACAATTTTTTTTCTTACAAAAGTAAAAATGGGACTTGACTCAAATACATTTCTTTTTTAATCATAATAAATTTTATTTGACTATTTTGACTCTATAAGCATGAATAACATGGTTTGACCAAAAATAAAATATTAATAATAAGGAATATAATAAATATGTCAATTATTTTATTACATTATGAAGACCAACACTAGTTACATTTTCAAGACTCCCTCTTAACTAGGGAGATATTCATAATGAATCAACATGATACTCTCAAGTTGAAATATTCATATAAGAAAGGATCCATATTGATAAGCATGAATGATGATTTAAATCAATATAGCCAATATTGTCAAAATATCAAGGCCTAAGAAAATACACTCCATCTCTTTACTAGATTAGATCACAATGCTGGGAGGTATAAATTTATACATCATTGTCTCTCAAGGCACATAATCTGCCCAATTTTTCCTAAGATGTGACCTCACAGGAACATTTCCTAATCCAAGGAAAAGTACACCCTCCAGACAATTCTTTACCAATTCCATGTATCCAACTTAGGATCTTAATCCTAGTCAATCGTAATATATGACTCAAGAATGCATGTCCCTAATGCATATCCAATCCACCAGTATCCCTACTAGTTTTCATGCACTAGAATTATGACTATTAGTCCTGGTCATAATACGTGACACATGGAGAACATGGTGTCCACCCTCACTCCCTCTCAACCAGGGAATATGTAACCACAAGCCTAAGCTTGTCTAAAAAATGATAATCCTTTACAAAAGGGAACTTAAGCTATTCTTTGGTTACTTTTTCTTCCATGAATATCTATTGTAGCTCCTCGGTTCCTATTTTCATCATAATCTCGAATCATAAAGCACCTCAACCTTCCTAGTCCTCTGACAATCTTCATGCAACTTTGATCAATATCATAATTGAATCCAATATGTCATTAAGTAATTCATAAAACACCTTAAGGAGCCAAAATTCTTCATAGTTGAAAGCCTTCATATCTTCTTCCATTGAATTGCAATAGAGTTTTGTTTCATGCTCTTCCAAGAAATCATATTAGTTCACAACAAATTGCTTCACAAATTTTACATCTTCTGCCTCTACAAAATTATGCTACATACGCTTCCAGAAGATCATACCGTATCTCAATAATTAGTAGTAATTCTCCTTATTATCAACACTTTCCAACTCAATCGATGTAACCTCAAATCCCAAGTTGTAATATCATTCATGTTAGTTAGAAGTTAATATTACTAGCTTCACATTATTCCAAGAAATTTCATTAATTTTCAAGTAGGAACTACCATTAGTAGAGTCAACATTAGCTTTGTCAATGATCTGTGATCAAATATTCGAACTAATCAGTTGTTGGATGAAAGATCTTCAGTGATCTTACCATATATACGTAGACTTTCAACCAACCTTATTAAAATAATTTTAATAATAAGAACCTTTTTATTTTCTGCCTAACCTTCTATAAGTAATATATTTGATCAACTATATCATGTTTTGTCTCCAACTCCCTTTGAAGATAATATCTCTAATATACTAGCCCCCATTTTGAATTCGATTTGAGATTCTCTTTCCATGATAGGAGTAAATTCCTTTATCTGAGGTAAGAGAACTTCCTTGATAAACACTTCCTTTTGAAACATGTTTCCATGCTACTTCTCAATTGATTGTATTTATGAATCTTGCTCTTCCTATGGAAACAAATCTATTTCATCCCTTTAATTCTTAAGATCTAGTTTTGCTTCCAAAATACTTGATTATGGTAGTATTGCTTGGCTTATTGTATGATTTTTGAGGTCAACTATTACCATGACAGATAAAGTTGTACATTGACCTTGTCTCTACTATTATTATGCTTTTAATGTCAACTTGTAGTCCTTTCTTGCTAAAATTGATCATGACTACTTCTAAATACTCATGATGAGATACGCATCTGAGTGCTTCTTCTAGATTTCTATCTAGAATCTATTTCTTCCAATACTATATGCTCCTTCTAAAACTTATTCTCCATGACTTTTTAATTTGTAAATCCTAAAAATCTTGTATCCTTCAAATATAACTATAACTACTACTCTAACTTCCATCTTCTAATAAGAAAAGAAAAAAAAACTTGCTTGAAAACCTGGTACTTGTCATATTCTTCAATACTAGAGATCCTCACTATCTTCAACCTTGGGTTTCTTTTTGACTTCTTCATATTATGCTATATGCGCTTCATTTATTTCCTTCACTTTTATGCTTCTATTATTCTTGGATTTATTAGGACAATATATTTTTATGTGTCCATATTCATGGCAACCAAAACATTGAACCTTGGAAATATCCTTGTTTCCATGAGGTTTGTTGTTGTTATACTTGTAATGGGATCCAAATATTCCAAATTTCCCAAACCTATTTTTTGATTTTGCAACAAATTCTTGAGACTTTTCATTATTGGATTCGATGTCATCGTTATCTTCCAACCTTTTTTCTTCTAGAACACATAGAGCCCAAAGTTCTTCAAATATTGGAGTATCATTTCTCAAATAGATTCCACTGGAAAAACCATTCCAAGTTGGAGGTAGAGCACTGATTAAGGAAGTGGTTAATTCAAGATCAGATATGGTTTCTCCCAAATCCTTGAATTTGATCCTTTATTTTTGATATTTTCATAAAGTATGAAGCCACATCATATTTTCACATTCTTGTTCCATAAATTTGATTCCTTAGAGGTATCTTCTGACTTGTATCATTGACAAAATATAGTTTGACCAATTTGTCATAGAATTCTTTGGATGTTGATAGATCTGAAACAAAAGAGAGGAGATGATCTATGATAGACTTAAATTGAGCTTTAATTTCTCCCTTATTGTATTTGGACACTTCTTGAGAATTATTCTTTTCTAGTACTAGATTGTCATCTTCAACAAATTGCATGACTTCATTTTCTTTGAGAAATAGATAAATTCTCTTCTTCCAAAATTTTCAATTAGAGGCTCCATCAAGTTTATTTCATTCCTTACAAAAATATGTCATTGGATGGGAGGGTTAGGAATAGAGTATAGTAGATTACTTACTTTTTCAAAGAAGGAGACGCTATTATAAGTGTGCCTTCAATAATTTTGATGAGAGGGAAAGAGTGTTGATGAGTGAGCAAGAACTTGATGGTATTTCCAAGAACCTTCAATAATTTCCTTGAGAGAGAGAGAGATGGTTTCTATGAGGATGTCTTCATCTATATTATCTTCAAGCCTTCCTTCTTTGTTTTGATAGAAGAAGATATAGTTGTTGTAATAGAGTCTTCAAATATGCCAACAATTTGTGATCTTTCAAACTGCCTTCCTTTCACCTTAGCTCTGATACCATGTTGATAAACCAAGTGATATAAGATAATGATTAATTTCTATTAACTTGATAATTAATTTTGAATGTTTGTTTACTTATTATTATTTATATTATATTCTTGATCAAGTAATTATAGAAATGTACAAAACATAAATATCACAAAGAGACCAAGAACACCAAAGATTAGGCTCCAAGTTGGGGAAAAAATCCACAAGGGGGGAAACCCAAAAAATGCTTCTCTAATACAATAATATCAAAATGAGATATCCAAGGCTGAAATACCAAGAGCAAGACTACCACAAATATCCCAAGTCAAGCCACCTCCAAGTCTCCTCCAATCAAGACAAAGTCATTGAAATTCAATGCTAGTCAAACCTTCTGAAATCTAGTCAAATCACATAATTTTTGGACCTGCATTGAAGGATGAATTTCAGATTTTTAATTTTCGCAGTGATGCCACAAAATATTCACACGTGTGAGCATAAACAAGTGAGAAAATCTGAATTTTATATCTCCTTTGAATGCCTTCTCTCTCCTTTGATTTTGACTCTTTTCTCTTCTTGATTAGGCACAAAAATCTATGATGTATGTGATGAATGAATGAATGGATCCAAAGGATAGGGTTGACTATTATATATAGTTGTCTAGAAGGGTCAAATAACTTCCACACAGTCAAATTTGTCTAAGAAGGGCCGACTTGGTCTTGTGTTGACTTTTGACTCAAAAATAAAATACAATTTCTTTTTTCTTACAAAGTCTAAATGGGACTTGACTAAAATATGTTTCTTTTTAACTCATAATAATTTTTCTTTGACTCTTTTGACTCTATAAGCATGAAGAACATGCTTTGACCAAAAACAAATTAATAATACTAAATATAATAAATATGTCAATAATTTTATTACATTATGAAGATCGACACAAATTACATTTTCAACGTTTTGTTCTATAATGTGGCCAAGATTTGAAACTTGGGATAGTTGGGAGGAGACACCAAAATAATACAACCATGTTAAGGTTTGACATGGCCCAAGATGGGTGCAATTCCCTGGTGATTTTGATGGATTAGATGCCTCTTGATTGTTCTTTTTAGACCATATGAAAATCCCACAAGTCACAGGCACACTAACAAACAAAAGAAGATAGCTCAATTGAGTAATACACAACTTCGTGAAGTGGCATTTGTGGAAATGGTCATACCTTTTGTCTTTTTCCCTTGATAAACATAACACTGGTTCTTTAATGTTGATTAACCAATGTGACAAACATTGAATAGGTGACTTAAAATATACATAACCAATTTTGATGAATTCAAAATAAAACGTTAGGATATTGCATTAACTAATCGATGTTTAGGGAATTAAAAATTTCAACAAGTATTTTATACTTTTGACACTTTGTGTGATGGGATGGTTACTGAAATTAGTGAAGTTTGTTATGTCACAAAGTTAGATATTGATCTCTATTTTTATTCCTCGCCCTATTGTAGTAGACTTCTTACACTTCTAGATGTAGTCACCAATAATTTTCCTATAAATGTCTTCTACACTTGCCATAATTGCATAGATGGGCATTCATTCTTCTTCTTTAAACTTTAATGTGACACTTTATGCATCCTTTGGACATTTGGAGTTTATCTACTATTGTGCAATCTTGGTAAATAACTTGTTTGGTGTATTCTCTTTTCCAAATAATATTCTTTTGCCACTAGCATTAGCTCCAACATTGTTATATTGATTCCTCACTATTTTTAACTTGTCCCAACTTTGTGTTCATTTATGATTACTTTATTCCATATATATTACCAACTTACATTGTTAATTCAATGTATCTCAAGTGGTTAGAGGGTTTAATGATAAACTCCCCATCCAGATTCAAGTCTCATTGTGATATGATGCTCTATTACAAGTTGTCTTTGTACTAATTATCTTGACTTTGACTATGTTATCTCTTCCTTAATTCTTGTGAATAATATAAAGTTTTAATATGTTAATTAAGATATAGAATAATATATACCTAATCTTATCGTATTTTTGCAAATTAAATATAATTTTTCATTTAATATTGATTAGGTAATTAAAAGATAACTCACTTGAGATTAGAGCTCTCCCTTAGTAAGCTAAGCATTTATGGTTATTTAGTGTGTTAAATTTATTAACATTGATATAAGTACCTATTATCCATCGATACTACAACAACCATGTACTCTCATACAAAGTTTTGACCATTGATTTTTAAAGGGTTTCATCAAAACAATCTGAACATTTCGTGGATAGTCAAAGTGGTTGAAAAGCTTGATAATTCAAAATACCCAAACTCCAATTTGCAGATTGGATTTAAATTTTTGAGAGCAGAGGAAGACAGTAGTCAACCCAACTCATATAATTTGGCAACGCGTGATGATCATTAATTTTTAAATCGAGAAGAATATTTGAGAGGGTTGATCACATAACTAAAAATGGAATTGTGGAAGACGCAAAGCAGCCCATGGAGGGGGAGGGTAAGGCTTTACACTGTGAGCAGGTTCCCGTTAAATTTAGAATTTGAAATAATAATATGAAGAAAATGAACAAAGAAAATATAGAAGGAAGTCCGAGTTGGTCGGTTAAAATGGTTGCCATTCATACATGAGAGTTAGTCTTAAATGTGTACATAAATTTTTATTTTCAAGAGCGCATCTGGTGTAGTGGTATCATAGTACCCTCCCACGGTACTGACCAGGGTTCGATTCCCTGGATGCGCATGGCTGATTTCTCTATTTTGCCACTTTAAGGCGTACAGTTTGATTCTTCTTTCTAAGAAAACGTTATGAGTTCCGCATCTGAAGAGCACGTTTCTGGGCCTCGGCCTATCAATATCAGAGGTATCTGATCCCATAATTCACTGCAAGGTTTTTATTCTTCTCTGTTTGTAATGTTCTATTTTTTATTTTTCTAATCTACATAATGGTTAATGATATCAAAATTTCATCGATTTTATAAGAAATTAAATATGTAGTTTTTCAGGTTACTGGTCATAAATATGTTATTGAAATTCTTCTCTGTTTGTAATGTTCTATTTTTTATTTTTCTAATCTACATAATGGTTAATGATATCAAAATTTCATCGATTTTATAAGAAATTAAATATGTAGGTTTTCAGGTTACTGCTCATAAATATGTTATTGAAATTGAAATTGAAATTGAAATTGTTTGTAGTTTAATTGAGTGGACATATTAGCCACAAAAGAGAATTTAAATTTTTTCATACTTATTAGTAATATTAGATTTCTATGGATTTTATAAGCAACTGAATATGTAGGTTTTGAGGGTTTTTATTAGTTAATAACAAATAAATGTTTAATCAATTAATAATAAATAAATGAGGTTTACAGTGAACTAACAAGTTATATATATTTTTTAATTAATTATTTATATTTTTTTTTTTGAAAAATAATTATTTATAGTTTACATCTAGAAAAATGACATCACCAACAAAATTGGTGAAATTTTACTTGGGGCTTCTGCCAGATACTCAGATTCCACCATGACAGAACCTTCTTCATGCTCAGATTCCATAGTGATAGAACGTGTTGTTTTTTTTTCCCAATTTTGACTAGGGTTTTGACTCAATTTTTGACAAGGGTTTTTGAAATTCAATTATGTGTCGATTTTGTTTTTCTTTCAAATTTGAAATTGTGTCTTGTAATTTTAATGAACTAACTATTAAAATCCCTAGTTCCAAAGGATGTACCGCTAGCTCCAAAGGATATACCAATTTTTTTCATGTTTAGTCATCTTTGAGATCTAAGTAGTTTATGATGTTAATATTTTCAAATATTTTATTGGACGTCAAAGTGGGATCTTTTAATGATAAATTTTCAAATGGGATTAGATTACCAAAATATTCAAGTCTAATTAAATTCCCCAAAATATTTGGAAGCATCTGCAAACTGGAAGCATTTGTCAAATCTATTTCTTGAAAGTTACTAAACAGTTTCTTAACATTAAGTATTTCAAGTGTACATCACAGAATTCTTAGGGAAAAGGGAAAAGTTTTGAATAGCGCAATGCTTAACAACGGAGGATTGCATTATGGACATCAATTTGAAAGGGCAAAAACAAAAACAAAAAAAACTTTTTGTGACTGGAAGTATAAAGACTCAAAAAGTCAAATAAAAATTCTCTAGAGGGTAAAAAGGAATCCAAATTCCAACCCTGCTTGGGAGAGTAAAGTGGGAATAAAGAGGCTAGAGAAGGAATATATACATGTCCATCGCACTCACGGCATATGGGGTTTTTTGATCCCGTGAAAAAAAAAATCAATAAAATATTAAATTCATTTATTGCAAATGCCTTAGTTTATGTGAGAAATGACATACATGGTTTCCAAAAACACTAGGATCCTCCCTGCATTTAGCTAAGGTTTTTATAATAGTTTAGAGCCAATGAAAAGGAAAGTAACAACACATCCTAGCCTAACTACATCATACCTAGATCAATATTTAAAGCATTCATTGGCATAGTCATGGTGGTTTGGGATGTGTTATTATTAATTAAATGGTGCCATGTTCCACTTCTAGCATATACTATGCATAAAACAATTTATTCTTTGACTATGCCTTCATGGTAGTAGGAAGCATAGTCATGGTATTAAGATGGTTCACTGTTATTTATCTAACCTAACTACATTATAACTAGATCAATATTTAATGCATTTGTTGGCATAGTCATGGTAGTTTGGGATGTGTTAAGTAACACAATAGAGGTTGATTTGTTGCTAGGAATATCGTAGAGCCATGTGAAATCATTGATGGTTATTATTGGAATATTCTACCAAAACAATAACCAAGATTTGAACCCAAGAATGAGTAGATCCTTCATGCCCATATAATGATCAAATACGCATAATCTTAGTCCTGATGAGTTTGATCACTTTCATAGACTCTATATTAGTTGGATATTTAAATGCAAAGAAGTTTCATTGACTCGTGGAGTTCTCAATGGCATAGTAATTGTTGAGTATTGGTATTAATTTGATTGATTATTATTGTGACATTAAATAGTGGATGTGTTAAGATTACAATAGAGAGTAGACTGTATCTTTAATTATGAAGAGTTGTGCAATCAATTTCTAAATTTTATTCTCTTTCAATTTCTTAGAAAGAGAATAAAGAGAATAAAGATTAGAAATTAATTCCAAAAAGTATTAGTGTTACTTAAGTGAGTTGGTTATAAGTCCCTCATTATGAATTTATTGTAGTTAGACACTATACATACTAGTATGAGTCTAAATGATCAACAATTAAAATTCCTTAGCAAGGGCACCATAAATTTTTTTGTACAGTATTGAAGGTATTAGGCTGAAGTACATTCTATATCAGTTGGACATTTACATGCAAAGAAGCTCCATTAAAGTAGAGTTCTCAATGGCATAGTAGTTGTTGAGTATTCATATTTATTTAATTGATTATTATTGTGTCATTAACTAGTTGTTGTGTTTAGATTACAATAAAGAGTAGACCATATCTTTAATTATGAAGAGTAGTTGCACTCAAAACTAAATCGAGAATAGAGGCCTTGTAACCATTTTGTGAACCTGAACGTAGATCTGTATAAGAAATTGAAAGAGAATAAAGATTAGAAATTGATTCTACAAAGTATTTGTGTTACTTAAGTGAGTTCGTTAAAAGTCCCTAATTATGAATTTACCCTAGTTAGAAATTGTACATACTAGTATGAGTCTAAATTATCAATAATTAAAATTCCTTAGCAAGGGAACCATAAAATTGGTTTTTACAGTACTGAAGGTATTAGGCTGAAGTACATTCTATATTAGTTAGATATTTACATGCAAAGAAGTTGCATTGAAGGTAGATTTCTTAATGGCATAGTAGTTGTTGAGTATTGGTATTTATTTGATTGATTATTATTGTGTCGTTAACTAGTTGAACTATTAAGGTTACAATAGAGAGTAGACCATATATTTAATTATGAATAGTTGCACTCATAACTAAATCAAGAATCGAGGCCTTGTAACCATTTTTTGAACATAGATCTTTCTAAGAAATTGAAAGAGAATAAATATTAGAAATTGATTCCACAAAGTATACCCTTTCAATCTGTCACCAATCTATATAAACTTTCAATCTGTATAAAATTTCAATCTTTCACCAATCATGGCTATGCCCTTTGCATGAATAAATAACTGGATCAAAAAAGGTAAAGCAAGAATGCATATATCTGCTTCTTTCTCTAGATGATTACTTCTAAGTTAGATCTAGGTTCTTCTTTTAAGTTATTTGGGTAAGTTCTAAGTTTTCAATATCAGGTGGTATCTCCCTTGGTAGCCTCAGTACCTACAAGGGTGGTTTTGATGAAGGATAAATTGGGCTTTAAGTTCACAACTCGGGTGCAATCTAGATATTTATAAGAAATTGAAAGAGAATAAAGATTATAAATTGATTCCACAAAGTATACCCTTTCAACCTGTCACCAATCATGGCTATACCATTTGCATGAATAAATAAATAGAGTGGAAAAGGTTAAGCTAGAATGCATATATTTGATTCTTTTTCTAGATGGTTACTTCTAAGTTAGATCTAAGTTATGATTTTAAGTTATTTTGGTAAGTTCTAATTTTCAATATCAGGTGGTATCTCCCTTGGTAGCCTCAGTACCTGCAAGGATGGTTTTGATGAAGGATAAATTGGGCTTTAAGTTCACAACTCGGGTGCAACCTTTGAGATTTTCAAACTACCCAATTGTATGTACATGGGAAAAGTGTGCATGTTTGGTGTATAAAGGTTTGGATTCCATTTCCATGTTTGGTCATACCCTTGGCCAATTGCAGTGTTTTGATAACTTTGTGTGCCACTTATATGCATCATTTTATTCTATATAGTCCCCTAATATATATGAAAATTGTACTTTGGAAATCTTACAAAGTGCATGTTTATATGAATTCCATTTAAATTAACCTTCTTTATTCACATTTTTAGTAGTTATCATTGCATTTTTCATCGACATATACTGTATAGAGGTGAAATAACCATCAAGATATTTTGTTGATTTCAATTTGCAATCGCTAAGCAGTTATAACTAGAGTGATTCTTGTGGAATCAAGTTACTTCCACAATTACAAATACAGGAGAGCCACAACGTTGAAATTCATGGAAATGGGACTATAATTACGTAGTGAGCCTTCCATACAACCAACAGAGTTTGCAATTTATATGATCAATGAAATGTAGAATATTCATGTAATACTATTAATTTAAGTTCCAAGTGACCCCATGGTGTCGAATCCAAACATAACATTGACAGATCCAAATCCAAACATTGTGGATATAGATAAATTCCTTAAAAGAACATTATATAAATCATATATATTACTATAAAGGAACAAGTATCATTCCTTTGAAACTCAAGATTCATCAAAATAATGTAATCTACCAATTTAGTGTATTTTTTAGAGTATACATGAGGGAAGAGGAAGTTATGATGACCTGGTTCGGACGAGGAGGAGGCTAACATGAGGGAAGAGGAAGAGATGGTTGCGAGGAAGCTGACAAGAGGGAAGAGGATGAGTTGGCTACCGAGAGGATGATGACGTTACAATGACCAAGACTCCATCAAACCTGAAAAACAACAAAATATTTCAAAATTAAATATTTCTTTAAAAAATGCAGTAAAAACAAAAAAATTCCAAATAAAGAAAAATCCTAACTCAACTCACACAGGGAAAAAAAATCCAATAAATTTGTCACTCTCGGTAGATTCCTCAAAGAAAAATCACACCTCAACTCACAGAGGGCAGAAAAATCCAATAACAATGTCACTCTTGGTGAAATCATCACGATAAAACCCGTAGAAAATTCCAATAATGATCGAATAATAGCCACATTCTGAGTTCTGCTATATTTATAAACCATATTTTGGTTGAAATAATATTTTAGTTGAAATATTGTTCCGACCGGAATAATATTTTGGCCAAAATATCATTGTAGGTTTTTGAACCTCTGACAACAAATTTGATTTATGGTCAGCTTTAATGTAAATGGTCGTAATAGTTCGGCCGAATTATTTTTAATAATTCAGCCGAAAAAACACTTTGTTCGACCAAAACTATTTGAGTGTGAATGTTTTGAGTGAGTTTCTCACAAAAACCCAACTTCGCATTTCCATCATGTGGTCAAGGGGTTCTATTAGGTGGAGATAATTGAATACAAGGAGACCTTTTCTCTAGTAGCAAGGTACTATTCAATCAGATGTATTTTAGCGCTTTCAGTGCAAATGGGATGGAAAAAACATCAGATTGGTGTCAACACAACCTTCCTCAATAGAGTGATTGAGGAAGAGGTGTAGATAGAGAAGCCATAAGGATTTGAGACCTTCGATAGAGAGTCGCATGTGTGCAGACTTAAGGCAGTGTTGCATGGATTGAAACAAGAAACCCATGCTTGGTACACCCGAATTGACAATTATTTCACCAGGTTGGGCTTCATCAAAAGTAAAGCAGATGAAAACCTTTACTATATTGTTGTTGAAGGTAAAATATTGATAATGGCTTATTTGTCGATGATTTAATACTAATAGGTGATGAGAAGCTTATAAAATCTTGCAAAGAGGATTTGGAAAGAGAATTCAAAATGAAATACATGGGACTCATGCATTATTTTCTTGGTTTGGAAATTTGACAAGGAGATGGGGAACTTCTTGTCTCTCAGGGAAAGTATGCCAACGAGATACTGAAGAAGTTTCATATGAAGAGAAACAAACCCATGGAGACTCCTCTAGCAGGGAATTGGAGGAAGGAAGATGTTACTTTAGGCGAAGTGGTATAGGCTACCATTACAGGTAGCTTGTGGTTTCTCTTATGTACTTGGTGAACACACGACTAGACAAGTGTTTTGTAGTTAACCATCTTAGTCAAGAAATGGTTAAGCCAACCAAACTCTATTGGAAGGAAGCCAAACATGTGTTGAGATACCTAAGAGGCACCACTCAGTTTGGAATTTAGTATAAATGGACAGAGGGAGTGAAGCTTCAATGCTTCACAAATGCAGATTGGGTAGTGAGTCCATTCGAGAGGAAGAGCACATCAGGGGGAATCTTCAACATTAGGTCAGCAGTAGTTTCATGGTATAGCAGGAAGCAGAGATCGACTGCACTCAATTCAGCAGAAGCAGAGTACATGTTTGCTAGTCAAGAAACTTGTGAGGCTATCTAGATGAGGAATATCATTGTTGGATTATTTGGTCAGCAGATGGATCCTACATTGATTTACTATGACAATCAGATTTGTAACAAACTCTTTGAGAATCGAGTTTTTCATGATTTTTCCAAGCATATCGACATTTGGTACCACCATCTACGAGATTGAATAGGCAGATCATGTTGATATAGTAGATTCCTACAAAGGAACATGATGTAGATATCTTGACTAAGCCACTGTCAAGAGGAAAATTTGAGTTCCACAAAGGCAGGATCGACATATCTAATAATCACTTTCTTGCTGAGAGGGAGTGTTGAAAATGACACCAAGAAATATTTTAATTGAATTTTTCCTTAAATTAAATTATAAGAAAATTGTAATTCCACATCACATGATAACTCGTATGAGTTAACTAAGTTAGTTTGACTTATTTGGTTCAGTTAATTTGATTTGAGGTTCTAACTTGAGTCGTGTAGAGTGGGTCATAATTTATAGGATCCCTAGTTGAGTTTATTTTGAGTTGTAATTTGATTCAGTTTAACTGAGTTAAAGTCTGTTAAACTAGTTACAAGTGATGGAGGAACTAGCAAGAGGCCTAGCAGTGGAGAGAAAATTTAGTGTTCACCTGGTTAACTAATGATTTAGCCATAAATAACTCATCCATGTGTAATATGAGAGATACCTAGTTGAGATTGTCTTTCATGGGAAGTATACTATCATTTGTATAATTATCTAAATTGTACAGGTGGTGCATGCAGTTAGAAGAAAGCCTATGATGTATTACATATTTATGGATGAGGAATTTCCCTAAATAATAGGGGCTAATTCCCAAGGAAACAACACCAGGAAATAGGGACTTGTGCAAGCCAAAATTAGGTTAATTATTGGCCTAGCCTTGTTTAGGATGCAGTGAGACAAATAGAGATAGTGCAGAGGTTGCTCGGGCTTGAGAAAAGCATTGTAATATTCTCATATTTCCTGACTAATGCGATATACAAATAGTTGGGTTTTTAACTATGGCTTTCCTGAGGAAATCATTGTGTAATGTGTTGATTGATTGATGTGTTAACGTGTTTTAGTAAATTACAATTATCAGTTTGAATCTACAAGAAATTTCTACATTTCCTTCTAAAATTGTCATTCAAAGTAATTCTATGTATAACTTAATGTAACTATGTTTTTAAATTCCTTCATATTATGGGTATCAATTTGAAGTTCCTTGTATCAATTTATTTTATTTTATTTTGAAATTCTCTTCTTCTTTTTTTAATTAATCCCTAATTAATATTTAAAAATGGTAATTTTGGTATCAATATTATGATGATCTTATTTATTCTTACTAATCCATTTAAAAAAAAAAATTACTTATTGATATTGTCTTCAAATTTGCATGTAATATTCAGAAATCTCTCCTTTCTCCTCACTAATATTTTCTTAAATTGTTTATGCTCCTCCTTATATTAAGGAGTATGTATTTAGTTATTACATATAATAATTTAACATCTCTAATTCCTTTATCTCAATTTGTGTCCTATTTGAAAATTTTCAAGCAGAGTTTTTTTATAAATAGTTTTGTTGCTCTTGTTGAATATGACTCCATTTCATTGATAAAATAAGTAATTTTAAGGATTATGAAGGTAAATGCAATGTAATCAAGATGGTTTTCTCAATTTCAAATGATTAGTTAAACACACACACACACACACACATGAATTAATTAACTTGTAAAATTAATATTTTTTAATAAAATGATTTTTTTGTTGAAAAGTCAACAAGAAATGTGTGTCTAATTTAATTTTCCCTTAATTAAATTGGACAATAAATTTCAATCTCATCTCATAATCACTTGTAATAATTAACTGAGTGTGATAAACTTAGTTAGCTCATGGATTTTAAATTGAGGGTGGTTGGTGAGGCATGCAGAGTGATTCTATTTTTTTTGAGTCCAAGTTGTAGTTAGTGCATTGATTTAATGAATGAGAAATCAGTTAACTCAATTAATTGAGTTAAAATTATTTTAACTAGTTGTAATTGATTGTTGCACTAGTGAGAGGTCAAGTGAATTAAATAATATTTAATTCACATGCAGTGATCTGTCAAGTAACTTATGATTTACTATTAATAGTTCCATGCATGTCAGTTCTGATGAAGACCCGATTGAGACAGAGATTAACTATCAGTTGTATTATTAGCAAACAATAATATACCCATAGGATTTCCCATGAGCATTGTGCAGTTTTGGAAGGCTGAAATTCCTAAAGAATAGGGATTTCATTCCACATGAATTGTGCAAGCAAGGAAGGCTGAACAGAGGCAGGAAATTGGCTAAGTGTTGGTAGATTTTATCCGGATCAGTGTGAGATAGTTGTGAGAGTGCAACAGACTCTTGTGAGAAGATTTCATTGTAATTGTTTCATGATTCCTTGGTTTAATATACAATAGAAGATAGAGGGGTTTTGAGCAGCAAGCTTTCCCTAGGAAAAATATCTGTGTTGTGGATTGATTTGCTTCTTTCTTGTAATTGTTGTGATTGACGATCGTGTTTATTTTCCGCAATTAATTTGTAGAAGTAATCAATATCTTGCTTTAGAATATCACATGATCAGATTGAATCCATTGGAATACATATTTTTTGTATAATTTGTACATGGTATCAGAGCACAGGAAATCACTATAATGGAGAATAAATTGAGTTTGTGTTAAATAACATTCAAATTTGCAAAAATATTCTTTGGTACGATAGGCAGATCAAGATGGCTTTCAATGGCTTAAAATTAGAATACGCACTCGAGGGAAGTTCTAATTATATTGCATGGAAGTACATAATGAAGGCATTTCTGGTGGACAACAGGTAATTCATTTATGATGAAATTCCCAAGCCCGTAGCAGCATACGCCGCTCTTTTTGATTCTTGGTGAAAGATGGTTGCAAAGGCGAGGAGGATATTATTAGAGAGAGTTCGATACCACATTGTCTCAAGTCTCCATGGAAAAGCGACTCTATATGCAATGTGGAAGGATTTGAAAAATCTGTTTTAGAGTAGGAGTGACCACATAAAATTGGGACTGAAGGACAAGCTCGGGAAAATCAAAATGGAGAAAGGAAACACTATTTTGAAATATTTAACCAAGTTCATCCAATGTCGAGATGAGCTTGGGAGTGTCAGAATTACTGTAGCGGATGATGAATTTGTGAGCCTAGCTCATCTAGGCCCTCCCAAGAGTTGGCATAGTTATTAGGACTCTGTCAATGGGAGGGAGAAGCTACCAGATTGGGAGCTACTTTGGTCAGATTTGGTAAAAGAAGAATTTATGTGGAATGCCAGGGATTGATTCTCATCTAAGGTAGATGATGAGGAAAATTGCGCCTTGGCTGTTAAGGCAAAGAAGTGGAAGGGAAAGAAATCCTATTCCAAATTTGAGACCGGAAAAGAAGGAAATAAGCGTGACATGTCTAGAGTGAAATGTTTTCACTGTCACAAGCATGGACATTATGCCACTAATTTTCCACAGAATAAGAACAACAACAACAAGGCTTCAGGGTCTGCAATGGGTGAGTCTTTGGCTTCACAATTTGAGTTGGACTTCTCACTCATCGCATGCATGGTGTCTAGTGCGATGGGATCAGTGTGGTACTTGGATAGTGGTGAATCTTTCCACATGATGGGAGACAAAGAAATTTGTAGTAGCTTGGAGGAGAAGGATCTCCAGATGCATATAGAAATGGGTGATGACGGGAGATATAACACTATAGGGATTGGTACAGTTACTTTCCAGAGATAGTAAGGTAAACCGTTCTTATTAAAACATGTCATGCATGTAACATGCTTGAAGAATAATTTAGTTTTAGTTGCTATGTTGGAGGAAAGATGATATGATGTGGTTTTCAGTGAAGGGAAAAAATTCCTTCGTCACAAAGCACCATGAAAATTTAAGAAGATTGGGATTCGTGTGAAGAATCTCTATAAACTTGATGTAGATGGATGCACAACATTGATGGGTAATGTAGTTAGAGTCGTGAGCTGAGATGAGGGTGAGTTATGGTACAGGAGATTGGTACATCTACACCACGATGCTTTGAAGGTCATGCAACAGATTTCTACGGGGCTTCCAAAGGGTACTCTTGCATAGATAGACACATGCAAGGGATGTACCACAAGGAAGTATGAAAATACCACTTTTCACGAGAAGGAAAACCGAGCAACGAAAATCCTTGAGAGATTTCACTCAGATGTGTGTGGACCATTCTCTACAACTTCTACAAAAAATCACAGGTATTATGTGATTTTTGTTGATGATTTTTCTAGAAAGTGTTGGATCTACTTCATGTAGAAGAAATATCAGACGTTCTCAAAATTTTGTGAGTTCAAAGCATTGGTTGAGAAAGATACAGGGAATCGTGTGAAGGCTCTGAGGAGTGACAATGGTGGTGAGTACATCTCTAATGAATTCAAGAAATTCTCTAGCAAAGAAGGAATTCAGAGAGAGTTGATTGCACCTCATAACCCACAACAGAATGGGGTTGCAGAAAGAAAGAATAAAACACTTGTGGGTGTGACATGAGCGATGTTACATGATCAAGTCCTACCATTGCATCTGTGGGCAGAGGCATGCAACACAACGGTATTTGTGCAAAATCGTAGTCCTCATCAGATACTTGACATGAGTATACTAGAGGAGGAGTTTTCTCATAAGAAACTTGATGTTTCATATTTTAAAATTTTTAGCTCATCTGTATATTTCCATGTGACCAAAGATTAAAGAAAGAAGCTAGAACCAAAAACTCAGATTGGGATATTTGTGAGGTACACTGATACTCCCCATAACTATTGGGTCTATTTTCCGAACAACAATATGACTGTTGTTTGACGAGATGTAAAATTTGATGAGGATAAAGTCATGCGATTGTCCCTTGAGAGGGAGCTTGATTTGCATGCAGATGAGGAAATATTGGTTCCAAAGGATGAACCTCAAGATGTGGAGCAACAAAATGTAGAGGATCATGTAGTGGCAAGAACCACTAATGTAGAGCCATTCACTAGACATGGTAGAAGGCGCACCACAAAATCTGATAGATTGAGACTTGATATTGCAGAACATGTAGGAGCACCTACATCACTACATAGATAGAGATAGTCTCTAGACATGTTTACTAGATACATGGCTCTTATGAGAAATTTTATTGTGACATAACCATCCTCTTTTGAGGAAGAAGTGTAGCAACAAACGTGGGTTGACGCCATGGTTGAGGAGTATGACTCCATCGTTAGGAAAAATGAATGGGAATTTGTCCCAAGACAAGTCGGGAAATCAATGGTTGGATCTAGATAGATCTATAAGGTGAAGCAGGCAACAGATGGGAGTGTGGAGAAGTACAAGGCTACATTTTTAGCCCGAGGATTCTCACAAGTTGAGGGGATTGACTATGAGGAGACTTTTGCACCAGTTGCGAGGTACTCATCGATTAGATCTATCATTTCACTCTTAGTGCAGATGGGGTGGAAGATACATCGGATGGATGTGAAGACTACATTTTTCAATGGAGTTATTAAGGAATAAGTATACATTGAGAAACCAGAAGGTTTTGAGACCTTTGACAGTGAGTCGCATGTGTGTAGACTCAAGAGAGCACTGCATGGGCTGAAACAAGCACCTCATGCTTGGTAGACCAGGATTGACAATCATTTCACTAGGTTTGGCTGCACGAAGAGTGAAGCGAATGTGAACTTGTACCACATTGTGGTTGATGGTAAGGTTTTGATTATCGTACTTTATGTTGATGATATTATTTTGACAAGTGATGAGTAGCTCATAAATTCTTGCAAAGAGGATCTTGCAAGAGAGTTTGAGATGAAGGACATGGGACTCCTTCACTATTTCCTTGGTTTGGAGATATGGTAGTGTGATGGGGAGCTATTTGTTTCTCAAAGCAAGTATACCAAAGAGATTCTGATGAAGTTCCACATGGAGAGCTGTAAACCCATGGAGACTCCTCTTACAGGAAACTAGAGGAAGGAGGATGATACTTCAGGTGAAGTAGTGGATGCTACTATTTACAGGTAGCTTGTGGGTTCACTCATGTACTTCGTGAACACAAAACCAAACATTTTCTACATAGTTAACCAACTTATTCAAGCTATGGTTAAGCCGACCAAGCTCTTTTGGAAGGCAGGGAAGCATGTCCTGAGATATATCAGGGGCATTACAGAGTACAGATTATGGTACAGACGGATAGAGGGAGTGAAGCTTCAAGGCTTCACCGATCTAGATTGGGCAGGCATTCCATCAGACAGAAAGAGCACATCAGTAAGAATTTTCAGCATAGGATCGACAACAATTTCTTGGTATAGCAGGAAGCAAAGATAAATTACACTTAGTTCAGCCGAGACAGAGTACAAGGCAACCAGTCAGGCTGCATGTGAGTCCATATGTATGAGAAAGATACTTGTTGGTTTATTTGGTCATCATATGGATCCTACGATGATACATTGTGATAACCAGAGTTGCCTAAAGCTCTCGGTTAATTCGGTATTCCATGACAGGTCCAAGCATATAGACATCCAGTACCACCATATCAGAGATTGTGTTCAGAGACGCATTATGTTACTTCAGTACATTCCCACGGAGGATCAGGAAGCAGATATTATGACGAAGGCGCTCGCCAAGAGAAAATTCGAATACCATAGAGGCAAGATCGGAGTAGCTGATAATCCCTTTCTTCTTGAGAGGGAGTGTTGAAAAGTCAACAAGACATGTGTGTCTAATTTAATTTTACCTTAATTAAATTGGACAATAAATTTTAATCTTATCTCATAATCACTTGCAATAGTTAACTGAGTGTGATAAACTCAATTAGCTCATGAATTTCGAGTTGAGGGTTGTTGGTGAGGCATGCAGAGTGATTCTATTTGTTTGTGCATTAGTTTAATGCATGAGAAATCAATTAACTCAATTAATTGAGTTAAAATAAGGTTACACTACAAGGAAAAGACCCTCTAGTGGAGGTTATAAAGGAGGTTTTTAGTGTTATAAAATTGGCCAAAATTGTCAAAAAAACATTTTCTACAACATTCGTTTATGGTTCTGAAGGTTTTGGCAGAGCTTTTAACGGAAATTCAACACAAAAAAAAATGGGTAGCCGGAGGTTATTACGGATGTTTTTTCAATGGTGCGCTACTCTGGATTTAACGTAGCGGTGCATACATGAAAATGGTGCCCTGGGGTTGCCTTAGTCAAAATAACGCATCGAGACATTTAGGTGTAAAACCGCACCGAGCGTAGTGTTGGTAATACAACGCATGGGGCCGTTCTAATTGGTCTTGGGATTTGTGCGGTGCCCATAGGTTGTATCAACGCACCAGTGCGTATACCTTTATGATGCACCAGTGCGCTGTATCACAGAAAGACAGGTTGAGATTTTTAATTGGTGTCGGTATTCGTGCGATGCCCATGGATCGTACAAATCCACTGGTGCTTATAGATACATAAACCTTCCAGTACACAGTATCACACAAACACACCGATATTTATAACTGGTATTGGTATTTGTGCAGTGCCCACATATCGTACAACGACACCGATGTGTATAGAGACATAAACGCACTGGTCGAGAGTTACTGACAAGCACCGATTTTCATTTTGTTTTTTTTAGGAACATCGACCTATAACAGTCCAATTATTGTGATTGTTTTAAATTCATTATTCATCAAAAGTTGACACATATTATAACAATATTCATATTAATTACATTTTTATTTATGCATTTGAATGTGCTGTTTGGATTAATTTGTTATATCATATCAGAATTATTGTGGTTTTTTAAAATTCATTATTCATCAAAATTCAACACATATATATCTTATAAAAATATTCATATGAATTAAATTTTTATAGTGCATTTGAGAAAGAAAATGAAGAATGCAATAGCGACAATGGAGAGCGCAATTGAATAAATTAAAACATATTTTATGAGTATATATATATATATATATATATATATATATGAATAAGACAGTCTTTATCATACAAAATGGGACAATTATTTGTATCCCTTTGTCTTTCAATTGGGACACTATGTCCATTACATTAAACAAAATGTCTGATTTAACAGACATATTTCAAAAAATAAAATGCCTTGCTTTGATATCCAAACATAGTGATCATCATTCTTCGCTTGAACCACTGTCATTGCTAGAGCTACTTCCATGACTTGGGTTATTTTCAGGAATGTTTTGTTTACGACGTTCATTATTTTCTTCTTCTTCACCTTCCATCTACAAACATAAAAATAAACTGAAATGAGTATATATACATTGGTGAGAATAATGAAAATTGCAATATTAAATAATAAACATCAATGTAAATCGAAAAGAAAAATGATGTACCATAGCAACAATTGACTCATAAACTATACACATTATTTCAAAACCATGTACCATGCCATCTTTCAAAATTTCATCTGTTGGCATAGTTCCATACTTTGTTTCCTACAAGTTTTATACCCCATAACAAATCATATATTTAATATAAAAGATGTTTTTGTTCTATTAATCATAGACGGAGCTAAGTAAAACAAGATCGATAGATACTTACAAATTCCACAATTAAATTCTGATATGCCAACATATACTCACAACCCATATTTAACCCAATTTCAATCAATTTGTCTGATGGTTCTTCTTTGTATGTTAGCACCTGTTTGAAGACATTCAATGATGAATTTTCTAAAACAACTTAAAAAAAACAAAAATGAAATCTAGTTAAGTTGTTATAAGGAAGTAACAATTACTCACAAACTTAGAGATCAACCATTTTCTTCCTTGTCGTCCTATTTTATGTGCTGAATGGTTTCCATTTTCTTTTCTTTTCTGCAAGAAAATTCTTGAAAATTAATATTTGATGCTAAATTGTTTATTTATTGTACCTAATGATCAAAAAATTCAATGATTACATATTACATTTGAAGCACGTTGTTGTTGAGATGGCTCCTCCTGCGATGCAATTTTCTCCATTTCTTTGACCATCTCCTTGTACACCTTTTTGGACATTCCTACTGGCATATTTCTGATATTAGCTCGTTCATCTTTTGAGATTTTCATAATCTTCTTGAAAACGTAACATAACAATAAAATATTTAATTTTTATATTGATATATGAAAAGTAAATATAACAAAAATGATATTTATAAATAATTCTAGACAAACATTTAAAGGAATATTACTTTTTCATTCCTTGTTTTTTGTTGTTGTATGTTTTTGCTATTAAAAGTCTGACATGTCTCATTGACCAATTCTCTGGAAACTCTTCCTGTAGTTTAGATAAAATTTGGTTCTTGGATTCATTGGATTGATTTTTGTATTGTAAGTGGAAAGAACGTCTATACATTCATTCCACTAGATCCCTCTGTTAGCCACCTATAATATTTTGTTATACCAAAAAGGTGGCTAAGATCTTTTTTGAGCCTCCAAGGAACAAATTTTATCACTAAAAATTGTTGGCTCTTGAAGTCTCTTTAAGGCCTCATGCCTCTGTCCCAAATCCTCATTTGCTGTCCCATTTTATACTCCGAAAAATCTGCTGATTTCGTATAACAAACTGCTGAAGAAACCATCATTTTCTTCCCTTTTTTCTCCATATTATTCCTTTACTTTTCATAACTCCTCTTCTTTCCATTTATGAAAAATTCCCCTTTCATAGTTAAAAACTCACTTTTTAACTATTCCAAAACCCCCAAATCCATTTAAAACTTTGAAACTTTTCATGGAAAACAAGTTTTATTGCTATGGACCTAAGCCCCTTTGGGCTAAAGTCCTAAACCACTTCCCCCCACATGCCCATACGTTAAAACCACACGCCAAAGCTTTTCGGCGCTAATCGCAATCGGAAACAACACAAATGGGTTGATCGGAAAGACCAGGTTCAATGGCCCGATTGCGATTGGCCCTTGTCTTTATACTCCCGGGCATATTACATTCCGTGAAAACCACCGGCACCGCAATCGGGCGCCTTTTTCCCTTTAACTTATATATTTTCTGCCCGAGCCATTATAACTTGTTTTTATTGCAAAAATTTGGTTTTCATATGTTTAAAGGTTTTTCCGCCGGTGCGTAGGTCGAAGCAATCATGACCATTGATCTAGTCCTTCGATCCAACGGTCCGCGCACAATCGCATTGCGACTTTTCCCTGTTGCACAATCGCATGCCCATCTCTGCGACCTCCGATTGCGATCCCTCCGATTCATTCCCCGCCGTTGATCTGGTCCTCAGATCAACGGCCAGCGCTCAATTGCAAGTTTCTAATCGCAAGTTCAAATCGCATGCGTTTTTGTTTCATCCCCGATTGCGATGGCTCCGATTTAATCCTAGCCGTCCATCCTCCTGAAGATCCAACGGTCCTTATTCCCTCCGATCACAAGTCTTGCCCCCGTTTCGAAAACCCTCCGATTCATCTTCCGCCGTCGATCTGATCTGCAGATCAATGGCCAACGCTTAATCGCATTGGAAATTTACATCGTATGCACTTGCCTACCCCCCCGATTGAGATCCTCCGATTAGAACTGGACCGTCCACGTGTCCAGATCGGACGGCCCAAAACCACCCCGCCTTATTTCTTCTCCCCGCTCTCATTTTCCTGTTTTGCACCGATCTCCACCGTTAGATATTTTTATCCGACGGCTATGCTCCTCCCCCGCCATCTGAAGCAGTTTAAACCTATTTTTCGCAGGATTTCTTAATTGTTTTGTGTTTGATACAGGTGTTCTAAATGGTTTTCCATTGTATAACAAAGAAATGCCAAGAGCTGGGAATGACGATTCTCATGCCCTCGTTTCATTAAAGAGAAGCCATCCGCGGGGCTCCATTCCATGTTTCGTCAGTACTCTATGAGTATTGATGCCGTAAAGCCCAGTGCGGGTCTGCACATCGACAAGACACTGTTTTAATTCAAACACAGTTAAAGAGTATAAGTTTGAAGACAGAAGCACAGCATATGAAGTTTGAAGACAGTTTTTATGGGGATTACGGCTAAGACAGTTATCAAAAGCCTAATCCCCAATCTAAAACACGGTTTAAAGGAAAACCTAAAGTGTTTTATCAGACGGAAAGCCTCCACCGCCACATCTGAGGCAAATTGATTCCTCAGCTACCACCGAGCCACCTGTTGCCTCAAACCTTTCAAACAGAGGCCGAAGTTATTGAAGAAGATCAGATTCTACTTTGGCTTTGGGGGGGGCTACAAAGGCGTGTGTGCTCTATGTAATCCCATTCATTATGAAAATGTGTTCATATATGTGTTCTTTGTATGTATATGTATAGGGGGGGGGGGGGGGGGGGGGGGGGGGGTATGTTAAAAGCTGGCTAGTTTAGAAGTACTTGCTAGATCTTAGACCATTCTGTGTTATCGTTGTGTTTCCCCTTGTTTTGTATATTTTCTATTGGAAGTGTGTCAAAGGCTGGTTGGTTTAAAAGTACTTACCAGATCCTAGTCTGCTTTTGTGTCCTTCTTAAAGTGTTTGTCAAAGGCTGACTGGTTTAAAAATACTTATCAGATCCTAGGCTGCTCTTCGTTCTGCATCTGTTTAATTCCCCTTCTTGATGTATCACTCCATTCCATAAATCAAAATTTAAAGAGATCCTTAGACATAGATGACTAGCCCCTTGGATCACACTTGATGTTGTTGTTCAATTAAAGCCCAGATATGACTCCATAGTCCAATGGACTAAAAACCAGCGTTATATCTATCTATCTGCCAAAATTGTTCTATTTGCTTGCAACTTCTCACTTTTGAAACTTTGCACTTAGGACTTTCCCCTCAAGTAACATTTCATGCTCAACCATCCAAAACAAAAAAAAACCCCTGGCCTTCATAACTAGCCTAATATCATTACCTTAAGCTTTTCAAAGACAATATCCATCTTTGCACATATTGGAGAGATCCCTCTCCGGATTCAGGAGGGCTAGATCCTAGAATCCCAAAGTTTGGTTGAAATGATGTTAACTCTGTGATTGGACTCTCCCAATCTTGCTAATAAATTACAGAGACCTAACACCCTCAAACTTTTGTAAAAGTTTTTCCCCCTTTCATTAACTTCCAGCACCACTCCAGATGAGCTAAGGAGAAATTCATTTTCATTTGAATGTTCTATTTTTTTTCTTTTCTTAGAACAACATTCATTTTCTGAGTTTTTGATCCCTGTAGAACATTAAACATATGTGAATTAGTAGACTGTTTGACACATGTTATCTAATAATTTTAAGTATATTATTAATAATAATTAAAAAAAGAGACTCATATTGGATCGATAGTATTTTTTCATTCACCTGATTCATCCTTTTGCAAATTTTCCATTAAACTTTTACGCTCTTCTGGTCCTAGATCAGAAATAATAATATCGAACTTCGTCATTTTGTGGCTCTGGATGATACACAATAAACAATACATATTAGTTAAACTTACATATAGTTAAAAAATAAATTTTTTATAAAGAATTTACAAAGAACTTGTCTTTTTTGTTTTTCTTGATGTGTTAACAGTATTTTTGTTACTTGATCTCTTGTCAATCATTTCTTTATCAATCTGAAACCTGTACCATATCATTCATTAATATATTTATAAATAAATTCTCAACTTTTTAGCTAAAAAATAAATCTCAAGACATCGGTGCGCCCTTCATGAGGTACGCACCACAACCGGTGCATGGGGATATTAAAAACGCACCGCAGCTGGTGTGTGGGGATATTAAAAATGCACCGCAAACAGTATAATAGAATGTACAGTGAGTTGGGCATTATAAACGCACTGCAAAAATAGTGTAATAGATCGTACAGTGCGTGAGGTATTATAAACGCATTGCAAAAATGGTGTAATACATCGTGCGGTGCTATTCTTGTTAAATGGAGCACTGGTGCCCTATTTTAGATATGGTGTACGTATTTAGAAATTTTTTTCCCCATTTTTTTACTACATAGTACTTGCGCGGTGCATTGTATAATACATCACACCGGTGCGGTAGTGTACACAGGGTGCACTGATAAAGAAAAATCCATTTTTTCCAAAAATTCACGCAATGGCCGAATGGATTGGGATCTGACTATGCAAGTTGTCCCGTGGGTTGGACGTCAATCTAAAATGAAAACCCCTAATTCTGAAATCATAGAAACAGGGAGAAGAAAGGGAAAAAAACAAAAAAATGAAGGGCTTAGGGTAAAACTGGATAAAATTACAGAAAAAAGTAAAAAAAATGCAGAAAAAAAATTAAAAAAAAAACCAAATTTAATCACGAGATGGTTTGAAATTCTATGATACAGGGTTTGAATCACCAGAGGTTTGGTTTCTGATTGTCTGAATACTTCTATTCGAACATGTTTCGCTGCTCCACAATACCCTCGTGATCTCTTGCTCCAAGTCTGTCTCCTGCAAATATCTGGCCGAAAAATTTAGGAAAAATAATGAAATAATGAAAAGTGTTTAGTATTTAAAGAATTGTTTTATGAAATTAGATTTTCGAAAATATTTTTCCGCCCATTTTTCAAATTGCCGTTTTTTTTTCACTTAAAGAAAATAGAGTTGTGTTTTTTTTATTTGCGTTTATTCGTTACCGGTACGGAAGAGTTGTGAAACACCGGTGCGTCTTCGTAATACGATGCACCGTTGCGTGTTATGATGATAAGCGCACCGGACTGTATAAAGTTCTTTTTTTTGTATGTAATATCATAATAAAATAATGATAATTATAAAGTACATGTATTTATTTTCATTATTTTCTAAACTTTATTATGTTACAAAAATTCGTATTATTCTAAATTTGTTATTTTACAATTATTTGCAAATTTTCAAATTTAGATATTTTAATAAAATCATTTCAAATTAATACAATTAAAATTTTCACATTAATAGAATTAAAATTTTACAAATATTTTACATACAATTACAATTAAAAGTAAAATTCGAATTAGAATTACAATTTTACATTAATTTCACATACATGAATTATGATTAGAATTAGAATTAGAATTTTAATTTTACATACAATTACGTTTACAATTTTACATAGAATTACATTTACAATTACAATTACAATTTTACAAATATTTTACATACAATTAAAGTTAAAATTACAATTAGTACAAATACAAATACAATTTTACAATTTTATATACAATTAAAATTAAAATTAAAATTACAATCACGACATAATATTTAATAAATATCATGGTCATTTAATATTAAATTAATTAATAAACATCATCATGATCATGATAACCATCGTACAAGCATCATATTTGACTGAACAACACATTCAAACATCAAATTAACATTATATATTAACATCATCACAACACAAACATCAAATATACATCTCATGTCAAATAACTCATGCTATCACATATACACATCTATCTGCAAGCTAAAGATTAAATGAACATATCTAACATGAACTAACAATATGCACCACATCATGATGATCACCAACATGTAAATTAAGTACAACTGCAACATGAACATAAAATACATGGACTATATATATATATATATATATATCACTGAATAATGTTAAAAATATACAATTGTAATATAAATGTCATGGATTAGCCGGTGGTAGTATAACAACATCAATAGCAGTACAAGTGGAGGCCTGCTCAGTAAAGGGTGCAGCCTAGCCTCGACGGTCGATGGTCGAGCCTGCTCATGATCATGATCACTAGTGCTGATGGATGCATTAGCTGGTGGTAGTACAACATTAATATAAGTAACTTAGTAGTGGAGGCCTGCTCAGTCAATAGTGCAACCTCGACGGTAGATGGTCCAGCTTGCTCATGATCATGACTGGTACTGAAGGATGATGCAGGCTATTGACTGGACGTGGCGGATGGTCCAGCCTCATCTCCATGATGACTGTTAGATGCTGCTAGTGGAGCCTCATGCTCATCAGGCGCAGCGCGAGGTGAACGATCATTAGATGCATGTGAGTCGCTTCTCACGGACTGTCCATCACGTGTCGCGTCTCAACTATGCCTATAGCTATGGACAATCCTCCTTAGTTGTGTAACAACTATCATAACTCCTAAGACATGCCACATCAGGCTACATATGTCATGAGGCATGCCTCTCCACATCTGTAACAGCCTATCATCGGCATGTATGTGTCTGTAATGAGCAGGCCTGATGTCCGCATCAATAATCAATGCACAGAGTTGGTTGTCCAATTCCATCCTATATCTAGTCTCAGGTCAAACGCGCCTAGAAAAAGGCGGTACCAGTGCACCATGAGCAGGAGCATATCTCTCTGCTGCACCAGCTTCATCCTAATCATGATATTCCTTGGCATCGGCCATGTCCTAATCGTCATCAGGATCCACACCTGGATCATGTGGTGGATCCAACATCTCCTCGCCATCAAAAGAGCCAATGTCTGCAAAATATATACAAGTACGCAACAATAATTAGACAATTTCATTACACAATTTAATAAAAACAAGTTAAAGAACATGATAGAATAAATATAAATAAAACAATAATATTACCTCTATCATCTGGTGGCTATTCATCTGTGAAGAGGATGTTGGGACACCCTCGCCAATCTAATCCAGCATAAGGACATGGGACCATAATGAAGGGATGTAGCCCATCAACACTAGCTAGTAAGTCCAGTGCATCATGCAATATCCTGGTTGGAAACATAGTGTCTCCCCTCTTGGGCATCATCTGCCCCCACATGTGCATCCGGGCCTCAAACATCGACCTACGAGGCTATTGAACAAAACTAGGTCTCATCTCTGGAAACCTCTCAAAAAATAAACAAAACAACTCTAAAGCAAAAGGGAAGTTGATCCTCCCTTGTGCATGAGCATTACATCTATCTAAGGCTGTACAAAACTGCCACAAAAAAATGGCATACAACCGACAAGTCGTGGTTGCTGTACTAAAGAATCAACATAATATAAAAGTGAGCAACTAATGTGTTTCCCGTCATTGGTGTTGTGCGAAATGGTAGAAATGATAAGTGAGAGGTATTGCACGTCCTTTCTACTAAATGCACTTATACGTAACTGACCTCCAAGTACCTGAAACTCTGAAGGAGACAATATATGTGCTCCAATGTATCTCTGGGAGTAAACTAACTGACTCTCTACTACACAACCAGTTGGCACATCTGGGAATGAAGGAAAATCCACCCCTCTCCTCGATAGTCCTGTAATAAAATAAATATCCTCCTTAGTGGGTGTGTACCACTCATTATGACCAACCTGGAAAGCCTGTCGGTGGGCATTCCACCTGCGGATAAGATATCTCAAAAACACACTATGGGCCTTTAGGGAAGTAGCCTCCTCATAGAACTTGAGGGGGCCTACCTGCCTAAGGATCCCCTGGGTGTATGCTGTAATAGGGTGAGGGTATGCATCTCTCTCTCTCTCTCGGGCCTCACATTGGCGAATCATGTCATATTGTTCATCCTGTTGTTGTTGTTGTTCCTCCTCTTCTCTCTGAATCATTGACATATTAAATAATTTTTTTTATTAAAACAGACATGTATTTAGGAATATACATACATACATACATACATACATACATACATACATACATACATACATATATATTCTTTTTTTTCTTTTTTTCTTTTGGAAAAAAAACAAACAGACTGGTTGGTGCGCTACAAAAATAGTCACGCACCGGTGGCGGTGCGGCTTAAGTTTGTAGTGCATCGGTACCAGTGCCCCTAATGAAATACAACGCACTGGCCTCGGTGCAACTGTCTATTTTTCAAGCACCGTTGACTATATCTAAGTTCAGAATAGCGGTGCGCTGACTGAAATATACGCCCCAGAGCATATAGTCATGTCAGTGCACCTACTTCATGACAATTACATAGTCGATGGAGCGGTCTTTTACCCGGCCGCATCGTTGACCCTCTCGGAATGCAGAATGTGGTGCGCTGACATACACTAGGGTAGATAATTCCATCGACGCACCGCACTAGGATTCCCATGGTCAATGGTGCGTCTGGCTAAATGAGCGCACTGCATTTTATTTTATTTTTAATTCAAAATTATGTAGGGCGTCTTTCGGTACCACCCCGGAAACGGTGCAGATACCGTTAGCACCGGTGGCGGTGTGACCTGTAAATTTTACAGGCAGCACCGCTATTTAGTGCGAGCCAAACAGCTCCGGCGCACTGCGCAACATATTTTTTTTTTTCCTTTTTTAATGGTTATTTCAAATTCTAATCCACTAAAAGGCTTAATTCTGGAAAAACTAGAAAAATACCTGTACATTTTGTCGTCGAGGAGGCATATTGGATGTAAAATTTGCAAAAGAAAATTTTCCCACCGTTTTTCAAAATGCAAGCTGGAGATTGGTGGCCAATGCAGAGCAACAATGCGTGAAATGGGTGTAATGAGAGCACCAATATCAGGGCGGCTCAGAGAAGGGGAAATGACACCGGTGCTTGAGAGCTCTGGAGCACTGAGGAAAGTGAAAAATGCGGTTTTTTGGCCATAATTTTTTTTTATTTAAACTTGTTCTGGTGCGCGGGGTTTTATAGGCGCACCAGTATGCTTACTTACAACCGCACCGGGAGGTGTCAGATTTAGCGTGTTGTTTATAATGGACCGGGGCGGTTCCCTAACACCGCACCGAGATGTTTCAATTTTGGCGCGATGTTTTGATGATGCACCAGGGTGGAATATTCGTAAAGCACCGGTGCGAAATAGTAGTAAAGCACTGGTTTTTTGGCCTTAATTTTATTTTTATATTTAATGCTATTCCCGTGCGTGAGTTTTATAGGCGCATCGGTGCTCTTGGATAAGAACGCACTGACACGTTTCTGTTTGGCGCGGTGTTTTATGATGCACCGGCGTGGAAGAGTATTGAAGCACCGGTGCGTTATGGTAATAGGATGCCCCAGGTGGGTGTGTACGTCACGCACGCTGTCCAGTGTGCCAATGCTTTGTGCGCCCGGTGCGTTCTATGGTAGAGCTCACATCGATAATCGAGAGCTCAAGAGCACTAGAAAATGAAAAGTCCAGGTTTTTTGCCGTAATTTTTTTTTTTTAATTTAACCCTTTACTGATGCGCGTGGTCTATAGGCTCACCGGTTCTATTTCTTACAAACGCACTGATCAGTTTGTGTTTTGGCGCGTTGTTTTATGATGTACCGGTGCGATTTATTTCTACTGCACTGGGTGGTTTTGGTTTTGGCGCGGTGTTTTATAATGCACTGGTGCAGAAGAGTTGTGACACACCAGTGCTATAGAATAATACGATGCACCGAGTGGATGTGTACAGAGTGCACGGTGTCCGGTGTGCTAATGTTTTTGTGCTGATCAGTGCTTTCGGTATTCCAGAGCACTGGGGCGACGTTTAATGATAAGTGCACCGAGCGGAAAACATTCGCAAAACCCTTCGCCCGCCAACCTCCTCTAGTAACCTCCGCTAGAAACAGATGTATGGGGTATTTTTCTGTGGGGTTCCTCAAAAACATCCGCTAGAGGGTCTTTTCCTTATAGTGTTAACTAGTTGTAACTGATTATTGCACTAGTGAGAGGTCAAGTGAATTAAATCAGATTTAATTCACATGCAGTGATTTGTCAAGTAACTAATGATTTACTATTAATATATGCATGCATGTTGGTTCTAATGAATACCCAGTTGAGATAGAGGTTAAAGGGATGTTAACTATCAGTTGTATTATTAGCAAACTGCCCACATGCATTAATACACCCATAGGATTGCCCATGAGCATTGCACCGTTTTGGAAGGCTGAAATTCCTAAAGAATAGGGATTGCATTCCACATGAACTGCACAAGCAAATTTCGCTAAACAGAGGTAGGAAATTGGCAAAGTGTTGATCAATTTTGTCTGAATCAATGTGAGATAGTTGTGAGAGTGAAACAAACTCTTGTGAGAAGAGTACATGTAATTGTTTCATGTTTACTTGGTTGAATATACAATAGAATATAGAGGGGTTTTGATTAGCAAGCTTTTCCCCGGAAAAATATTTGTTTTGTGGATTGGTTTTCTTCTTTCTTTCACTTGTTATGATTGGCAATCGTGTTTATTTTCCACAATTAATTTGTAAAAAGATTCAGTATCTTACTTTAGCATATCGCATGATCGGATTAAATCCATTAGAATACATATTGTTTGTATAATTTCTAATTTTTTGCAAATTAAATTTTCATGATTAATATTAATATTTAAAAAAAAATGACTTTTGCGAATTAAATTATTATTTTTAATATTAGTGTTTTATTATCTTTATAAATATATAACCATATATCCAATATTATATTATTTCATAAAATTAATCGATTTATAAAAATAATATTATATATAAATTATAATTAATAGTTAATTTTTAATAATAAATAAATAAATTATATTTAAAAAATCAAAATGATATATATATATATATATATATATATATATATATATATATATAAACACTCCACAGAAAGACTTGAATTACATATAAAATCTAAATATATTATTATTTAAATATTTTAATTTTATTTTAATCTAAAGTGTATAATATTAAATTATTATTATTAATATTAGTGTTTTATTATTTTTCATGTATAAATATATAATAATGTATCTAAAATTATATTATTTAATAAAATTAATTCATTTATAAAATTAATATTATATATAAATTATAAATTAATAATTATTATTTAATAATAAATAAATAAATTATATTTGATTTTATACATAATAATGTATCCAAAATTTTATTATTTAATAAAATTAATCCATTTATAAAATTAATTTTATATATAAATTATAAATTAATAATGATTATTTAATAATAAATAAATAAATTATATTTTAAAAAATCAAAATGGGATAACTATTTATAAAATGGTTTATATATATATATATATATATATATATATATATATATCGCATATAAACACTTCGCAGAGAGACTTGAATTAAAAATAATTAAAATCCATATAAAAACTAAATATATTATTATTTAAATATTTTAAATAAATAAGAAAGGGTATATCCACACATTGAACACATTTGAACTTCTAAATTCCTTCCTAGATTATTTAGGCATTCGAATCCTTTCGATTATGCGATTTATTATTATTATTGATGGCGTGGTATACATTATATTTTTATATTAAATGACAAAAAATATATTTTAGATTTTTTTTAATGTTTGATAAATTTATATTTAAAAATGTTAATATCAATTTTTTTTTAATATTATCAAAGATATTGATGTAAAACACTTGACTACTAATATTTTTGTAATATTAGTATTTGAATTGTATTTGTTTCTTATAGATGAAACCTTATATATAGAATCCAAAAACATTTCAATTGGAATGCTCGTATAATAAGTACCAGAGTAGTGCCCACGTCCTTATCAAGAAAATATTACTTTGAGTTGCACGACGTTATTACCAAGGTATACCTTATCAAGTGTCTATGTGTGTCTATGTTCTTATCAAGAAGGTATTGCATTAAGTTGCAAGACGTTATTTGCAGGGTATAAATGATGATGATGATGATGATGATGGTTAACGTCTACTGAGACCAATCTTTGGTCTATCGGACCTAAAGAAAAGAGTTATTTAATTTGATTTAAGATTTTATTCCTATGCTAAAAAAGCTTGGAGAGAAGTCTCCGGAGCTCACTATAATTTTGACATCTTAAAAGGCTAGGAAGGTCAGTATTGCAACAAAGATTATGAAATTGAGCTCTAATGTGGTTGTACGCGAGGCACTCTAAGAGAAAGTGATTTTCATCCATGATGTTCATATTCTCACGGAGATGACAAATCCTTTTCATTTTAGGAACTGTCCAACGGCCTGTTTCACTATGGAGCTCATGAGAGTTCGTTCTAATCTTGGCTATATTGATTTTCTTCTTTGAGCTAGTTAAAACAGAGAGATACTTTTGATCTTCTAAGGTGGGGTTGATGACCTGTTTATAATACCTTAATTTTATTTTAGCTGCTAGATCTTTCTCACACCACATTTTTTCTTTGAACTTAGAAGTAACAATTTTTTTAATGTTATTGATGTTTTGCAATGCAACATTCTCGTCAATCTCCCAATGGTTTAACCAGGCCCTGGTGTCTTTATACCAACCTCGTTTAAGCCTTAGGTGGTTTTGGCTGGAATTTAAAGCTAGCTTAGAAAGTCTATGGTCTCCTATTCTATTGAGCTTGTGCTTGTACAACAAAAGCCTAGTCATAGCTAGGCTCTCAATAGGGGAAAGACCCACTTCTATAAGGAGAATAGGATAGGGTGTAATGCTTTTAATTTTAAGGTTATACGTTATAAAACACTTCTGGATTTGCTCAATCTTTCTCCAGGATTCTCTAGAGATGTTGCAACCCCAAACCTCACATCCATATAAGATAACAGGAGTGACTAAAGTTTCAAAGAGGAAATTCTTTCTATCCCACATTACGAGGTTTGTTGTTTTACAATTATTTTCAAGACCAAAATAAGCTTTCCACCCCCCATTAATCCTTTTTTGAATGCTATAGTTCCAGTTGAGCTTGTGATGAATATCAATTCCTAGGTACTTGTAAGAAGACACTTCCTCCAAGTTACTATTGTCATACATAAAATTAACACAAGTGTCCTTCTTGGATTTGATAATCATAACTTTTGTTTTGTCAGTGTTAACAGACATACCCATTGTAGAGCAGGAATCCTTAAGAAGTCTAAGTTGCTTATCAAGATTAGATGGGCACCTTGCGAGAAGAAAAATATCATCAGCATAGAGAAGAAGGATGATGACTATCCCAACTAAGATCGTGCCAACACATCCTGCTTCCTCTAAACAACCTTCTAGCTTTTTGATGTAAATGCCAAATAGGGTAGGGGAGAGGGGGCAAACTTGTTTAACTGTGATATTATAGTTAATATCTTTCGACCACCCCTCATTTCTCTTTAACTTGGCAATTACATTCTCGTATAACCTTATAGCAGCCGCTCTTAGCTCGAAAGGAACATTTAGCTCTTCTAATCTATTCCATAGGTTATTTCTAGGAACCGTATCAAAAGCCTTTCTAAAGTCAGCAAAGCAACAGAAGAGATTGAATTTATCATTGCGGCATTCCTCCACAATGATCCTAAGCATAACGAGATGGTCCGTTGTTGAGTGTTGCCTTCTAAAACCCACTTGGCCTTTAGCCCGCTTACCTTCACTTTCAAGCCTTTAATACCCATCTTAACTAAATGTTGTCGAAGGGTCTTTGTAAGTGACATCATAATTGATATGGAGTTATCCTTATATAATTCAAAAGTTAACTAATAGATTCTAATGATGAATTGATTGCTATAGCTGAAGCCTAGCTAATTAATTTTCAATGATATATTGATTTTTATTGTCTTAACCTTCGAATTTGATTTTATCTATAATAATAGTTACATATATTATATTATGATCCAGGATTAAATCTTAGAATATGTAATGTTGCAAAATTGCATTATTCCATAGAGTAATAAAGAAAATAAAATGTTTGGAAATCAATATTATTATAAAAATATGCGTCTGTTTTTCTTTCGTTTCATTTTTTTGGTTATTTTAGGTGCAAACCCAATGACATATAAAAAAAAATTACACTATTTTTGGGAGAGTATTAGGTTAAGATATCAAAAGAGAAAAATAAATTATTTTCTTTCTCAATGTGAGACTGTGACTAAAAACTAATATTTAAAACATTTTGGACTAAGAAATGCTTCTTGTCACCATATTATTTCATTCCTTTTTTTGGAAATTTTTTATTTTATTTTTATGTGTTTTTATATCATGTGATATGGAGTTGATTCTCACCATTATAGCTACAATATCCAAGTGTAATAATAAAGCCCCTCATATCAATACGTATTTTTTAATATTGTGGTTTTGATTGTTTCAATATTTTAGACCAAATAGGAATGTGTTCAAATCAACATAGATCCATCTTAACTATAGGTCTACCAAGGGTCAAGAGAGATCAAATTCATCCACATGCCAATCTTTTCCTCATTGCAAAACTTAAGGAAAATTCTACATATGGAAATATTTAATTCCTATTAGCTCTTGGTAGATTCTAGATTAAGATGGATCTAATAAAATGTTATGTATATATGACATTGAAATATTTTATTTATGATTCAAAATATACATATTAAAATATTAATGCATATCTCACTCATGTTTGTAAGTAGAAAATATGCATCCATATAACTCTCTCTCTATATAGAATTATTTTAGTGACATTATTTTTAAAATATTTTTTTCTTATTAATATTTATAATGTAATTAAAATGAATGAAATACAAATATCCCAAAAAATTATATATATATAATGAAATATTTTATTCATGATTCACATTCTACACATTAAAATATTAATACATGTCCTTATCATATTTGAAAATAGAATATATATATATATATATATATATATATACTCTTATTTTTTGAATGTTATATGTTTAAAAAGTATGAATTATAAATAGAAAAGAGTATGGTTTGATTTCCCCTCCCTTATGAATGCCTTAAACAAAGCGAATACCCCATCCTCCACCTTGTTGCCTATGATACAATGTAAAATATGTGAAAATCTTCATGTAAATAATATCACATACCCACCAAATTAAAGAGAGATGGAATGTATAAATAAGCACATAAATGAAGTTTGATGGAAAGTTATACCCATTATACATGTATATTATTTCTCATTATCTATCTTAAGAGTTGAGATATGACTTGAGTAGGTTGATGTAAATGAAAGATGACATGTTGGACTCCTTTTACACATAAATTGAAAGAGGTAAGAATATTATTAAGGGAATTTTGAACCTAGAAGGGAAAGGTGTTCATTATGGTTGTGTGGGTCAGAGAAGGGAAAGCCTTGATTGGATAGGTTGGGGTGTTTCTTGGATAGTTTTGGTGTAAACAGTTTGGTTGAGCATTAAATAAATTAGGTTGGGTGAGTAACTTGAGTTTCCTATACTAATTTCCTTTACTTTAAGACCTCATAGCATATTAGAGGCATTAATGAAGTATTTCCTATTGTTGGATGTAAAACTATTCACCAATAGCAAATTCTAAGTGTTGCATTTCTATTATGAATTCGTGTTGATGAATTTTTTATTAAGATAATAATTGATTATGCATGAATTAGGTAATGGTGTTCATAGATGTAATATGTGTTGTATGCCTATATTTTTCATTGTTAGGGCAAGTATGTCGTCATAACTTGAAGTTTAATATTCTGAATTATTTTCTACATTCAATTTTATATATGCACAATGGTTGCATTGATAGGATGTATGACCTTGTAAATTATTTGTATCACTTGTATGTATTTCAATTTGAATTCATGTTATACCTTTGGAATCATGTGGTGCACTTGGGATGGATGACATGCACTAGATCTAATTCAAATGTTTTTCATATAAATTATTTTAGCATGCAATATGATCATTGAGTCCAATCCATTTTGTTCATTTGAAATATTGATTTTGAATAATGGTTGGTATGGCCCCTCACTTTTTTCTTTGAAATCTTCCTTCAAGTTAGGCCAACTGGCCCTTTTTCAATTCAAAGTATTTATTTGAATGTATTGAAATCCTTTTTTAATGTAATCCATAGTATAATATTCAATGTGATTGGACTAGATTTTTTTTCGAAAGAGGTTTAATGGCTTATTGGGACAATAATCAAGGATTCTTTGATGACATTTTCTTCCTAAAAGGGCCCAATGATCTATTTTATTACATCAAGAAAATTCTTGAAAATTTCTAAATGGAATCTTGTTAAATGGCCACATGGCCATATCCTTAGAAGCGACATTGTTGAAAGAGGCCCAATGGATCTATATTGATATTTCAAGTTGGAAAAATGGCTTATTAGGGACATTCACATGTTCTTCTTTTGAAATGTGATAATTTATTGAGGAGATTGAATATTATATATTTGAGTTGACTCAATTTCTTATTGGGGTTGTCGTTAGGGACATTCAAACGTTTTTCTTTTGAAAAGTTTGATAATATTCTGAGAACATTTGAAGATTATTGTTTGATTAGAATTGATGGCTTGCTAGAATTGTTCAATCGTTCTTATTTCAAGGTGGCCAATTAAATTCAATTAAAACATGTTCTTTTGAATTGATTCAATGGAATATGAGAGGGGATCAAATATTTTCCTTTTAAAAGTGGAAAATGGGAAATTAAAGTCAATTAAAACATGTTCTTTTGAATTGGTTCAATGTATTATGAGAGGGGCTCAAACATTTTCCTTTTAAAAGTGGTTGATGAAAATATTGTAAGAAGATTTGTGGGATCATATTTTGTTTCAAATGTAGATTTATAGGATTTTCCCAATGGTTTATGATGGATAAATAAATAATAAATTTTTAAGTTAGTGATATGAGTATATTAGGAGTAACCAAAAGATATTTTTTTAAATTTTCCCAATAACTTACTAAAGGTTATTTTGAAAAAGTCTAACAATATATTGGGTGGATATTTTGAAAGTTGTCAATGGAAATATGTGAAAATATATTGATGGGAATATTATTTGAAAGGTAGGAGATCTTTTAAATGATGGTCACTTGAGATTTTTCAAATATATGTAACTAGCTAATTGAATTAGTCAATAGTCATGGTAAATGGAAGCATATTTATTTTTCTTTTTAGCATATAAACAAGGTGATCTTCATATTAGCCTAGTGAATATCTATGAACATGCTATTTAGAATGAATGGTAATGTACAAAATATTTGAAAAGGAAAAAATGATTTGATGGAACCGTAGTAGTAAACTCAATGAGAGAAGACCAAAGAAACAAAAGATTTTCTTTTATCAACTTTAACTTAGGAAGTAAAAAATAAGAAGCCATATAAAATTGATTATACTATGTGGAATATTTCTTAATAACATCTATAATCTCTTGTGGTAAAAAAATTAATTAAAATTTAGAAGGGATAGAACATCAAAGATTGGGATTAATAGGAATATGCTATTACAATCAATCTAGAATTTTGTTGTGTTGCAATATTAATTTACTTTATTTTAATGTAAATTGATAAATATATTAGAAAATATTCCAACTCAAAACAAACACTTTCATACTTAATTTTATATTATATATAAAACTATTATATAAATATTTATTCTTTGATTATTTAAATTTATTTGGTACATATAAAAGAAACATTAAAAAAATACATATATAAAAATATGTAAAATTTGAATCTCAATATGTGAATTTTAAATATTACTAATGTTAACTATTTCATTTATTATTTTAATAATATTATTACTTTTGAACATGTGAAGTAAGCCATCTTCAACTATAGACCATAAAATAATATTATTACATTATTAATTAATAACGTTAAGACTAATATTATTATATTATCACTATTAGTAATAATATTATTATATTATTAATATTAAAATTAATAATTAAAATATTGTATTTAAATATAATTTAACTTATTATTATAATATTTATATTTTATAATCCAAAAATACACATTGACTATATATGTAAAGGAAAAGGTTGTTTGGAAATGTGTCTTCTTTTCTTTCTTTTTTTTGTCGTTTTAGGTGCAAACCCAATGACACATTAAAAGAAGTTACATCTCTATCCGTGGTAGTGCCATTGAAGTCCTTGCTCAATTTCTGGGAGAGTATTAGGTTAAGATATCAAAAAAGAAAAATCAATTTTTTTTTGGATGTGAGAATCGGATTAAAAACAAATATTTAAAACTTTTTTAGATTAAGAAATGATTCTTATCACCATATTTTTTCATTTTTTATTTTGCAAAGTTTTTATTTTTTAATGTGTTTTCATATTTATGTGTTATAATCTCCAAACAAATATTTAAAACTTTTTTAGATTAAGAAATGATTCTTGTCACCATATTTTTTCATTTTTTATTTTGGAAAGTTTTTATTTTTTAATGTGTTTTTACATTTATATGATACGGTGTTGATTCTGACTATTGTTATAATCTCCAAGTGTAACAATAAAGCCCCTCACATCAAATACTAATATAGTGGATGGTTTGAACCAATGACATCAAAAAAAGTTCCTTAATAATGCACCCTTACTTCAGAAAGTTACTCTATATAAAATGAAGTTAAAGTTAGAGTGTTAGATCAATACATATTTTTTAATATTTTGGTTTTGATTCTTTGTATATTTTAGACCAAATCATAAATAAGTATATTTAATGATAGAAATGTGTGTAAATCAATATAGATCTATCTTAAATCTATGTCTACCAACGATCAAGAGGGAGCAAATCCATCCACATGCAAATATTTTCTTCATCACAAAACTTAAGGAAAATTCTACATATGTCAATATTCAATTCCTCTTAGCTTTTGGTAGATTCCAAGTTAAGATATATATATATATATGATTCAAATTATACAAATTAAAATATTAATGCATGTCTCACTCATGTTTGGAAGTAGAAAACATAATCCATATGACTCTATATACATAATTATTTTAGTTACAATATTTCTTAAAATATTTGATTGTTATTAATATTTAAAACGTTGTTAAAAATGAATGAATTACAAATGTCCGAAGAAAATTATTAATGAAATTAATTATATATATATATATATATATATATATATATATATATATATATATATATATATATATATATATATATATATATATATATACACAAAAAGTTATATATTTAAAAAATATGAATTATAAATGGAAAATAGTATGGTGGGCTTTTCTCGCCCTTATGACTCCCTTAAACAAATTAGATACCCCATCCTTGACCTTGTTGCCCCTAGCATAATGTACAATCTATGAAAAATGTCATGTAAAGAATATCACATACCCACACAATTAAAGAGAGATGGAATGTACAAATGAACATAGAGGTGAAGTTTTATGGAAAGTTATACTCATTATAGATGTAGATTATTATTCATTATTTATCTTAAGAGTTGAGATATGACTTGAGTAGGTTAATGTAAATGATAGACGATATGTTGGACTCCTTTTACACAAACATTGAAAGAGGGAAGAAGAATCTCACGGGAATTTTGAACATAGAAGGGAAAGACATTTAATGTGGTTGTTTGGATTAGAGAAGGGAAATTCTTTATTAGATAGGTTGGGGTGTTTCTTGGATAGTTTTGGGGTAAACAATTGGGTTGACCATGAAATAAATTAGGTTGGGTGAGTAACTTGAGTTTCCTAGATTAATTTCCTTTCTTTATGACCTTTTAGCATATTTGTTGGATTATAATTTGCAAGGATTTGTTGCTCAATGATCTAGTGTTTGATTAGATCACCAGACAGACGGAAGCAAGGCTAAGAAGGAAAAAGAGATCCCAATCCCATATGATCATCAAGCAACATGCAATCAATTTTACACTATGAGAAGGAGAAATGACACTTTCTATCCCGGTAGATTAAATGTAACATTGTTAATATTATTAATAATATTAAGACAAATTCCATTATAATATCATTGTTTTTTTTTTACAGAAACGGTTATGAGATATATTAACTGCTGGGTCTAAATGCCAGATTTCGGGTTACAATGAGAGGGAGAAGGGCCCAGGAAGTATCAATAGCCAAAAGTGCTATGAGACTTGTGGACAGCTTCTAGCTCTTTTTTACTACAATTATGCACTCGATTTTTGTGATTTCCCCTAGCTTAAAAATACAAACAAACTGATTCAATAGCAAGCAATAAAACATTTAAGCTGGCAGATTATGGAATTGGATCCCATGTTTCGTCCTCGTCTCGAATTATTGCTCCAGCAGAGATGAGGACAACTTTATTTGCTTCAAGGTCTGCTTCTTTGTTGTTGTCTCTCAATACATGATAGTAGCTCAACTTTTTAAACAATTTCCCCAAAATTCTGATTCTGGATATCAGCCTTGCCAATCTAAGATCCCGGGGGGAGGAGTTTGTCGCCATAATTTTGATTATCACTTGGGAATCCCCAAAAACATTAACCTCCTTGATTTATAGATTCAAGAGCCATTTAAGGCCTTGAAGGAGGGCCAGTGCCTCTGCTTGAATGCTGGAGTTGATCCCCAGACCCCATGCAAAGCTGTGGATCAAAACACCTTCAACATTTTTTACAATACCTCCTGCTCCAGCCCTTCCTGGGTTACCCTTTGATGCCCCATCAAAGAAGAAAGAGTGCACCTGTTGCTTGGAGATCCATTCTTGAAACTCAACATTGTTCTTCCCCCTTATTTGCCAATCTTCAATGAGGGAAATGTTGCTGGCGGCTTGGAGAAATTGCAGGTTAAGGGAGGTACCCCAGACTGAATCTAATTGAGTAAGATTTGAGGCATCTTTTTGATTATCCAAGCTCTCCTTTAACTGGAATTTTATCTTGGCCGCCACCACCTTGACATCATGTTTAATATCTCTAAAGATTCTGCTGTTTCGCTCAAGCCAGATCTGCCAGCAGCAGATTTTGGGGAGGGCAGACCACGCCTTTTTTATCACTTTGTTTTTGGGTGGAGGATCGGGGTAACTGTTCTGCCAATTTGCAAAAAGATTAGAAATAGAGGAGGGAAGGACAAAATTGGGGTTCCAGTAATCCATCAGCTGGCTCCAAACCTACACAATGGATTTACAATTCAAGATCAAGTGTGTGGCACATTCCACATTTTCTCTACACAATGAGCACCTTGACGGACCATGGAAACCTCGTTTCTGCAGTTTGTCATCTGCAAGAATTTTCTTGTGGCAAAGAAGCCAAAAGAACATGTCGATTTTAGGCAGAGAGTGCAGACGCCAGATCGCAGTCCAAGGGGCAGGGTCCAAGGGGACGTGAGGCCTCAAGGTGAGCTTTGCGTAGCCTTGGGCTACCGTGTAACCTGCAGCCAGTAAAACCCAGCCACGCGAATCTCTTCTGCGCAGATGAATGGGGGCAATACCGTTCAGCATGGAGCGAAGACAATTGCAATCCTGAAGGAGCTCCGGAGGCACGTCAAATAAATTCCAGCCTGCCCAACGCGTCCCATCCCACGTGGAGATATCCCACAGCGTAGTTTTCCCAGCAGAAGTCAACCAGCAACGAATCGCGTTCAAAGAGGAACAGTCACCAATTGGATCGCGACCCAGAATACGATCTTTCCAGATATTTATCTTCTTACCGTTTCCAGGAATCTAATAGGTGTTGGAGCTGATCAGGGGGGCAGCTTTGGAGCAGAGCCTAGCAAAGGGAGAGACGCCTTGGGGGAGAGGACCATCTAGGCATCTGAGTCTCTTGCCTTTAAAATATTTCTTCCAGAGTGCTAATTGGGCCCAGCAAGGCTTGGGCGCGATGATTCTCCAGAGCAGCTTGGCTCCCATGGCTATGTTCTGAAGAGAGAGATTCTTGAAGTTTAGCCCCCCCTCCCTCAGCGGTTTGGAGACAGTCTCCCAGTTAACCAGTGGGAATTTCCTCTCATTATGTTTGCCCCCCTTCCAAAAGAATTTTCGAATATGCTGTTCCATTTTCTAAAGGATGCTAATTGGGGCCAAAAGAACAGAGAACTGAAATAGGGGAAGACTGCAAAGGACAGCTTTGATGAGGACAGACTTGCCCGCAATATTGAGCCAGGTGAGCCCCCAAGCCTGGAGCTTATTTTTGAATTTTTCCACTTGGGGGAGCCAATCCTTACTGTAGGCCCTCTTGAGGAATATGGGAAGCCCAAGGTATTTGAAAGAAGTCCAAGCTGGAGAGGCTGCAAAGCCAAAACATCTTGCAATGGAGCTGAGCAAGCTGGGAGGAGTATTCCAACTGTAAATATGGCATTTCCCCTTGTTGAGGCTACTTCCCGACACCATACAATATTCATCTATAGCTTCTTTAAAGTTGTTGGCTGAATGTAGTGTTGCATCCCCCAGCAGCAAAGTATCATCGGCGAAGAGGGCGTGGTTGATGCTTTTAACTCCTCTGGCAATGCAAAGCCCTGTGATCTCGTGCTCTTGCATTTTCTTGTTTAGATAGAAACTGATAACGGAGGCCTGGAGGACAAACAGAAGGGGAGAAAGAGGGCAGCCTTGTCTTAGTCCTCTTGTGGCTTTGAAGAATTCCGCTGCTCTGCCATTGACAAGGGGAGCAATCCAAGGCTCTGAGATACAGGCCCGAATCCAGTTTATAAAGTTCTCCCCAAATCCAATTTTTTTCAGAACATTCAAAAGAAAACAATGCCTGACTCGATCGAAGGCATTAGCTAAGTCCAGTTTGACAACCATACCTCTTTCCTTACGCTGCTGACTTGAGAGAATTGCCTCTTGAACCAAAATGAAATTGTCCACTAGCTGTCTACCGTGAATAAAGCCCCCTTGATTTTCAGGAATGATTGTGGGGAGAAGATATTTCAGCCTGTTTGCTATTACTTTGGTGATCACCTTATAACCAATGTTGCAGAGAGAGATGGGGCGAAATCTGTTGAAGGAATTGGTGCCTTTCTCCTTGGGAATGAGAGCAAGGAACGCAGAGTTTGTGCTGCCTCCTAATTTCTGACAGTCTTGGGATTTTTGAACCATTTTGTAGAGATCTTTTTCCACAATGTGCCAACAGGATTGCATAAATCTGGCGGTGAATCCATCCGGTCCTGGTGCTTTGTCAGGATCCATGGCAAATAGAGCATTCTTGACCTCAGCCTTGGTGACTTTGGCTTCTAGAAGATGGTTCATCTCAGCAGAGATTGAAGGGGGTACCCAGTCCAGAAGATCAGAATTTTGAATCAGATTCGCATCCTCACTGTACAACTTCTGAAAGTGAAGAAAAGCTGCTCGTTTAATGCTTGCAAAATCTTTATGATTGGAATTGTCATCCTTAATCTCAGATATGGTGTTGAAGCATTTTCTGGCTTGAGTTTTCTTGTGAAAGAAAGAGGAATTTCTGTCTCCCGCTTTGAGCCATAGGCAACGAGACTTAATCCTCCAAAACTCTTCTTCTGCCAGGCAGGCTTTGTGGAAGTGTTGTTGGAGTTGAATCTCCTTATCGAGGATTTCTCTAGTTACATATGCCTCTTCCGAAAGCAAGTGGTGTGCTTCCAGTTGACTTTGGAGATTTTTCCTTTCAGCTGCTGGGTTAGAAAGAGTTTTGGCCCAGCATTTTAAGGCAGCTTTCGTTCTTCTGATTTTTTCTTCCCACACGAAGAAGGGTGATCCATTGACTGGCTGAGACCAACTTTCTTTGAAAATTTGCATGAAATTGGATTCCTTGACCCAGAGGGGGCTAAATCTGAAGGGAATGGGGCCAAGGTCGGGGTGAGCCCGGAGATCAAGCTTGATAGGGTTATGATCAAATATGCTGCAAGAAAGGATTTGCATACAAGCATCTAAACCAAGCAATTGAAAGGAACTTTGTACAAAAAATCTATCCAGTCTTGCTGCTATGTGACCAGGGCCTACTCTTTTGTTTGACCAAGTGAACTTACCTGAAGAGGGCTTGATGTCCAGCAAATCCCAATCTTGCAGAAGATCCTCTGCCCATTCCCTCGCCGGATCTCGCACAATGCAGCCTCCTCTCTTTTCAGAGGAATGCAATGTGAGATTGAGGTCACTTGCAATAATGATGTTGTCAAGGTTCCCTAAATCTGCCTGGCTTCTTATAGAGTCCCAACAGGCCTTTTTTTCTCCAGCATTGGCCGGTACATATACATTAAAGAGACAAAAGTATTCTTTAGTGACAAGATGCTGCATTTTTAGGAGCAGCCAATGAGTGTTTTAAATTTCAGAAATTAGCGAGAACTTGCTATCATTCCAAAGAGTGCCTAACCCTCCAGAGGCTCCTCGGGCTGAGACAACTTTTGCTTTGCTTTTACTCCAGATTCTTTTACTTGTTTGGAGGAAGACTGCTTCCTCCATCTTAGTCTCCTGGATAAGGAATATGTCCGGGGCTTCTATTCTTATTAAGTTTCTTGTTGCCTCTTCCTTGATCTTGCTCCCCATACCCCTACAATTCCAGGAGACTATTTTCATTATTTACCTTTGTTCTGTTGGGCTCCCTTGGAGCCTTGGGGCTGGTTTCTCACCATCTTCGGCTTTTTTGCTAGTAGCTTCTCCAGAGTTGGTTGGCTACCCTGTAACTTGTCCTTGTACGTTTCCTGCTCTCTTTTCTCCCGATCTGTTTTGCGACCTCTTGTGGATCTCCTAACAGTGGCCTGAGAGTCGCCTATTTCTCCTTCCTCCTCCGAATCTTCCAACTCCTGGTCCTCTTCCTCATCTTCAACAGGTATTTCTTTTGAGCTTTCTGCAACACTTGCGTCTTTGGAAGACATAGAGGGAGTCCCTTTGACCGGGGATGCTGTCTTTTGAACCTCCACCTCCTGGGTGTCCTCTTGATGCGAGCTTAGGAGTTCGAACTTGTTTTCAGGAGCGGACTTAGTCGGGATCTGCTGAGAAGAGGCCTGTTGGGGACCTTTGCCACTAGGGCCTCCTGGCTTTTGAGCCTTATGGTAGGTTTTGGAGCGCTTGACTTGATTCCATCCGTCCTCCTTCCCTTGCACAACCTCATTGTTGGATGGACAGCCTCTGGCGAAGTGGCCATAGACATGGCATTTCTGGCATTTGAAGGGCAACTGCTCATAGTCCAGTTTCTGCACATGCGTCCAGCTACCGAATTTGATTTTGATGGCCTCTGGTAGCCTGACCTCCAGATATAATTCCACGCAGATTCTAGCGCAGTCATACTGGTCCTTGTTGTTTGCTCGATCGATGAACTTCCCAAGGGCATTTCCAATATGCATCAGAGAATCCCAGTTCCAGCAGTGAACTGGCAGATTTGGGAGTCTAACCCACACTGGGACTGCTTTGGGCACATCCACAGCAGGATCGAAGTCTAGAGTCCACTTATTTAGATACAAACCCTGGGGGCCCATGAAGTAGGGGCCGTTCTGGAAGATCAGATCTTTGTCATCTTTTGAAGTGAACTCGAAGAGAAAGTAACCTCTCCCCAAAAAATAAGAAGTAACGCTTTCTTTGATCAGAGGCACCCAGTTTCTGTTGACCCAACTCTCAGTGGTTTTGGGAGATGGCCAAAGCCCTGTGAACTGGCCTATGAGAGCTCGTTCAGCCAGTGATAAAGCAACCTGAATCGGAGTCTCTGCTGGAAGAGAGATCTCAGGTATTTCATCAATTTTCTTAACAAATTTCGCAGCTTCAACATTCTTCTTCTTAGGAAGCCCTACCAATAAGCGATCGAAAGCCTTAGCAGAAGAGGGCGGGGGAGGGGGACGAGGCCCTTGGGGAGAGCCCAGCCCCTCCATGGGCGCAAGCCCTAGCAAGAACGCGGCCCGGATCAAGATGCGCAGGCAGCAACGCGTTCGCTCCAGCGCATAGCAAAAAACGAGTTATTCCCACTGCCTCCAAAAAGTCGTGGGCTTGGCCCGGAACGGTTAATCTCTCGCGGCGAGCCACGCCCTCGCTCAGGATTGAGCACAGGACCTGTCCGTCTTTACGAGAGCGACCTTACCACTACGCCGCCTCCACAGACCTTTAACAATATGGATAATATCATTGTTAGTAATCATATTATTATTAATATTAAAATTAGTAATTGAAATATTGTTTTAAATATGATTTCAATTATTATAATAATATTTATTTTCTTATTATTATTATTATTATATTTATATTTTATAATTTATAATGGATAAATATACATTTAACATATATATCATATATTATATTCATAAAATAATGTAAAATTTGAATATCAATAAATTTGAATATCGATATTATTAGTTATATACAAATTTTAAATATTACTAATTTTAACTATTTCACATTTTAGCAGAATTCTTTCGGTAATAATCACATGAAATAAAATGAGGTCAACGCGTTTCGAACCAACCAGTGTGGTTCATCATAAGGACTATGTGAGATATCAGATCCAGACATTAAGTATAAATAGATGTAGAGATGGCTCAACTAGCCGTTATGATAACGACTAGTTTGACTTTGAAAAAGTAAATATTCCATTATTTATTTATTTAATTAATTTTTATTTATTTATTTATTATTATTTTATTTATTTATAAAACCTTTAATATATTTATACAACTAATTAACGAACTAATTAATATAATGGTAAGTAATTTAACAAAACATGGTGTATATAAGTAAATTTTTTATTAAATTATATAATAATCAATTATTATAATTAATTAATAAATATAATAAATTCTTATTCATATAATTTAATTATAACAAATCATCTATCAAATAGTCAAACATAGAGTCAAATAAATAAATAAATAAATAAAATAAAAATAAAAATAAAAATAAATAAAAACAAATAAATAAATAAATAAAAAGAAAAAGAAAAATAAATTAATAAATAATAAAAATATTTTATTTCATTTTAATTAATTAATTATTATTATTGTTATTATTATTATTTATTTATTTATTTTTTAATTAAAAATAAACAAATAAATAAAATAAATAAATAAATAAATAAAAATATAAAATATAAATATAAATAAATAAATAAATAATTAATTAGTTGGTTAATTAGTTGAATAAATATATTAAAGGTTTTATAAATAAATAAAATAATAATAAATAAATAAATAAAAATTAATTAAATAAATAAATAATGGAATATTTACTTTTTCAAAGTCAAACTAGCCGTTATCATAACGGCTAGTTGAGCCATCTCTACATCTATTTATATTTAATGTCTGGATCTGATCTCTCACATAGTCTTGATGACGAACCACACTGGTTGGTTCGAAACGCGTCGACCTCGTTTTATTTCATGTGATTATTACCGAAAGAATTCTGCTAATTTATATGATGGATCACAGAAACTTAGATTCCAGAAATATTTCACATTTTATTAATTTTATTTACTTTATACAATCAGAAATACACATCCACTTATACATATACATCTACTTGTCTACGCGGTGATACATGTATAGTCATATACCATACAATTATAAATGGATATGCATGCGGAAAAAATTATGGAGAGTCTGCTCTATGCGGGAGTAACTTACAAATGGCATGTAAATGATGGTTTCGATTCGTTATTTTTATATTTTGTTTTTAATAACCAGTGACGAGGGCCAAATGCTAGAGAATTTCATCAAACGTGTGGTGGAAATATTGTCCACTAAAAAAAAACCACCGTTGTACGTGGCCAAATACCCCACTGGCTTAGCAGACAAGGTAAAAGATTTCGACAAAGTATTAAGGTAGAACCACACATAAAAATTCCATATGGTCGGCATAGTCAGGTTGTGTAATATCCCGTTTCGGGGATATCTCTAAAACACGAAAAACTCCAACCAGAGATAGACTGGGAGGGCATTTACCGAATATTTCGCCTCTGAAAGAGGACGAGATCCGGAGGCTACTTGGCCCTTTCCAAACTCTATCTAAGAGTGAAATATAAACACACCAAGTGGTATAGAGCTAGAATGCTCAAACAATAATAGTGTAGTAGACTGTAATATCCCAAAGATGGACTTCTCAGCAAATCATGCCTGGAAAACGAATTATTCAGGTATGATGGCTTTAGATATCATAAAATATGTTTTAAAATTCTCATCAACCAAAATAAAGAACAGAAGAAACCTTTACTCAGCTTTTATGGGAAAAAAAGTGGGGAAAAGTGAGGATTTTGGCCCTAAAATGAGTGTATAAGAAAATCTGTGTAAACTGACGGGTCAAGGTTCTGGAATATGTTATATTAGGTTAAGAGGGACTTCCATGTCGAATTTCAGCTCAAAAAAAGACATTTTTCTATGTTTAACAATTCCTCCATCCCGACTAGTCAAGAAAAACCCTGATTTCCCATGACTTTGAGTATGCAGAAATTTACTGAAGCAAGGGCAGCATATTTTATGAAGGTATAAGATTTAAAACACTATTAAAAACCAGATAATGAGTTTAGGAACATGTCATAGGCTTTCAGCAAGGTTAAACAACAGTTTTACATAGAAAACCCCTCAAGAATGAGGTGTCGCAAGACAAGAGAATGATCCAGAAACCCTTCAGTGTTTTCTCCAGGAGCTGTGAGACAAGAATATGAACATATAGCCAAGAATAATATATAGCATCAAGAGAGAGTACAAGTCTTGAGGAAACAACCTCTCAAGAGAGCAATGCAAACCTCAATAATACATGTACATGGCAATGAAAGAACACTGCTATTTCTGCATAAACCCAGGCTATGAGGACGCAGTATATGATATAATACTACTGCAAAATGATGTCAACACATGGATATGACAATATATGGCCCAAATACAATAGGGGAGCGAAGCTCTAACCCTTATAAGAAAATATACCTCAATCCTCCAAGGGATTGGCTGAGATACACAAAATGACAAAAATGTCGGAGTTGCTGGGCAGCTACTGCAACTCAAATATGGAACCCAATAGAGAAGGCTAAATATTATGAACAAACTGAAGTAGACCTCCTCCAATGGATCTCCTAAGTGGAAGGCTGATCCTTACACTTGAGATCCCACCCACAAATCAATTTGCAAACCCTCACAGCAGCTACACCATGAAAATAACGCAGTAACTAAGAGGGAATGTACAGTGAATGGAATAGAATACTTTGGCCAAGTGCCAAGATATGAAAATTAGCTCCAATGTCTTCCAATCTGATCCTCGAAAGGAAAGAAAGACTCTCCCTCTGAAAAATAAGAGAAGGAAGTGGTGTTGTGGAATCTCCACGGAAAAACCCTACAACACAGTGTTATGCTGTTGCAACAATAACGTTGTCCTGGAGGATGATGCTGAAAAACTAACCTTGCCCGAGCAAGCACTCGAAGTCCCCCGGGGCTAAGGGTGAGATCTCTGTATGGAGACACTCGGTTGCACTAAACAGTGTTGCAGACAAGCTAAACAACCAACGTGCTAAAGAAGACAAATGTCTCACTCAACAATCAATAACTCAAGCATGAATGAAATGAGGAGGCTCCTCCATCTTTTATAGCGTTGGTTTCCCTCCAAAACCCAATGTAGCCTTTCTCTCTCCTCCACATCCTCATCCTTATCCACATCCTCATCCTTATCTGCTCAGAAGCTTGCAAAAGCTTCTAGAGTGTACATAGGCCTCCTCCTCCACGTGGTGTTGGGTCCCCCCTTGACTCCCACTTAAGTCACAACGTTGTGCTACTAGGTGGATGTCTTATTTCACTTAAGTGAGTTAGACCCTCTTCACTCACTTTTTATTTATTTACAAACTATAAACAACAAACTAAACAAAATAGAATCTTCCAATTAGCTGTTGCTAATTAGGAATATTACAGCCCCCCCTGGCAAAATGTTGCTTGCCCTCAAGCAACTGCCTGAACAAACCTCCTTTCTACAAAATGTGCCTGGGTCCCAGATGTGCCACTGAATCTTCCCTGTCCTCTGCATCACCTTGATATGAAGGGACCTCTCAATGCCGGGATCCCAAACTGATCTTTCATGGTACCAGCCAACCAACAATCCTTCCAGATCCCATGGCCAGGATGGACAATAATAGCCCAAGTCCATGGCTCAGACTGCGCACTGCCTCTGGCTATGAGTATTGCTCTAAGAGGTGAAGACCATGACTCTTGCTGTGCTGTATCTGTCACGGTGTAAGCTGTCCCATCGACTGTGTACCAACTCATCACCTCTCTCCACTCAAGGCATGGAGTCTGGAATATAATGAGGAACATATCCCTCATGTGGACCCTCCATCTCCAAGCAATCATCCAAAAAAAATGAGCCACCTCCCAACAAGGCAACTCCTGAAAATCTCCTTCCACCTCAAGCTCCAGTAATGAAGGTGGGCTGAAAATATTAACTTGGCAAGCATCATAGCTTACCCCATGTTGTCCTTTTCTCCACTCATGACAAGTGTAGAGTGTACGCTGATCCTGGGCTGCAAAATTATTGCCCTCCAATGGCAAAGTGAAGAACAATCCTCCAAAGAAGGTTCCTCCAACAATGAAGAACAAGCTGGCCCAAAACAATCCATTCATGAAGAATAGGACATGGTCATCATGGAACATCCTAATGAGAGGTTTTCTGAAGGTATTTCATGATGATTCATGATGCAAACAATTCCTCACAAGGATATAGCTCAGTCTCATCCACTGCAACTTCAGAAAATTACATGGCAAGCAATATCCATGATTCATCACATCTACTAAAGAACAGTAAATGGCTGAATGTGACAACAATAATACATGATAAAGCACTTGCACATGGCTTTACAATGAATCAATATCAATCTTATGGCCCACCTCAAAAGAGAACAAATATTTGGCTGGGGTGGCCATATCTCCTCTCATGCTCCCATTAGAACATGTAGTGCAGAAATTGTGAGAATTTTTCCCACTCACGGACACATCCAGCTCATGTGTCTCCCTCATAATCAAGCCTCCCATACAAATCTGATCTATATCAGCAAATGAAGACATGATCAGAAATAATATGAAGATAATGTTGAAGGTCTCATGTGGTGCAAGAAGGTACCAATAGCCTCCCAAACAAGTACAACGCAGTTTCACAAGTTGTTGCTTGATGAAAGTACAAGGAAAAATGTTTCTCCTTACATGGTTAATCATGCATGTCTCCATATGACACATGTTAGAGTGTATAAAATGAACATACAAGTGATGATAAAACATTTTCCTAAGGCCACAAAAGAGATGGTTGCCTCCATCATGTAGATTGGCCCAATACAACTCATGGAGCAATGTGACAAGCTTGCCCTCGTGTGAAGCAATGCACTGCATAAGAATGGTAAGAGTGTGAAAATCAATGAATGTATAAACAAACTTCTCCCCATATGCCAGAAGTAAGATGGTACATGGATCCATACATGAGTCCTCCATAGTGTTTTGGCATGTTATGAGGAAGAATGAACCATGTGCTGCAAAAAAGATAATCCTCCTTATGCTTGAAAACCCAAGTCAAGAAGAATGTGCCATAGATGTCTCTATCATCATTACCTCCTCTTTGTTCATCAAGTGCAAAAAATATGAAGTGATCCTGGGACCTATGGGTTATGGATCCACCATATCTCTGCTAGGCACACTTCATCCATAAGTCTTTACTCCAAGGTGACAATGCTGTGGGCTTATGCAAATAAGCTCCTGTCAATACACAACTATGTTCTTTGACATGCTCCTTGTCAAAGATTCTTCCAATAATGCTGCAACAAATGTGGAATACTTCCCAAGATGGAAGTGCTTCCAAGCCATCATCAAAGACCAAGGAGATAGTGCCATATCCTCCTCCTGCAACATCATACAAAGTGTGAGAGAAAATATGCCCTTGCTCTCCCAGAAACAAGCCAATCAACAAGACATTTTGTTGCATCCCCATACCTCCATCATACAAATCATGTGATGAAGACATAATGAATGAAATGAGTATCATATCAACACCATGCATCCATACTCTATGCTACTCAATGATGCAAGTATCCTGCCATCTTTTCTCCATCCTCCTACTCTCAGGAAGAGTGTTTGCCAAGTTATGGCCAAACTCTTTCAAGAGTAACTATCGCAACCAAGCCTCCTGCTGCCCGATATCATAGTTCTGCAAGTACAAGTGATGGCCAAACTCCTTCAAGAGTAAACAACACAGCCAAGCCTCCTGCTGCCCGATATCATAGATCTGCAGGTAGCTTCCTAGCTCCTTGCTCATCATCCACATCCACTCAATCACCTGTGGATGCCTCCTTCTTCTCCTCATCTTGGTACTCCTCCCATGAGGGCTACCATCCTCACAAATCAAATTCTTGTCTTTGCACTCCATGGGATTTTGAAATGTAAGCTTCTCAAGGATCAATGAGACCCTATCAAGAATCAAATAGGTGGTAGGCAAAAACCTCCCATCATGATGTGTATGGCTCAAATGATTTCCAACACAAGCATGAGAGATGTTATCCATCCTAAGATGTCCTCTATCTTCTATATGCTCTTGTGAGAAGGGAAGAAAATCATTGCATTCCATGGTGTGTCGAAGTGCATCTCTAATGAGATCTCTCCTTGAGACCTCCCTTTCATCCATAGTCCTTCAAAACCAATGAGGTCTTGGATCTGAAAGTAGAAGTTCCTCTTTGAGCTGAGAGGAGCTCATTGAGAAAGTGTCATATTGAAGGGAGAAAGGGTTTCTTACTCCAAGATGTCTACCATCAATCTTCAAGGCTTCAAACCCCAACCTCCAATGTGATGTACAATACAAAAATGGCTCATGAGAATGATGGTATGATTCCTTCTTGGGTGTTTCCATGTTGCACAGTGTAGTGCAACTAGGCTGCTCTTTAGTAGAAATGAGATTTGACCCTTGATCCTCAAGAGTGTTGGCTGCCCCAACTGTTGATGCATGTGGCTGCTCCTCCATGAGTGGGACAACGTTATCACAAGCCTCCTCAAGAGGTGGTGTGATCTCTTCTTCTTGATGAGAATAGGAAGCAAATGGTACTTCCTCTTCGTTTTATTCAATCTTCTTGACCTCCTCAAAGGTGGATGTATTTCTTCTGGATCTGAAAATAGATGAGAATAAACTCATCTTCTTCTTGGGCTTAGACTCACAGGGACCAGTGGATTCCTCATACATGGGAAAAGGTGACCTTACAGTGGTATGCTGCAACTCTAAAATTTGCATGCTAGAAACCCTACTGTTCATTCCTCCTTCATCCTGCCTGAGCTGACAGTAATCTCTTACGGACAAAGCTGCTTTGAAGTCTTCCCCCTTGGACTACCATTCTCGGAAATAATCTCCAAAGAGTATATGATCATGCTGATGTAAGATCCTCATATTTTTCATAGATAACTAGCTCCACAGGCTAAGCCATAACTATTCTCTGATACCACTGTAATATCCCGTTTCGGGGATATCTCTAAAACATGGCAAACTCCAACCAGAGATAGATTGGGAGGGCATTTATCGGATATTTCGCCTTTGAAAGAGGATGAGATCCGGAGGCTACCTGGCCCTTTCTAGACTCTATATAAGAGTGAAATATAAACACACAAATTGGTATAGAACTAGAATGCTCAAACAATAATAGTGCAGCAGACTATAATATCCCAAAGATGGACTTCTCAGCAAATCATGCCTGGAAAATAAATTATTTAGGTATTATGGCTTTAGATATCATATAATATGTCTTAAAATTCTCAGCAACCAAAATAAATAACAGCAGAAACCTTTACTCAGCTTTTATGGGAAAAAAGGTGAGGAAAAGTGAGGATTTTGGCCCTAAAATGAGTGTATAAGAAAATATGCATAAAATTATAGGTCACGGTTCTATAATATGTTATATTATGTTAATAGGGACTTCCATGTCTAATTTCAGCTCAAAAAAAGGCATTTTGCTATGTTAAACAGTTCCTCCTTCTCGACTAGTCAAGAAAAACCCTGATTTCCCATGACTTTGAGTATGCAGAAATTTACTGAAGCAAGGGAAGCGTATTTTCTGAAGGTATAAGATTTAAAACACTATGTAAAACCATATAATTAGTTTAGGAACATGGCATAGGCTTTCAGAAAGTTTAAACAACAATTTTACATAGAAAACCCCTCAAGAATGAGGCGCCGCAAGACAAGAGAATGATCCAGAAACCCTTCAGCATTTTCTCCAGGATATGTGAGACAAGAAGATGAATATATAGCCAAGAATAATGTATAGAAGCAAGAGGGAGTACAAGTCTTGAGGAAACAACCTCTCAAGAGAGCAATGCAAGCCTCAATAATACATGTACATGGCAATGAAAGAACACTGCTATTTCTGCATAAACCCAGGCTATGAGGACGCATTCTATGATAGAATACTACTGAAAAATGATGTCAACACATGGATATGACAATATATGGTGCAAATACAATAGGGGAGCGAAGCTCTAACCCTTATAAGAAAAAATACCTCAATCCTCCAAGGGATTGGCTGAGATACACAAAATGGAAAAAATGTCGGAGTTGTTGGGCAGCTACTGCAACTCAAATCTGGAACTCAATAGAGAAGGCTAAATATGATGAACAAACTAAAGTATACCTCCTCCAATGGATCTCCTAAGTGGAAGGCTGATCCTTACACTTGAGATCCCACCCACAAATCAATCTGCAAACCCTCACAACATCTACACCATGAAAATAACACAATAACTAAGAGGGATTGCGCAGTGAATGGAATAGAATAATTTGGCCAAGTGCCAAGATCTACAAATTAGGTCCAATGTCTTCCAATCTGATCCTCCAAAGGAAAGAAAGACTCTCCCTCTGAAAAATAAGAGAAGGAAGTGGTGTTGTGGAATCTCCACGGCAACACCCTACAACATAGTATTATGCTGCTGCAGAAATAATGCTATCCTGGAGGATGATGCTGAAAAAATAACCTTGCCCGAGCAGGAACTCGAAGTCCCCCGGGGCTAAGGGTGAGATATCCGCACGGAAACACTCGGTTGCACTAAACAGCGCTGCAAACAAGCTAAACAGCCAGCGTGCTAAAGAAGACAAATGTCTCACTCAACAATCAAATGAAATGAGGAGGCTCCTCCATCTTTTATAGCGTTGGTTTCCCTCCAAAACCCAATGTAGCCTTTCTCTCTCCTCCACATCCTCATCCTTATCTGCGCAGAAGCTTGCAGAAGCTTCTAGAGTGTACATAGGCCCCCTCCTCCACGTGGTGTTGGGTCCCTCCTTGACTCCCACTTAAGTCACAACGTTGTGCTACTAGGTGGATATATTATTTCACTTAAGTGAGTTAGACCCTCTTCACTCACTTTTTATTTATTTACAAACTATAAACGGCAAACTAAACAAAATAGAATATTCCAATTAGCTGTTGCTAATTAGGAATATTACAGGTTGGGTGCAGTGGGGACGACAACTTTGGCTTTAGAGTTTTTCAATAGAAATCATTCAAAATACAATAAAGCCCACTTTTTGTATGGTGTAGGAGAAAACGCTAAAAGCCCGGTACAATTGCTACAGTTGCAGAGAAAACTGTTGGAAGGTTTACCTGGAGCGGATCAGCATATAGATAACATCCATCAAGGTACACAGATGCTTAAAGAGTTTCTCTCAGCATCATCTTCCAAATCTTTGATAATTTTAGATGATGTAGATTATGAAGGACAAGTATATAATCTCCTACCCAATAGAGATGTCTACTATTCGAATAGCTTAGTTTTGATTACATCTTAGGATAGGGACGTCCTCAGAAAGTCAGGAGTGGAAGAGATATCCATTTATAGATTAACAGGCATGCCTTTAAAATACTCGCGGGAGCTCTTTTGCTCTTACGCCTTCTGCCAAGCATATCCTCTCAAAGGATTTGAACATCTGGTAAATGAGTTTCTATTGGCATTTCAGGGACTGCCATTGTCCTTAAAAGTGTTTGGGGAACTTCTCTTTGGTAAAAATGACAAAACCCTTTGGGAGGATACACTTTTCCAAGTACATGACGTTCCAGATGTTATAATGAACACATTAAGAATTAGTTATGATGCACTCCATGAAAAGGAACAACAAATCTTTTTAGATATCGCCTGCTTTTTCATTGGAGAAAAGAGGGATATCACAGTAGAAATATGGGACGCACCAGGCCGGAAAGGTTCTTTGAGCTTTCAAAATCTAGAAAGCAAGTGCTTGGCGGAAGTGGAAACTGATAATTATATACGCATGCACGATCACCTTCAAGATTTGGGACAAGAGATTGCACGGAATAGATTGTCACACCATCTTTGATAGAACATTGATAAATTGTCGCACCGTTTTTGGCAATCTTTTGTAAGTTCTCAACATTTAGTGTATTTAATTGAAAAACAAAAAACCTATATAATTTCACAATTTTGATCATTTTTGGAAAATGAACAGGGATTAGTTGAAGTGTGGTCAATTAGGATGCTTCCAAATGACGATATGAATTCGAATTCAGATTCGGATACCAATACCGATAGCTTTAATGTACCATTGTCATGGCGCAAAAGGAGTGAGGAGCTTTTCCAGAACTCTCGGGTGAAACTTTCCAAAAGACTGAACAATACCTATTATCGTTTTCTTGGTATTGGTTTAAAAAAGTTGCAACTTCTTGAGACTGAAGGGCATCTTTTGGAGTGCATTTTGACGAGGGTGCACTCTCCACATCTTATATGGCTTTCTTGGTGTGAGTGTCCCTACTCTTACTTGCCTTCGTGGATACCAATGCAAAATTTAAGGGTTTTGAAGGTGAATGGGGATCTATTGAGAACATTGTGGCAAGGCAGGTCGCATGTAAATCTGAATGTGTTTGCTCTTTTGTAGTTGACATTGCACCCCTGGACTGGAAAGTAATTGTAAGAGTTCTCATGATGATATTCTATCTTCTTGTTATATATTTTTAAGAGTTTAAACAAATTTTGCAGGTGCCTCTTCAGCTGCGAGAGTTACAGATTTTTGGTAACATATCGAAGATCCCAAAATCCATAGGACAACTGAAGCAACTGGAACGGATTTTCTTCTGCTATGGTTTTTTCCAAAAACTGCAAGAAGAATTTTGTGATATGAGGTTGTTGAAAGTCTTGGTGTTAAAAGAATGCTCAGGACTGAAGGCGCTGCCAGACTCCTTTGGTAATTTGGCGAGCCTCCAACACATGGAGCTGTCGTACTGCGAGAAATTGGAAAGGTTGCCAGAGTCCTTTGGGAACTTGCCGAGCCTCCAACTCTTGGAGCTGTCTCACTGCGAGAAATTGGAAGGGCTTCCAGAGTCCTTTGGTCACTTGCTGAGCCTCCATCAACTCGAGTTGTCTCACTGCGGATTCAAGAGGCTACCAGAATCCTTGGGTAATTTTCCCAGCCTCCAACAGATGAAACTGCCTGACTGCTGGGGATTGAGGACGCTGCCAGAGTCCTTCGGTAACTTGCTCAACCTTCAACAATTTGAGCTTTCTCACTGCAGATTCCAGGTGTTGCCAAGGTCTTTTGGTAATTTTCCGAGCCTCCAACAGATGAAGCTATCTGATTGGTGGGGATTGCAGATGCTGCATGAGTCCTTATCTAACTTGTCGAGCCTCCAACACTTGGAGCTCTCTACTTTGAAGATGCTACCAGAGTCCTTCTGTAACTTGCTGAGCCTCCAACGCTTGGAGTTGTCTTGTTTGGGGACACTGCCAGAGTCCTTTGGTAACTTGGCAAGCCTCCAACACTTGGAGCTGTCTCACTGCAGATTCAAGAAGCTGCCATGGTCCCTTGGTAATTTTCCTAATCTCTAAAAGAATGAGGCTGTCTAACCACTGGGAATTGCATACGCTATCAGAGTCCTTCGGTAAGTTGACGAGTCTCCAACATTTGGAGCTGTCTAGGTTGGAAATGCTACCAGAGTCCTTCGGTAACCTGCCAAGCCTCCACACTTGCAGTTGTCTAGATTGAAGGTGCTGCCAGATTCCTTGGGTTATTTGCCCCGCCTCCAACAAATGAAGCTATCTGACTACTGGGAATTGACGACGCTACCAGAGTCCTTCAGTAACTTTCCGAGTCTCTCACACTTGGAGCTATTTGTGTGCTGGAGCTTGGAGAGGCTTCCAGAGTGATTCGGTGACTTTCCCAGCCTCCGATACATGGATTTGTCTTGGTGCAGGAGTTTGAAGATGCTGCCAGAGTCTTCTAGTAACTTGCCCAGCCTTTGACGAACTCTAGGTCTTACAGCACATACAAACAATAAATGACATGTAGATTTGCTTCTAATTACAAACTGTGACTATAAATGTCATGAGTCTATTCCAAGAAACTCAGTCAAAACAAACTCTCATAAACTTGATTGTCCATCCTCCTTTGCCACTCACCATACCATTCATCTCCATGAACACTGCACTTTTCATATGCTGAAACACACCATTACTTTGGCTTTGTACTTTTGAGTCTTAGGCATCTTCATTTTACTTTAGTAAGCTGGTCTTGGTCTCCATGTTTTACCTGTCATCAATTAGAGTTGCAAATTCTAACAGAATGACATCATATTGAGGTCCAAATCTCAATATTAATACAAATTTCCAAGACTTGTCCACATTTACCCATACTAAACAAAAACAATACCAAATGACACTATAAGCATAAGCAATAACCATGACAATAATACAATATCCATGAAGAAAAAAACTAGCATGCAAACGTTCAACACATTGCCATGCCATTCACTGCTGCGGACAAACTGCCCCGAATTTCAGCTCACCAGAACACTGCCCACATTGTTGTTGTGAGAAGATCCAAGATCATACACTGCACATTGTCTTCGATTTGATCCCTACTAGATCACTGACAACTGATCGCTCTACGTTGCTTCATGAACATGCATGAGAAACACCCTTTCACCTGCTTGCTAGTTCACATTTCGACAAGCAGTAATTCACCTCCACTGCTCAGGCACCCAGCCTTGAGGAGATACAATGTAGCACCAAGGCTCAACTCAGCCACCAAGGCTTATCACATCCATGAAGGCTCAACACAGCCACGAAGGGCTCAACACAGCCACGAAGGCTCAACTCAACCATGATGGCTTATCACAGCCACAAAGGCTTATCACCGCCACGAAGGCTCTCCAGCCACAAAGGCTTATCACCGCCATGAAGGCTCTCCAGCCACCCAGGCTTATCACTGCCACGAAGGCTCTCCAGCCACAAAGGGGCCATAAGCCATTAAGGCTTACTAGCTCTTCTCTAGAGCATGCAACGACACACAGGTCGGATCTGCAGTAACATCGCCACAGTAACGCAACTATCCCAACAAACATCCATCCTCATTGCACCATATTCATCTCTCCATCATCATCGATGGACATCTGGTGCCAACACAAGAGACTTCCAAACATGCCTTCTCACATGCTCATTGATGGGCTGCAACAATGAAGACCCATTATCAAGCTAACATCCTTGCAATTGAACATGCAGATCTTTCTCCACAATATGTTTCCATCACACTGGGCACACACATACTCGATCATCCTCCAATCTCTGATGTCATTTTCACTGTCATGTCTTCATCATATCCTTCAAATTTGTTTAGTGTTGGAATGACCAGTTACACTCACAATTGTGACAATATTTGGTCACACTAATGTCACTTAAATTACAATCAGTTTACATTGTCATGACACTTACACAATAATACATTGCAAATTTAAAACATCATCAGAGAATTAAAAAAAAAAATAGACAATAGTATAAACTTTTAACTCTGTGTATATCGAGTGAGATGCAAAAAGGAGAGAAGCTCCAACACTCGAGCCATCTCAAACACAATGGCCACACAAACCGGTCCTCTTCTTGATCAATGCCAACTGAGGCAAACAACAAGAACTCTTCTCCACACTCCTTCCATGGTTGCATCAAACAATAACACGACTGCATAGCTCCATGGAGTCACAGGGGAGGGGGTTGCTGACATTGCCGACCGCATAGCTGGTGATGAGTAGAAAACACCAGAAATTGTGGATGACCTCGACTAGAAGATCTATGCCTCAAATTTTCTCTTCTGCTAAAATTATGCGCTCTGCCCATCGCAACAGCTGCCAAATGCTGCATAATTCGTTCCTCAAAGTCAGAGTCATCGGTATAAGCCGAAACATGGTGGAATTCAAATTCATCAACAGAATTTTGAGCAAACATCGGAGTGTTTGGAGACTGGCTTAATCTAAAGCTCCTCTCTTGCTCCACTGTTGCAAGAAACTCTTGACTTGCAGGATCCTTCAACACCGTGGAAAACACCATAGGCAAGAATCATGACTTCAATCTACAGGTAGATCCACGCTCTTGGCTCCACGTAGCAAGAAAACACCTTATGGCTTGATTTTCTTCTTCAGCAATGAGTTCGATCCTCCATGCAGGATCTCGGACACACTGATCCAAGCGAGAAGCCCGGATCCAAGCTTCAAGAGGAAACATGCTAGGTTGTGACAGTAAACGAGATCCCGCCAGTGGTAATATTCCTCTAAATCAACGGCCTCATATAAAATATCAAAAAGCAGAGAACAGGCACAGACACCCCAAAAGTCGCCGCTACGCTCTCCATGTCCACACCAGCCCCCACGCCCACCGATTTTCTCTTGATGTATTTTAGTGGCAGAGGCACCGTTTCTGCCACCAGTTTCAGCTAAATTTCCCAGATCCAGATCCTCACTGCACCATCTAATGCCACGCAAGTTTCAGTTCTACGTAATTCAAAGTCACTCCAAACCCGCAAATAACCACTGAAAAGATTTCTTCAACCGATAGCAAACAAAATGTGAAGGAATTCTAATGCAAATTGTGTTTGATCCACCATTGATCAAACACAGCCTTCAGATCTCCTCATAACAGCGACACCCACTATCGTTTTACCTCACAAACAGTGGCCTCCATGCAAGCTCTCGGCCTAGCTTCATCCTCGGTGTGTTCAGGCAACAGCAGCGGCTCACGATGAAGGATGGAGGGATGCTTCTCCACGCAACACTGCACGAGCAACTGGTGGACAGTCACTTGAACCTAGGAAGCCTTTACTCTGCATCTGCCTTTTTGTCACTTGTTGAATTAATTTCGATGGATGCAATTATTTTCAACAAGAATCTGGATCGCAGCATGAAAAATTTTGTGCCACTTTTACGGGAATATGACTGTTGTATGTGCAACTGATCAGCAGATCACTTCTTCGCTGCGTGAATCCAAATTTCTTCACAACACCTGCAACCACGGCGCTCCTTCGACCTTCAACACACTTGTCCCTGCGGTAGCAAAGAACAACAGATCTATGATCAAACTACAGATTTCGATCTCCACCTTCTCGTGTTGATGGGTCGCACTGAAAGAAATCGCTCAAGAAAGCACAAATTTATTCTATTGTTCACGCTTCACGCAAAGGGCAGCCAACAAAATATGTATGCAGAGATTGATATCACTTCTTACGGGAATTTTGCATAAAATCTTGCTCACGAAACCTTCAGGCGCTCCTCACACAGCGCTCCTCACTTAGGCAACACTCTTTCTCAGATGGACAACCCAAAAACTAAACTAAAAACAAAAATCTCTTATTTCCTATTTCCCTCAGCCCACGAGGGGCCGAGGTCCAGGCCCAGGCCCAAACGGGCTCTGATACCAACTTAGAAACTGAGGTAACAAGCTCTATTATGTTAATAAAAATAATAGAGTTACATATATACATTAGGATTGTCTCAAGATAGAGAAGCTATCTTAGACGCACAATCATTTGGTTGAGAGAATATCTCAACCTTACACCAAACTAGGAACTAACCTATCAAATAGGAACAAACTCTAACTGAAGACAAGTAGGAATTAGATATTCCAATAGAAAGCAAGTGGATAACTTGATGAATCACCAAGCTTGTGGGGAATTAACGAACCTCCAACTACCTCCATCCATATTTGGGGGATCAAGAGTTTGGAGAGGCTACCAAAGTGCATTCGGTAATTTGACGCCCTTCAACACATGGACCTCTTTAGGTGGTTGAATCAACTATTAAAATGTTGGTTTCGTTGGAAGAGTCATGGTTAGCAGGGTTCAAAATTGAGCCCGTCATGAGGGCTTATCACGTCGCAGAAGTGCTAAGATAAAAGTATCCCCAAAAATATGTAAATTTAGTTTTTATTTTGACTGGTTTTAATTTTTTTTAATAATATAATAAAATGCCCCCTGGAGGGCTGTAGCTTGCCAGACAAATTTCCAGTTTATAGATATCTTTGGAACTTGGACCCCTACGACGATGGCAGGTGCCAACTGGTTGCAAATTTAACTTGCATTCTTCAAATTTTCTGTGCTAACTGAAATGTAATGGAATAGAGTTAGAGAGGTATGAGCAGAATTTCAATATGAGCAGAATTTCAATGTAATGGAATCTTGATTTCAATATGAAAATAACATTCCATTTGTTGTTTGAATATGGGTTAAATTACCACGTGAGCCCCTTCTTCCCCTTCACTAATGGAGTTAAGACACCTTCTTCCCCTTCACTCAAGAACATTAAGAACTCTTTAAGATCAACAACAAGTTCATCAAGGAAAAAAAAGGCAACATCCCAAAAGGAGAAGGGGTTTGCCAAGCAACATGCCCCTCCCAAAAACCCTATCTCAGTCACCCAGAACCCTTTTTCTTCTCCTCATAATTATGTATCTCATTCATAATCGACTAGTAAGGGGTATATGAGGACCCCTTTGGTACATAGGTATGAATCTCTCGTGATTCAAAAATTATTGCAATTGAGACCTCCAATGAGTAAAGATATAACGTGAAAAATCCGCAGAAATGCCTCCGCTTGAAGATACCCTAGAACCTAAGGAAGAAGTCTACCAATTGCCTACAAACACCCAAAATCCTCTCAGTAACCCCCTTTTTTTTTGGTCCTGCATCTTTTGATAAGAGAAAGAGATGCAATGGTGAATTTGAAAACAATACAGAAATGAGAAGATTAGGGAAAATAGTGGGTCACAAACCAAAAGGAGACAAATGAGAAAACAATTTGACAAATACAAAAAAACTGGGAATGCAACCTACCATAGAAGCCATATATAATATCTGGGAATGCAACATACCATAGAAGCCATATATAATATAGGCACAAGGACACCCAAGAATCAAAGTGGCCCAGCTCCTCCTCATAGAAGAATCCCCAAAACCACAAGTAAATAATGAATGGCAGGGGCCTCATAAGTGAAACAAAATTAGTAGGAATTATAAACTTATCAAAAAATAAAGTGCTCATGTTATCTTGCTGAAGGATGCAAAATTAAGGGAACATGATGTTCTCCAAAGAAGTAATTGCATATGGCGTGGAACTGAAGTAAAAGCATCTAGTTAGTTCCAAAGGGGCATATGGAGGTATTTCAATCCTATGGTCCTCGTCATCTTTCAAATTGACTTAGGTTCAAATCTCATCTCATTGGCTTGTAACCTGACTCTTACACATCCCTTCTAGAAAAATTTGCGATGTAATTAATATTTATATGCTCCTAACCTATCAGGGAAAGTTATGTATTGGAACTCCTATTCTCTTATGGATTTTGAATATGGCCAAAATAGTATTTTTTTTGGAGGTTTTTAATACCACTCAGCACTCTTGGGAGAAAAATTGGGGTTCTATTCCCTTGAGGAGTCTGAGCCTCTATATGGCCAAAATAGTAATTATGAAATAGTAATTATGTTGAAGGTCTTAATATCACTCTACATCCTTGGGAGAAAAAATGGGTATCCTCAGTTCAAGATCGAGAAAGTGGAAGACTTCATTTCTTTACTAGATATGATAAAAATAATTAAGAGAAAATTCACCTAGAACAATTTCAGATAGGGGCCAGGTCACATTGTTGCTCAGCTAGACCATTTCTTGGTTCATAGCGAATTTTTGGAAAAATATTCTCGTTCACCTCGCATATTTTTTCTTGTAGTGGTTTAGACCACAGATCAATTACATTGTCTCTCCGGTCTCGGAGGACTATGGGAATCTCCCCCTTTAGATTTAATCCACAATGGATTCAAAACCAAGAATTCTTCAAATCGGTATTTGCAGCCTGGTGCCATTGGGTTGAAGGCTCTCCAATACACATTTTGGAGAAGAAAATTAAATCTACCAAGGTAGCACTCAAAGTCTGGACTAAGGATTGCTCTATAATCAAACAATTAGTTTTTCTTGTTGGAATTTAATTCCAACTGCACCAGAGCAGCCGGAGGACGAAAGAGTTTAATTCTTGATGGGAGAAGGATGCAGCAACGACATAGAAATTTTATGGGTTTGTCTGGGCTACTGTTCAGGGTTTTCTGACCTCTGTCTCTGCCCATTTTGGACTGGTACTTGCTCTGTTTTACTAGTCGAAGTAGGAACCTAGCCCCCTAGGGCTTCAGTACACTTCCACGTTTCTAGGAGGAGTTTAGCTGAAGTAAGTCGTCTGAAATTTTAGTGTGTTAAGCCTCTTTTTTTTCCAGATCTGATCCTGCACCTTCAAATCCATTTCAGATTGGTTATTATTCCATCGAAAACACCTCTTTTCAGTTTTGTTTGGTCCTCCTCTAAGGTCCCCTCCATTTCCCTTCAGGTTTTAGCCTTTTTCCACCTCATTTGCAGCAATTTTCCCTCTAGTTTTTTGTTGTTTTTTGCACCTATTTCCAACAGATTTGACCTTTAGATAATTTTCCCTCTCAAATTTAGATCCATTGGCTTTTTTGGTGTGTTTTGACTAGATTTTTGCCCACTCAGAGACTAGTTGTTGAGAAGCTCGCCTCCTTGGGTTTAGATTGATGCATCTTTAGCTATTTATTTTCTATTATATTCAGTTTAATTTACTGTTATTTACAGATATATTTACAGTTATACAACACACTTTTTTATTTTTTCTCTACAAACGTCTGGATTAAAAATTAAAATTAACACACACACCCTAAGCGAAGAGCGCCCGGTTAACACCACCAGCCAAAGACTATAACATTGTAATCAATTGATCCTACAGCTCCCTGCCCTTGTTTCGACATTGTATTCATTTGATCCTACACCTCCTTGCCCTTGTTGGTCTCTCTTCCTTTTGTGATCCATTTTTTTTCTTCCATCATTGCGCCCCCAAGGCGTTTATCCTAAAGACTTATTGGCCTTCATCCTCAGTTTTTGTTAGGAATAATTACTCCTTTCCATAGGATTTGAGTTAGTCCTCTACCGAGTCCCCTTCCGACTCCGCTTTTCATTCATTGGGTTCCCCTTCTGATTCTATCCCTGGTTCTCCCCTGTCACCTTCACCATGTCTGGTTCAAGACCTAACGCTGGTGGTAGCCCTGACCCTAATTCTGGGAATAATACTAGTGGGACCGCAACAAGAACTATCCTGGCTGCTCCTATGCTCCCTTATATGGTAGGCCTCAGTCTTCCTGATTTCAATCGGTTGATCAATGACCCCATACGCCATGACACTGGTTGGCCTGCTATGCCAACCAAGCTCCCTTACGACATCCCCAAGTTTGAAGGTCTTGCTGAAGAAGATCCTACAAACCAGGTTCGATCTTTCCACATGTTGTGTTCGTCTAATTCCATCACCGATGATTGTCCGTCTTCGGTTGTTCCAACGTATGCTTACTGGAGAAGCTTCTAAGTGGTATGTTGACCAGGCCTCCTCCTCTCATACTACTTTTGCAACTCTTGCTCGGGATTTTCTGTCTTACTTCTAAGTGGTATGTTGACCGTGTCTACATGGACTAGTTCCTTAGATCCCATTTTCTTGCTATCGGAAAATATGTCGCCTCTCATTTCCCTCGGACCGAAGAAGCTGCTCTTCAGATTGCGCTAAAATATGACCTGATCTACGCACAGTCTGGTTATGTTTATACCATCTCACCTAATCTCCCTAGACATGGTGGTGCCAATGCACCGGGGGCATCCCATGCCGCTGACGGTATCGTTGGAGCCCTTTCTCATCCGTACACTCATCCTCCCATGGGTTATGGTTTCCCTCGGGAAGGGGCCAGCTCCTTCAGCACTTTTCCCCCTCCCGATAGCATGTATCCAGAATACGACATGCCTCCTCCTTTCACCCAACCTGTTTACCACAATGTTACCCAACCTCCTTATTACCCGTATCCACGACCTGGTGCTCCAGCTCCTCCAACATTAGCAACCCCCCCCTCCCTTGCCTTCTCAACCCCCGTAACAACAGCCACCACCCCCCAGGGGTAGGTGTATGCACAACAGGGAGCGACGAATCCTCCTACTTCAAAAAAGAAGAGGAAAGGGACCCAAAATCAATCTTCTCCAAGTAATCTAGGTCCTAATCCCCAAGGGAATGCACCTAACACTGCTAACCAGCAATATGGCACTCAGCCCAAGTAGGACAGACATGCTCGCATGAATAAGTCTTGTTCTTGTTGTGGTTCCTATGGTCACTACACCCACGATTGTCCCCTTTTACCTCAGATGCGTCAGATGTGGGAGACTCAAGCAACATCGCATGGACATCAAGCCTCCCCTTCGGTTCCTCCCAATGTTGCACCTATCCAGCCAGCTGTGTTTACCAATCCTTTCCCTCAGCAAGGATTCGTGGCTATCCAACTACCTGAAGGTCAGGTGGCCAGTCAACCTCCTCCATCTGGTAACTCTGATTACCAGATTCTCATGATGAAATATGACCAACCAATTAGTGTTGATGTCAACCTTCAGACTCGGTCCTGTCAGTACAACAAGCCTCTCGCTACATCTGCCACTGAGCTCCCTTATTTAGGTTCCATAGAGCCTCTTTCGACAACCAATGGTCCTTTATAGATTCCTCGGTCTAAGGCAGAGGTTCATACTAAGATCCCCAAGGGACCATTATGCCAAAATGTTGCTTCTAGAAAAGCTGCCCATTCGTATAGTATAGTAGATGATTTGGTGCAATTTCTTGCTACCATCTCAACACTGGAACTCCTCTAGTCGTGCCCTTCACAACGAAAAGCTCTACTAACTACCATGGGCACTATGGATCCTTTAGATGATCGATTGATCGTCTTCGATGTTGACTAGTCAGAACATCCTCCCCTTCCTGCTTTTGTCGCCTTCCAAATCACCTTCAAGAAATGGAATGCCAATGTCTCCCATTGTATCATTGATGAGGGGGCATCCACCTGCGTGATGTCTGCTTCGGTTTGGAAGCAACTCGGATCCCCTGAGTTGGTCCCTTCCACTATCACCTTCCGAGCGTGGGATGACCACTCTTCCTAGCCCATTGGCATGTTCCAAAATTGTCGTATTACTCTTGCGGGCAAGACTATTTGCATTGACGTAGAACTCATTTATGCCCTCTTAGATTACAACATTCTTTTGGGTCGTAGCTACACTTATGCGATGTCTGATGTCCCATCTGCGTTTCACCGCAAGATGTACTTTCCTCATAAGGGAGAGATAATCACCATTGACCAATTGACATATTACGAACCGAAGTCTCAGACCTCCCCTGAGTCCATCATCTCTTCAGTGGCCAGTAAGAAAACCGTCAAACCTTTGACCAGTGTCTCACCCGGAGTCTACAAAGACTCCTCTTTGCTTGGTTATTTCCCTGGTCTTCCTCCTCTTGTCTCTGATCCTAGCTCATTGAACATTTTCATAATGAAATCGTCTCAGGCTTCCCTTAAGCAGCCCGCTTCAACTAGTCAACAACCCCGCCCTCCGCAACCTGCTCCTAGAACTTTGACCTAGCCTTCAGGATCCCCTCCTTAAGGAACCTCATCTGCAGTTGGTATTCATGAACCTATCTACCCTCCCGACATGGCTCCTCCTGGCCTTAACCATATCGAAGTTGTCTCGCCTGACCATTACCCCTTCGGTCAGATACCGTTCTTAGCTCCCCCTCTGGGAGTGTTTTTGGTACCTGTTATGGCTACCTTATCCCTTCCTAACTTGACCTTGGGGATCGTAGTCTGGTACATTTATCCCCCATCAAATATCCTACCTGGTCAGCCCAAACCTTATTTTTATTTGACCCCGGTTCAATCGGCCCTCATGACCCCTCCCTCTGCTATTGTGGCTCAGCCACCTAAATAGGAACCTCCTCCTATTGTGACAGCTTCGGGTGAAGGGGGAAAAGCTCGCAAGAAGGCACCTAAAGACATGGCTTCCCCGACAACCCTGCTCCTCCTCAGCCTCCAAAGCGTACCCCCCCACCCCCGTGTGCTTTGTGTGATGTTGTCGGTCGTGCCACCCATCATTGTTCCGAATTGCCTCATATCAATCCCATGGTTAATGTTGTGTTTCCTGAGTCTACGGTCCCTTAAGCCTTTGTTTCTTCCTCGACTATAGCCAAGAACTCTAAGACTATTCACACAAACCAACCTTGTGCTTTGTGTGATCTCCATGGCCATTATACCCACCGTTGTCCCCGCCTCACGCATTACTGTACCTCTTTGGAGGTAGTTCGAGAATACGAGATTGAACAGAACCAGTTTTCCTCTCCCGTCCTTGCACAGTATGCTTCATGTCAGCTTGAGGATTTACCCGCTCCCATTAACATCCCCCCTCCTGATGTTAAGATGACGGAGCCTGCGGCCACCATCCTCTACCTATCATCATTCATGAGATCCATGGTGGAAGCTCCCTCTGAGACATCCCCTTTCATTTTGCTTGACCCCTCTTTAGCAATCACCCTGGGCTAACCATTAGTGGATCCCTTATCTGCTTGTTTTTCCGTCACCCCCCGTGATGATGCGCATGTGAACCTTTCTTCTCATGATGATGATTCAGGTAGCTTCGGTGCATCATGTGGTCTCCCTTCCTCCAGTCACCCCATCTTCTACTGTGATGACGACATCATGGAAAAATTTTCCACCCCTGAATTCATCTTTCCCGCCCATAAGCAGAATGGCACCATCCGTGTCTATGGTGACTTTCTAGACCTGAGCAAAAACTACCCCCATAGCAGCTCCCACACACCACCTACCTGTCAGTGTGTGGGTGGTAGACATCCTATCCAGAGCACTCCCTCTAGCAATGTTTTTTTGATTTATACTGTGCGTGTTGTGTAACCAGCTCCAAAAATAGAAGAAAAGAGATATAAACGCCTTAGAAATGAGCCACTTCGAGGGGGAAACCTCCAATACATTACATAAATGAACAATTCTGGGATGATACAATTACAAAACCTCCTTTCTATATATAGGAGTCCATGGGGCCATAATGTAATCCTAGTGGGCCACAATGTAATCCTAGCCGACCTAACAATAATAATTTAAGGGCACAATAATAACAATATGGGGGTTACAAGGGTACAATAATAACAACAAGGGGTTACACTAACAACAATAAGGGACTATACTAGTAATATAGGGACCTAACATGCCCTTCTCCTTCAAAAAAGTGTTGTCCTCAATGCTTGAGTAGCTCTAGGTGCTTTTGTATAAAATTCTCATCCTCCCATGTAGAATCTTCAGTGGGTAAGTTCTTCCACTTGATGAGATATTCTGAAATTGATCGATTCCGTAGTTGTCGAGTTCTTGTTTCCGTGACCGCTTTCGGTTCCAATATGATTTTTCCTTCCTCATCAAGTTCTGGAAATATTGTTTGAACTGGAAGATTTTCACCTATAACCTTCTTTAAGCATGAAACATGGAAAACTGGATGTACTCGTGAAGAAGCAGGAAGCTCCAATTTGTATGCCATAGTACCAATATTTTGCAACACCTTGTAAGGACTATAGTACTTTGGTGATAATTTATTATCCTTCTTAGCTTGCTTGAGGGACATTTGTTTGTATGGTTGTAGCCATAAAAATACCCAATCTCCTACATCAAAACTTCTCTCGCTGCGATGTTGATCTGCCTGTTGTTTCATTCGATTTTGTGCCAAATTTAGGTTATCATTTAAGAGTTGGAGAACTTCTTGCTGATGCTTGATGTGATCTTCCACTGCTTGAACCTTCGATTTTTCCCTTAAAGATGATGTGATGGATGGTGGATGATATCCATAAAGTGCCATAAATGGGGTCATTTTTGCTGCAGTATGGAAGGAAGTGTTATACCACCATTCAGCGAGAGGTAACCACTTGACTCATTGTGTTTGTTTATCAGATACAAAACAACGAAGATATCCTTCCAAACATTTATTTACTATCTCAGTTTGACCATCAGATTGAGGATGATAAGATGAGCTATGAGCTAATTGAGTACCCAAACAAGAAAATAACTCCGTCCAAAAATTTCCAGTAAAAATGGGATCTCTGTCGCCCACAATAACCCTTGGGCTTCCATGTAGCTTTTGAATTCTGTCCATAAATGTAGTAGCAACTGTACTTGCTTTAAATGGATGAGATAATGCACAAAAGTGTGCATACTTGGCAAGTCTATCAACTACCACCATGATGACACTCTTTCCTTCGGACTTAGGTAAACCTGTGATAAAATCCATTGAAATCTCCTCCCAACGTTGACTTGGAATGGATAAAGGTTGTAGAAGTCCCGGGGTCTTAATTGTTTCCACTTTATTCTGCTGGAAAACCAAACATTCCGCCACAAACTTTTGAATATCAGATTTAAGGCCATCCCAAAAAAATTCTTTCTTCACCCTGTGGTAAGTTTTTAAAAATCTTGTGTCCTCCTAAAGGATAAGTGTGCAATTCCAGAAGAATCTTTTGTTTTTGTTGGGAATTCTTACAAAGATATAAGCGATCTTTGTACCATAAGGAATCATTTTTCCAACTAAATGTATCATATGTACTAGGATCTTGCTGCAACTTTTGAATGAGTGTCCATACATCTTTTTCCTTCTTCCATTCATCTTTTGCTTCGGTTATCCAATCTGGTTGGATAATAGAAATGGCACAAAGCAATGCTTCCACCTCTTCATTCTTTCTTGAGAGTGCATCTGCAACAACATTAAGCTTTCCCTTCTTGTAGATTATTTCAAAGTCATAACCCAACATCTTTGTGACCCATTTTTGCTGCTCTTCTGAAGATAGTCTTTGTTCCAAAAAGTGTTTAAGACTATCATGATCAGTTTTTACCTTGAAGTGTCTTCCCATTATGTAAGTTCGCCATTTCTTTAGTGCATGCAGTATTGCTAACATTTCCTTCTCATAAATAGGTTTTTGTAAATACTTTCCTTTGATTAGATGACTTTCAAAAGCAATGGGTCTTCCTTCCTGCATTAAAACTGCACCAATTCCATTTCCTGAGGCATCACATTCCACAATAAAGGTTTTTGTGAAGTCTGGCGTAGTTAAGACCGGTGCTAGGCACATTGCCTCTTTAAGATGTTCAAAGGCCTTAGTTGCTTCAGGGGTCCATGAAAATGCATCTTTCTTCAATAATGTTGTTAGAGGTGCTTCTATTCTCCCATAATTCTTAACAAACTTGCGATAATACCCTGTTAACCCGAGAAATCCTCGCAACTGCTTTATGGTTGTTGGGACTTTCCATTCCTTAATGGCTTTAATTTTGTTAGGGTCTACCTTAACACCCTCGTGAGATACAATATGACCCAGATATTCCACCTCTTATACTCCAATGAAACATTTGGATTTTTTTGCATATAATTGTTTCTCCCGCAATAGTTTGAGCACCCTGTCAACATGTTCAACATGATCCTTCCAAGACCTGCTATAGATTAGTATATCATCAAAAAATACTAGCACAAATTTTCTAAGGAAGGGTTTGAAAATGGAATTCATCAACCCCTGAAATGTAGAAGGTGCATTGGTAAGGCCAAAAGGCATGACCAAAAATTCATAATGACCCTCATGAGTTCGAAATGCTGTTTTTGGAATATCTTCAGTCTTCATTCTAATTTGATGATATCCCGAACGAAGATCCAACTTGGTAAAATAAATTGCTCCATGTAATTCATCCAATAATTCATCAATCACAGGAATGGGAAATTTGTCTTTAATGATGAGCTTATTGAGCTCCCTATAATCCGGACACATTCGCCATGATCCATCCTTCTTGTGTACCAATACTACAGGAGTAGAGAAATAACTTTGACTAGGTTGAATTATACCGCCTCTAACATTTCTGCAATCATACATTCAATTTTGCTCTTTTGGAAGTAAGGATATCTATAAGGCTTGATGTTTGGAGGAACACTTCCTGGAATCAAATGAATAGCATGATCATGATCACGAATAGGTGGAAGTCCTTTGGGAGTTTCAAACACCTTGGAATGATTGTCCAAGACTTGTTGGAGATCTGCAGAAATAGATGATTTTGATGTCGGAACTTCTAGTGAGCATAATTGTGCAATTACGCCTCGTTGTTCTTTCTTTAGAAGCTTTGTCATGACATTAGAGCTTATTATCCTTCCGGGCTTCCCTTCAATACCCCGTAATTCGACTTCCTTTCCTTCTGAAAAAAATTTCAAGAAAAGTTCTTGAAAATTAAAAGCTACCGTCCCCAAAGATTGTAACCATTGTACTCCTAGTACAACATCAGCACCTCCCATAGGAATGGAAAGCATTGAACTAGTCAATACATATTCCTCCATGGTTAGCTTGATATTATGGCATTTTCCAGAGAAATTTATAGTTCCTCCATTTGCAACCATCACTTGACATTCTGGTGTTGGGTATAGGAAACAATTTAATTCCTTTGCTACCTTACAATGAATAAAATTATGGGTGCTACCTGAATCAATCAACACTATTACCTTTTTCTTCTTGATCTGTCCTGCTATCTTGAGAGTTTGAGGAGTGGTAATTCCTGCCAGTGCATTACATGATATGGTCGGATTCATTTCTTCCTCTTCTATGGCCGGTTCCTGGTGTGTATCCTCTTCTTGTTCATTTTCTTCTTCTTCTTCACAATCTATGTAAAATAATTTCTTTTCAGCACACTTATGACCTTTGGTGTATTTTCTATCAAAACTGTAGCAAAGCCCTTTTGCTCTTTTTTCTTCCAATTGTTGTGGTGTCAACCTTGTAGGTTGTGGAAATCTAGGCGTAGCAACACTTCCTTCTTTATAGAATTGAGGGGTAGGCTTCCTTGTCGCCATAATTTTACATTCAACTTTTCTTGCCAACCTGAATGCCTTCTCCAATGAATCAGGTTCCAAAACACGAACTTCATGTTGGATATTATCCTTTAGAGTACCTATGAAGAGATCAATCCTGTGTTCCTCTGGAATATCAGTTACCCTTATATTCAATTTTTGGAAGTCCTCAATGTGCTGCCCCAATAAACCCTTTTGTTTGAGATTTATCGATTGGCTAAAGAAGGTGTTGCTCTTTGTATCCTCATAATGTGCTATCATTTCCTCCGTAAAAATTGACCAAGTGAATTTTTTTATGGGAGCAAAGCCATCGATACCATACAAATGTATTTTGTTCTAAATGTAAAGTTGCAATGCGTACCTTTTGTGTGTTTTGAACGTTATGGAGATCAAAATATTGCTCCATCTGTAGTATCCATGTTACAGGATCCTTTCCATCAAACTTCCTCATATCCATCTTTGGAATATGGTGGTTCTTCCCGCCAACATTAGAGTTTATGAAATCACAATTAACATTTATTTGTTCTCATCATGAGGTTCTTCTACTATCTTTTCACCATTAGGAAACCTTTCTTGTATCAACTTTATCAAACCTTCCATGTCTGCTTTTAGAAAATTCTTCATGTTTTCCATTTTCTCATCGATCTTAGCTTCCATGTCATCCATCTTAGATTCCATGCCAGCCTCCATGCCATCCATCTTAGCTTCCAGGCCATCCATCTTAGCTTGCACGCCATCCATCTTAGCTTCCACGCCTTTCTTCAAACCGTCCATATTCACTTCCATGCCATCCATCTTAGCTTCCATGCCTTTCTTCAAACCGTCCATCTTCACTTCCACGCCTTTCTTCAAAACTTCCATTTCATTTTTTGTTGCTTTTTGCGAGAGTGAAATTTTTTGCACTTGCTCTTGTAATTTTGATAGATCATGTTGCAATTCTTCATCTTCATGAGTCATGGTAGAGCCTTCTGAAGGCTTAATGGGTGTTGAATTCTTTTTAGGTGCCATTTTAGAATCCAATATTGATACCTATTCTACAATATGCCCTTGGAATCAATTCAACTTGATTCTTCAAACAAGACTTATGCAATTCGGAAAAAGAATACACACCTTTTACTTGCTTTGAGGAGCTCGATATTGAAATTGAATTATCTCTGTAATTGAAAATCTTCAATATCTGAAATGCAGCCCTATAGTAGCCCTCTGAAGCTTCTTTCAAATGCCATAGGTTTGATCTAATTTGGATTCCCCAAGACAAAGTTGTGTCCAATATCCCACAATGACCTAATTCTGGACTGGTTCAGTAGAGCAAACTTGTAGGACTTTCCACGTGTCACTGTTTCGTCCTTTGTCTCTGAAATTTCTAGCCAAGAAACTACAGTCCGTGTAATTGCGACCACTTTTTACGGCACTCAAATCCACTGCCCAGAGAGAGAGTTATTTAACTTTTCTCACGATCACCTCTTTGAGATGAAATTCAGGAGCCTGAAAAAACACTACCTTCCACAGATCATATCTCCAAAAGTACTGCGAACCAAGCTCTAAAATTTTTTGACGAATTTCCTCAGGATTTCAGCTTCATACCATACGAATTTCAAATTCTGAACCTTCGTAGAAAACAATTTATAGGGCAAATGCCACGATGACCTGTTTAGGAGCTTGAAAAAAGACCTAACCTCCACAGATGATATCTTCGAAAATATTGTGAACCAAGCTCTGAAATTTTTAGACAATCTTCCTCAGGATTTCATCTTCGCACCCTAAAAATTTCAGCTTTTGAAACTTCGTAGAAAAACAGTTATAGTGAAAATTCCTCGATGACCTGTTTGGAGTAGCGAAACCCTAGAATCCCAAGCTCTGATACCAAATGTTGTGTAACCAGCTCCAAAAATAGAAGAAAAGAGATATAAATGTATAAATTTGCTGAATAAATCACTTATTCAATGGATATTAACTTGATCACACATCAATTTCGAATTGCATGCATAACACATAATCTCTTCTACAATTAATTGTCACATGCAGAAAGAATAG